>CM060957.1:62648276-63022320 GCA_030765055.1 Mantis religiosa | reverse complement strand
AAGTGTTCTCGCAGGCTGCAACCACTAGATGTTTCTTTAATGAAACCACTAATAAAAATATAAGGAATGAATTCTGTCCTGTGTTAGATCTAATCCAGGAAAATTCATGACACTGTTTCAGGTTGCATCACTGTTTGGTGCCAATTATATGCGAGCCTCAACAATGAGCGCGGCAATCAATGGGTTTCGAAAAACAGGAATATGGTCTGTGAACATCAATGTGTTTGATGATGCTGATTTCCTACCGTCCAAAACGACACAGATATTGAGCTTTCTTCTGGAGTTCCTGATGATGTTAATCCTTCAAACTTCTGAGATATCCGTTGTCTCTGGTTCACCTATGGAGAGAGAAAACATTGAGATGACAAGCTGCAGTAGTTTTCAAAGTTGCAGTCCAGAAAGTATCACACTATTACAAAGGTAGGTCAGAAAAACAAGATAGTTTGGAAAAACAGGGGAAAAAGTAATAGTGACCACATTCCCTTATAAAGAAGCGCTATTGAATGTGGAACAAGAAAAAATGAAAAGACCTGTAAAAAGGCGTCTTTCTCTGCCAGAAAGCGAAACAAAACGGGAATCATCGAAAGATAGGCTTAAATTTCCTAATCCTCCTGTATCCAAACATTCCAGAAGTCATCTGTTTGCTGGTAACAGGAAAGAAGTGGCAAAATACAACGAAGATGATTGTCCTTTACTGCCACGGTTATTCAGAAGGAGGGCGGGTTAGATAGTCCTGCTGCCTGCAGTGGGCTCATAATTCTTGTGCAGGGGATCGAAGTGATGAAGATGTTTTACATATTTGTGCAATTTATGAGGATGTGAACTAATTGTAAAAATAACTGATCAAAAATTGGACAAAGAAATAATACCCACCTATGGGGCAAAACGGGGAAAATGTACTAATTTTGTTTTTTGACGTGATAGCTACTTCCATTTATTGCGAATGTCTATTTAATTTATGTTTTTTCAGGTAATTATGCAATAATAAATTAAATTTAGATTACAAAACAAAATCTCTAAATGTTCAAATATGAAATATAGATCCACAAATATTAAGTACCCTGTCCTGCCCCATGTTCCCCTACATTTTCAAGATACATTCTCGGGTTTTCTCTAATGATCCATTAAAACAGAATAGAATTCAAAACCCACCAAATGGCGACCAGCCTTTAATATAACCGACTTGCTGAATTCCTCTATTTCCAATCTACTGGCAAGGAAGTATGTATAATAAAACTATGTTTACAAATGTATTAATCGATTATCATGTAGTAGGTAGAGGAACAAGCACTTGTAGGAGTACAAGAGTGAGTAGGGAAAGTGATTTGAGTTCAGCACGTCAGATTTTATTTCGAAGAATATATAGTGAAGACATAATAAGTATTGGAAGTATTGGAGGACTACCAGGTGGAATATAAATTGATTTAGCTGCAGTTCGTTATAGCATCTAACACGCATAAAGGCTGGAAGAACACAATCTGCCGAAACAGGGCAGATACTGCATGCTCTAATTGGATCAACGTTCTCCAAATGCTTGGAGTGTAATTAATATAAGTTATGGCCTAGACGTTGAGCGTGGCGCTTCTTACCGTGCCAAGTTCCTCTCAACACATTGAGCTCCATGAATAAGTCATGGGTAAAGGGTTATAAAAGGTTCCTAAGGGAACATGGCGCACCAGCAAGAATGAGATGTAAGTCAAGTTGAATTCACGCGAATAATTACTTTACCGAAGACTCGTTTGCAGGACATGTTGGGCTTGAACACGGAGGATTGAGTAACTGGCCATGGGCAGGTTCTTGATTTCGCCATCGATTACCATATTTGCTATATGTTACGAATGTAATTTTATAGCGTTAGATTAATAATTCTCTTTTGTTATGCAGAGGAATAAGAAATATACATATCCAATAGTAACAGTGAACTACACCCCACAGTGTAATTCTGGTGAATCTAGTAGATCCATCTTCTTCTCACTCCAACAGCAAGGCCCCTGCAGCACTTAGAAAAATCGTCGTCTGAAAGATATTTCACGAAGGAAAAGTATTATAACATAAACTGGATGTATTTCATTTGTTTTATGTCGATATTTTCTTAGCAGCGATTTGGTTTATACATTTGAATGAGTAGAGGTGCTTCAATGTGATTGTGAAAAGAAATTTTTCACTTCCAACTCATCACGAATTCCGTTAGCTGGAGTTGTTTATTATGGAGGTGTTTTTTTTTTTTTTTTTTTTTTTTTTTTTTTTTTTTTTTTTTTTTTTGTAATTTACGTCCTCCAACGTTGTCATATCGGATGATGAATGAAATTGGTGAAATGCTCAAATTAGTCGAGGGTCCATGGAGCCTAGAGTTACCCAACATTCGTCTCAGGATAAGGAAAAACCCTGGAGGAAACCTTATCCATGTAACTCACCCTGACCGAGATTCGGACTCAAGACCTCCTGAACGTGAGGCAGACACGCTACAACACGGTGGCGGTGGCGGCGAAATTTTCGTAGTAAAATATTTACACTATCTGTTCAAGGAGGAATAATAATCATCTATATAATGGGATGCAATAAATTTCGATCGGAATATCATAAAGAACTTCAGCTTAACCCCTTCTAAGGTCTATCGGTTAACATGCTGACTTGAGATATCCTGGGTTCGATTTCTGGTTGGAGTTTTAGAATTTTTATTTCACCAGGATTATTCCCCAGCTTACCTGTGGTCTGTAGCTGTGTCCGTGTTTATTGCAAAGATGAATGCTGCTTCGAGTTGTTAAGGGATTATTTCAAACTTCTAAAAACCGACTGATATGACCTTCAATTTCGAAAAGGACAGATAAATGAAACATTGAGCTTTTTATGAGACATCACGCAAGACTCCTGGAGCAGTGCATTCTCTAGCTCTGGTTTGATGGTGATGCAGTTCTGCCTCTTCCCAGCTCCCATTTGCATGTCTCTCAAATTTAGGATCTAAGAAATCTTGCACCTAAGAGCGGTCTTGTTCATTCTTTCTCTAGAAAACACATTACGAGCTTACACGTGACACTCCCTCTCCCTGCGTCCTTCTATCCTTTCTCTACCAATGTTACTTTTACAGAAAATCTTCTTGGCGGTTTTAATTTCATTGAAAGAAAACACATTTGTCAGTTCGGTGCAATGTAAATATCTACTTATTTTGACCAGTGGCGTTAGCTTTATCGACGCCCTATTGCAGAAGATGACTATACAGATTTTAAACAATTATAGAGACACTAAACGATTAATATCTCTTGTAGGTTGCAATTATCTCATGAGAAAATAAAACACTATAACACTCTGATATTTAGCAAGAATTCACAATTGGCAGATTCTTCTTCAAGAAAATGCATTAGAATTTATTAAAAGTCTGCAAAAAAGTGTGGACCTTCAAAACAGTATTTGATAGCTTGGGGTTGCGTCATGCTTTTAATGTTTTAGAGGATAATAATATGCCAAATCGATTTAAATTAATAGAAATAGTTTAATAATGTTTAGCCCAATTAAAGTACAAAACAATTGCTTCACAAAACCTCAATTACAAGAGCCCTAAGCCAAGGTGACTCGCTAAAGTGACTTCTCTTAGTATTTTAGTTGATATATTACTAATAAAATAAAACATGAACTTGGATGCAGTATCAAAGACAAAAGATTAGCGTGGTTTTTCAAGCAGGTAATATTGTGGAGGATCATCATATCAGCACCGCCGTTTGCCCGATTTTCCTCCTGAAAAAGTTCCTTTACATGCCAGAAATGTACTTACATGCGTGTCGCTTTAAGGTATGCTTAAAAACCTTCTCCCAGATTTAAACCCGTGAACTTGATCAGTATCCCAGAGTCTAAACAATTCAACCACACAGACCGATAGAAGGAAAGGTTCTTGATTATATAATAGGTGACTGCGCCCAATAAAAATCGAAGAAAAATTATTTTAAACCTTTATGTAAATTTTATTAGTTATTACCCATAAAATATAGGAAATATAAATAAATCTTATTTCATTGGAATGCGAAACAACGTTTAAAATGTCCATCAATATTTAATGTTAACAAAATTACAAAACAAAAATATACAGAAAACTAGTGGTAATACAAATATTTGAATAAGAAGAGCCAGACTGAAAAATTCAATGGCACAGCCCGGATTTGAACCAAAGATCTCCCGCTCTCCGTTCGGTTGCTGTATCCAACAGAGCTACTATGGCCAACATGCCGACATGACATTAACATCTCCAACTGACTCGTATGTTTCCCGGTAGTCACTAGGGCTTGTCATATGCTACAACACACGAACCTTCTGTGACGGCTTATTATGCTCTAAGTACTCAAGTCCCAGGCTTCATAGTTAAACCACTATATTTTTCAGGTAAATTGATGGAAATAATCCTTTCTTCCACACTAGCCGTGTGTAGGCTAAGGTTTGAATAAGTATAGCCAGACTGAAAAATTCACTGCCATAGATTTGAACCACAAATCTCCCGCTCTCCGTGCGATTGCTCTAACCAACTGAGCTACTATGGCCAACATGCCAACATGACATTAAATTCTCCAACTGACTTCAGACATTTTTCAGTCTGGCTCTACTTATTCAAACCTTAGCCTACACACGGCTAGTGTGGAAGAAATTATTATTTCACTACAAATATTACACTTCCTGGTTGTCATTAAAATGCATTCAAATGGGAGCCATGAATGTTCCATTTTGGTCATAATTGTTAACCATTATTATTAAGTTAATTGATGAAAATTAATCGTTCCTCCATAATAGCCGTGTATAAGCTAAGGTTCTGGATAGTCAACCTGAAAATTTTAATGTAATCTTTGGGATTTGAACCAGTGGTTTAACGGTGAAACCTGGGAGCAAGTACTTACAATATTAAGTCGCCAAACGGAGTTTATCTCGAATACGAGGACTCTTAACTATTTACTGGGAAAATATACCAGTCAGTTAGAGAATTTAATGGCATGGCGGCACGTTGGTCATGGTAGCTCAGAGGTTTAAGAGCGACCGTACGGAAACCGGGAGATCCGTAGTTCAAATCCCGGCCATTGCATTGCATTTTTCGGTTGACTCTATATAAATTTGGGTTTTTTATTTATTATTCATACGATAAATATATTAAAACAGAAATATTTTATGTTTCTTAGCAAATTGGAGAAATATGAATGAATGATTTGTTGTGCATATTCCAAAATGTTACAATTTAGGACTTTAGGCTACATTTGTCTTTACCTTTGCTACCTTGACTTACATGATACCCTGGTGTTCTGCTCTGCCAGGTAGCTCTTAAGCTCCATGCCTCCTTGTTAATTAGCCCCTTTCTTCCCACCCATCTGCCTTATATTCTTTACATTTCTTGCCTATTTTTCTTTTACTTTCCGTAATAACTCGCCCATACTTCTTACCTTCTTTTCCTCCTTTCCGGTTAACATTTTTGTGGCTACTATCCTCTTTTCTACTTTTATGATGATGATGATGATGATGATGATGATGATGATGATGATGATGATGATGATGATGATGATGATGATGATGATGATGATGTTAGTAGGCACTACAGGCCATGTAGGCACTTGGACTGCCTAACCACCCTCTTCCATTCTATTCGCTTCTTTGCTTTTCTTCTCCAGCCTTTAATCCCCAACTTTCTCAAGTCATCTTCTACTTCATCTACTCATCTTTTCCTGAGTCTTCCTCTTCTCCTTCTGCCATCCAGCTTTCCTATGAATATATTCTTAACTATACTGGTTTCCGACTTTCTCTGCTCATGGCCAATCCACCTTATTCTTCCTTGTTTAATTTTCACTATTATATTTGGTTGTCCAAATAAGCACTGTAACTCCAATTTAGACCCCATTCTCCATCCAAGTCCCTTATCACTCCAAATATATTTCTCAAAATCTTCCGGCCGCACCGTGGCTCAGTAGTTAAAGCACTTGGCTCTCACCAAGGCGGCCCGGGTTCGATCTCAGGTGACCGCAAAGTGAGATTGTGGTGGACAACACGGCGCTGGGCGGGTTTTCTCCGGGACCTCCGGTTTCCCCCGCCATCTCATTCCACTGGTGCTCCATCTTTATCTCATGTATCATCAGTGTCACCGCCTGAGGTGCCGTATGTAGTAAAAGCGGGCGTTAAACACTACACATTTCACATTTCAAAATCTTCCTTACTGTTCTGATTGTCAACATCCAGCTCTCTGAACCATACATTATTATTGGTCTCGGTACTGTTGTATATATTTGAATTGTAGTATTCCTACTGACGTTCCTTGATTTAAACATACTCTGTAAGGCATAGAAACATCAATTACTACTTGCTATTCTTTTGAATTTCCATGATGTTTTATTATCTACTGTTACTGTATATCCGAGGGATTTAAATTTTTCTACTCTTTGATATTCTTTCTCATTTAATTTAACTGTAGGTTCTCTTCTTGCATCCCCATCACCTAACATCTTCATATACTTTCAACAGATACCTTAATACTACTTTTGTAATATCGTTTACAAATTCGTGGGATAAAAAATACACTTAATACCTATTTGCTTATACAGTTACTCAAAGTACATTAAACCATATTTTTATGCTACGCAATATGAGGGAGTCTATTCTTTCGTAAATGATCCATTATTGTGGAATAGATATCGCAATTGCCTACCTACAGCAGGGCCTACATCAGGCTATGATTTTCGTGTTACAAATAACAAAAGCCAGAGGTGTGACGTGTCATAAAAGCCCTATATCCAAAAGATTAGGAATACTTAGACCTGATCACTTTATTTTCTGTTCGTTTAACAGGTGAGAGCTCCTAAAAGCTGCAGTAAGGGTTTAATCGAAATTTCTGTTGGAAGCACAAAGAAAGGAGCAAAAAGCTATTAGCATTTGTGTTACATAACTGAAAACGAAGAGCACAAGAGATTGAGAGAGATGGGAAAATAAACTGCTATTGCTTTGGTTTCTTTATCGTACACTGCGCTTTTTAAACACCCATCTCAGTTTTCGTTATTTCTATAGACATTTGGTGTTGTTTACAAAAATGTTTGTTCTTGAATGTTTAAACCTTTTTACGCTGGGCTGGAATGGAAGCTGGGGAATTTCGGCAAGTGCCTGCCTGCCTGCCTGCCTGCCTTACGCTCTCCAACGTTTTCCAAGAGCAGCACAAACAGAAAGAGCACAGTGCCATTCCATTTTCTCCGATAATGATAATAAGTGACTCACTTGCTTTAAAAGCAAATGCAGTGCACATAGTGCGGAATCTAATACTGTTATGCTGGCAGTAATTGTTTTGAGTGCATAGTGCCCCGTTCCTGACCCTTTACTCGGAAAGGGCAAACAATGAAATCAGCATTTTATAAAATTCGGATATTGAAACGCAGGCGACGATGTGCCATCCAAGCGTACGCTAGTGTGATCGGTTTTATTTTAATCAGCCCGCTTCGTAACATTTTTGTTTTTATTTTCCTTCCTCCGGTTCCCCTATGTATCTATCTCTTCCTCTCCCTTCCTCCCTAACACGGGAATGTTGCCAAGTTGTCGATGAGAATATAAAAGAGACTTATGGATACAAAATGGTAGGTCTAAGCAATTGCTTCGTAACAATTAATAGCTACTTCAGAGATTGGAAACTAGAAGTCGACTTAATGCCTGCAGTCAACAAAATTTAAGATTACTTTACGATATTATTTTACTATGCTTTGAGGATAGGATAATTTCTTTCTTAAATTTGTCAGCTCTGTGAAGTTTATCTTCATTATAAACGTTGAAGCAGTCCCTATGAGAGAATAATAAATAAATAAATAATAATAATGGTGGTGGTGGTGTGGCGGTGGCGGCGGCGGTGGTGGTGGTGGCGGCGGTGGTGGTGGTACAAATGACTCCTAACCTATTTTTTCCTGAACTTCCTTGCATACTCAGGTTTACACATTTTAACTTGACCGCAAACTTTACCCATTGTTTGACTTAGCCTGAGGCAGTCTAAGACCCCAGACGTCGGGACCGCCTTGTTTTTTAGAACTTGTGTACGTGATTGTAACAAAAGACTGCAGAATTTCGCCAGGACCTTTGGCGAAATTGAGCAGGCATAATTTTTTCTTAACCGTGGCAAAAGAGAAAGCGACTTTGAATTAGGTCCAAAACTGCCAAATTTGAACATTGATCGTAAGTGGGGATAGGTACCAGCCAATGGAAAATATATATTAGTTCACGTGATTTTTCAAACTCAAAGAAAAACCCTTAGGGTAGTGGGAATTCAAAGCAATGGCTGAATGTAGGGTTTTCTTGTAAGAACACTCTGGTCCTGTGATCTCCACGCATATTCGGCGTCGTCTAACAAACCCGCATCGCACCGTGGATCAAGATAAAGTATAATGCTTAACAGTCGTACTAGTGAGAATTAGTGATTATATATAACACGTTTTGCGGCAGTTGCAAGGGGACTTCCCGTTTACCATTTCAGCGACTCGTGGCCACTTGTCATCAGGGGTGGTTCTTCCTTGTTGCATTTGAATTGCCGAGTCACCTACTTGTTTTTAAATAACTTTTATGGTTATGGCTGGTTACCATGGCTACGGATTCGATTCATAGAAACCATATATTCCGCACCAACTCGTGTTGCTAACACAATACAGTACCTTCTTCCTACTTTTTCGTTTATTTGAAATTAAATTTGGTAGAACTGGTAACTCGCCTGTAGCAAGCTCCGTGTGTCATGTGCTATTGTTTATTATCAGTTGGCATCCAGTGTAAAAGCGCAACTTTTATGTGATCAGTGATTATTGTCTGATATATTAAGTTTCCATATTTAAGGGATTTACAATGAATTCAGCACACGACTTGGTGTGTCTCCAACCATACTTTTCGCCTGCCTCGGTAGCGTACACGGTAGCGTGTCTGTCACATGTTCAAGAGGTCCCGAGTTCGAATCTCGGTTAGGGTGAGCTACCTGGATAAGGTTTTTCCGGGTTTTCCCGTATCTTTAAAAGACAAATGTCGGGTAGCTCTATTCTCCATGGAGCCTCGACACATTTGAGCATTAATTCTACAACCTAAAACACCTGTAACTCGCTTCGAGCAACCATTCATAAGCCTCCATTAAATTTATAAGTCAACTAAACTGGTGTAGTGTATTACCAGATCCAGCAACTAGTCTGTTACTAGATACCCTGAAGGAAAGATCTCATAATAAACAACTGTAGCAGCCGACAGCAGGTTCAGCAAGCATAGAGATATTATGTGTACAGACGGCTTTGAAAGTTTAGTCTTTATCCTCTTAGTCTATCCCTAACCAAAAGCATCACAGGAAAAGTAGACAGAACATGTGCATATATTTGAGTATCAAAACGTTTGCTAATTAAAAATGAAGCACACCGATGTGAAAGGAACATTTTCTCTGTTTAAAAATATATAGAAAAACGGGAAATATGGGGAAGTCTGGAAAATATGAAATCATTGAATTTTACAAGCATATAAAAAGAAATTGGGGTGAGAAGCATATGTAGATTACTGCAATAGTTAAGAGAGAAAAGGGTTACATTGGATGAGAATAGAAACAGTATTTCTAAGGGGGATAAGAGGTAGGGTAAAGGGAATTTGTGAACTCTTTGGGGGGGGGGGGGGAAGCATAGAACACTATGTAACAGAATGCGAGGAGGTCGCAATGTGGAGAAAAAAGGTTTGGGAGGCAAAATGTGAGAAAGTAGAGAAGAGAATAGTAGCTATAAAAATGTTAACGGGCAGGGAGGAAAAGAAGGTAAGAAGTGTTGGTGAGTTCTTACAGAAAGTAAAAGAAATGTGAGCCAGAAACCTAAAGAATATAAGAAAGGAAGATGAGGGGGAAGAATGGCACTAATTAACATGAAGTCATGGAGGTTAAGAGCTACCTGGCAGAGCAGAAGACCAGGGTGTCGTGTAAGCCAAGGTAGCAATAAGGTAAAGGCAAATAAATGTAGCCAAAAGTTGTAAAATGTAAACTTTGGAAAACGCACAGTAAATCTAATCGAATTTAATGTGGGATAAAATTATTAAAGATGATATGATTTAAACGTCCATGCATTAATCATTATATATTTTGATGTAACGCGGAGGTTTCAGAATGGAAAAGGAATAAGTTCGCCCTTAAATGTATAAAACTCAAGAATTCGATAGTTTCTTAGCTAGACTTTCAGTGCAGGGAAATGGCAGTAGATGTTCAGATAAAATGGAATGTCAAGCAGAAGTCACTCCACATATTTAGTCAAAAGTCGAATATCCTTTGTTTTTGTTACTTACACAGCGCATCCATGGCCATCCTAATTTATGAAAATGTGCATGTTAGGCGGTGATGTAAGCGAGAGAGGGAAATAATAGAAAGTTTGAGATAGGTCATGTCAGACAAAACATTTGCAAATGACTGGATCTCTTCAAATTTACCCAACGATGGCACATAGAGGGGAAGGGAGGAAAACAGAAGGGAGTGATCAAATAAAATGAATGGAAGTAAATGTCAATCAACAAACCTGTCGACAGAAAACAGTTGAACGACGTTGAAAATAGCAGGCTTGATAAAAGAAGCAGAAAAATGGTGTAAAACAAAAGACTAATTTTTTTCAATGAACAGAATGATAATGTAACAGTTCGTATCTCAATTCCATTTAGTAAATTTTTGTTTTTACCACGCGTGTGGCCGCAATGACGATATCTGTAAGGTTGCCTTCCATTGGGAAACACCGAACACTCTTTCGATCAAAACCAGCTACCTAAGTAGGTAAAGAAGTAAAAATATTTTTAAAGGAGAATATAATACAGAAAAAACGGAATTAAAACTGTCATGAAGACCGGATTGAGGTGGGTGACCTTGTTAAAATGTTTTTTGTTAATGACGTCAATAACCAGCATCATATTAACGTCACGATGTGCCAGAATTGCATCCTACAGGAGTTTTTACATGCCAGTAAGTCTATTGACATGAATTTGTCGCTCTTAAGCATAACTGAAACTTCAACTGAGCTACTGTGGTGGTGGTGGTGGTGGTGGTGGTGGTGGTGGTGGTGGTGGTGGTGGTGGTGGTGGTGGTGGTGGTGGTGGTGCCTTAGCCTATATACGGCTAGTGTGGAGAAATAATAATAAGAGTTAAATGATGAAGCCTGGGACTCAAGTACTTACGATAGTAAGTGGCCACAAACGGTGTATCCCGGATGCGAGAACCCCTAGCGGTCTTCCGGGGAAATATATGAGTCAAATGGAGAATTTTATGTCAGGACGGCACGTTAGCCATGGTAGCTCAAAGGGTAAGAGTGACTGGATGGAAAGCAGGAGATCCGTGGTTCAAATCCTAGCCATGGCATTGAATTTTTCATGTTGCCTCTTATCTATCAAAAATCTTAACCTATATACGGCTAGTGCGGAGAAATGATTAATTTCCATCAATTAACAAAAACTATACGAAATGCACATGTAAAAAAATTTTTATGCACAACAAAGATTATGAAACCAGGCTTCCTTATTGAAACAGTTACATTAGCTTATGAAATGAAGTGGAAAACGTTGAATAACTCTGAAATATTACATTTAAGAATTTTTAAAATATTTGGAGGTAGAATATCAAACTGAATTATTTACTTAACTCATTTTTTTTGTTTTTTTTTTTTTTTGCTTACCATTTGATTTTGAATAATCTCTCTGGTTACTTACAATGAAAGTGGAAAGAAATGAAGTCTTTGGAAATTGTGGTATAATTTGTTGGGCTTTTTATTGAACCTTTTATTAAACTCAGAGCGCATTAATAACGTTTTATAATTGAGATAAGGGAATACAATAGTGATGCAAACATTCATGCAAAAGTGGCTCCATTTAAAGAAATGAGTATGTTTAACGAAAAAGTGTCGAGTTAAATTACATGTTTAGTTATCCAATGGGAGAATAGATCCATGTGGCTATCGTTCCTCAAGTGAAGGAACCACATTGTGCATTATCATGCAGTTCACATTAAGTTTTAGTTTGAAAATACATGGCCATTGCGCCTGCATTTATATGTTAATAACGTCTTAGCGGAAAATGTGTAGTGTTTAACGTTTAACGCCCGCTTTTACTACATACGGCACCGCAGGCGATGACACTGATGATATATGAGATGAAGATGGAGCACCGGTGGAATGAGATGGTGGGGGAAACCGGAGATCCCGGAGAAAGTCCGCCCCAGCGTCGTGTTGTCCACGACAAATCTCACTTTGTGGTCCCTGGGATTGAACCCAGGCCGCCTTGGTGAGAGCCAAGTGGTCTAACCACTGAGCCACGGCGCGGCCTCGTCTTAGCGGATTTTTTGTAATTACGTCCTCCAACGTTAAGTCATATCGGACGATGAACGAAATGGGTGAAATGCAGCTCAAATGAGTCCGGGATCCATGGAGCTTAGAGCTACTCGACATTCGTCTTTCAAGATAAGGGAAAACCCCGGAAAAAACCTTATCCAGGTAAATCACCCTAACCGAGATTCGAACTCGGAACCTCTTGAACGCGAACGGAATTGATTTTTTTTCTTTACTGCTTCTAATGTTGGGATAGAAGTTCTGACATTTCGATATTGACTAGGGATATTGCATTACTTGAATAACGGTCCCAAATATACATGGTGTCCTTCTGTTTGATCACGACATTTGTTCCACTGCAATTCGCAATAGACTTGATAGAAACGGCCTTGTTCGCTCCAGACTTGTTTTCTTAATTTCAGTTAATTCAAACACAGAAAGATACGTTTCATGAAATTGCTTTTTTGATATACGAGGGTGGGTCAAAAAGTAATTCCTCCTTTTTTTTCCTTAAATAAGTTATGTGAAAACTTTGAATTTTGTGCAATTCCTCAAACCTTCTTCTCCAATCCCCTGCAGTAGTAACTTCCCAAGTCAACAGGTGGCAGCACTGCATCCTCTTGCAAAATGGCTGACATCGACATTCGTATTAGACTGCGTTCTGTGATTGAATTTTTGACTGCGGAAGGTGAAACGCCAATTCGCATTCACGAAAGGATAAAAAATGTGTATGGTGATGCAACGGTGGATGTCAGCACTGTTAGACGATGAGTTCGTCGCTGTAACGAAGCTGAAGGTCAAACACCATTGGCAGATGAAAAGCGAAGTTTCAGGCCCGTGACTGCAGTGACTACATTCAGCTTTCAGCGACTCGATGACATCATTCGTGGTGATCGCCGGGTAACAGGTGAATTGTTTCGAACTACCTCCATCAGTATAGGCAATGTGATGAAGATTATTCAACAACTGGGTTACTCAAAAGTTTGTTCACGTTGTGTACCAAGAATATTAACTGCCCAAAACAAAGAAACAAGGGAAACAATATCCTCCGAACACTTGCAACGCTTCAATTTAAAGGGATGAGAGTTTCTGGAAACAAATTTTACTGGAGACGAAACGTGGGTTCATTTTTTTGAACCTGAATCAAAGAGGCAGTCAATGGAATGGCATCACACAACGTCACTGAAGAAAAAAGAATCGAAACTTAGCAGTCGGCAGGGAAAGTTATGGTGACAGTGTTATGGGATGCAGAGGGTGTGCTTATGATGATTTTTTGGAGCAGAGATGCACAATAAATTCTTTCCAGTACGTCAGAACTCTCAAAAAGCTGAAAGCACGTCTTCGCCGAGTTCGCCCAACAAAAACTATGGCGGATGTTCTTCTTTTGCATGACAATGCAACACCACACACCAGCCGTCACACCACTGCAGAAATTGAGAAATTGGGATGGCAAGTCTTACATACAGCCTGACCTGGCACCATCAGATTTCCATCTGTTCGGGCCACTACAGGAAGCTCATCGTGGGATTCGTTTTGAAGATGAGGAGGCTGTGAAAACGTCCACGCGTCAATGGCTTAGGAAGCAAGGCCGCGTGTTTTACCACACTGGAATACATGCCCTAGTTAAAAGGTGGACCAAAACTGTGGTGAAGGACGGAGATTATATTTAATAGTGACAAATTAATCGTCAATATTGTAGTTTTCTAGCTATGTAAATTGGATTCAATTTTCTTGGTAATTAAAAGAGAAATAAAAATATGAGGCATTACTTTTTGACCCACCCTCGTATCTATGGAACGATTTTGAAACATTTGCCTATGGTAGTACTGTTACCAATGTTATAAGAATGCCCAACCGTTGACAACAATCTGCAGGCAAGCGAAACGCTGCCACAATACTAGTTCATAGTGGCTACCCGGAAAGAACATCAGAAGGAACAGCGCTTCTGAGTTATGAGGGTATGAAATCGCATGAATGGAATAAAGATTGACTATAGTGATTGATGTGATTAGCAATTGTACGAGTGATGGTATAGAAGGCTCATAAAGGCACGAATGTTGTGGCAGATGCTCCCGCCCAGGACGGATACACTGCGTTATAACACCAAATTAAAGCACTTGAAGTCATTTTAATGAAAAATCGCCGTAAAACGGTATATGAAATAAACATAGAACCGAACATTTTTATGGCTCAGAGCATCATTTTATTCATGACGTACTTACGTTTCGTAACGTGTCTGTAAGGTGGTTGCCACGGCAGCTCGCTCCCTCCACAGCTTCCACATATGCCATACTAACCAGTCCTCAACCAGAGCGTTTATTAATTATTTGTACTTCACAGAGATGCACCAAGCGGAGCACGAGAGTTATTGTTCTTTTTCCACCACTCTTTTCTTCCCAAAATGAATACATATAATTCTTACTCGCTGGAGAAATTGGTTGTACCTCTTGGAGACTATAACGTATATGATACACGTTTTTCTAGTTTTGTTCAGAAAATTTAAAATTTTAAATTTTCATTTAAAGTTTTAGTAGTTTTTTCAAGCATACTCAACGAAAACATTATTTGGTAGAATACCAGGAGGTACATGTAATTTAATAAACTTTTACAACTTGTATATTTAACTAATTCCTTTAGATGTTTGCATAATTCTGAGATTTTATTAGTATGCAAACGTTTAAAATCAATTTTTACGCTTTACTTATTCGGGAATATCCCAATTAAAAGTTGAAATATTTTACACCTGCATTCCGGAACAAATGTGTTCATACAGCTAGTATAATACAGACTTGCACAAAATAAAATAAAATATAAGTTTTAAGTATATAGCATGAACAGCAAATTTGCATTTGCATAAAATATCGCATCAGCGGTATGGTCGCCCGCCTCGGTAGCATGTCTGCCTCGCGTTCAAGAGGTCCCGAGTTCGAATCTCAGTCATAGTGAGTTACCTGGATAAGTTGTTTTCCGAGGTTTTCCCTTATCCTGAAAGACGAATTTCGGGTAACTCTAAGCTCCATGGACCCTGGAATCATTTGAGCATCATTTCATCCAATTCATTCACCGTCCGATATGACTTAACGTTGGAGGACATAAATTACACAAAAAAAAAGTTTTCTCTTGCACTTAATTACGTCTTCCTCTGAAGCTGGAAATCCTAGACCAATATCAATTCTCGGTAGTAGAAACAGTTATTATGTTTCAATTATATGACTTGTTAGAAAACAATCTTTTGTCTATACGGATTACTGAAGTCTGTTTTGATAGGTGAAGCGGAGGAAAAATGCACTGCCTAAAATTTAACATTCTACAGAAAATATATATATGGCATTCATAAAACGTATTGCTGAATAATCGAATTGTTTATGCCGATTAATAGCCAAAATCAACAATATACATTAAATTTTTATCTCCTGAAGAATCATGTTTGACTATCCGATTAATCTAATGATACTGTATAAAAATCTTATTGCGAAAGATTAACATCCACTTACGTTTTGTAATCCCCAACTAATTTATTGCACTCGTAACATACTTCTTGTCTCTGCCTTACATTAGCTCAAGATTGCTGCAGGGCGTCGACATGTCTTGAAGACAAAGCGAATTGGAAGCAAGACAGCCTGAAAATATAGGATAATAAAAGGAGAAAATAAGAAGGCGTGTTGAAGAAGGGTGAGCGACGAGGTGTGAATGTTGCGATAAGAGAGAGAAGAGAAAAGAAGAAGAAGAAAGGAGGAAAATGGCAGTGATAATTATAACAATTACGTAAGTCGGGGAGTGTCGGAATGCTTTATGTGGCAGGAATGTTTCTGCTGCCGACACGGAAGACACGTGGGTATACAGGGTGGTTAAAACTACTTTACGTAGTCCTTGGTCAGGCATACTACATCATTGCTACAATTACAAGAGAGGAGAGATGGTTTCAACAGCAATTTTTATATCAATATCTCTGTAAATGGCTCTCATCTAATGTTGATAAGTAACGATGAAGTTCATAATCTCATCATTCATTTAGAGACTGCCATTCATACTTCTTGCACGTAATAATAAACAGTTCATAATTCATAATCTCGCGATCGGCGACTGACGCACACAAGGGGGGGGGGGTAGGAGTTCGACGCGGAGATAAAAGGCTTACTGAAACAGTTAAAGATAGTTAACTAGAAATTTCTAGAGGATATCTTGATTGATAGAGAAGATTCCAAAACCGTTTGGAATCATGAATGGTCATATAAAAAGGAGCCGCGATTGATAGCTAGAGAGAGTCGAATTGGAAGTTGAGAATCGTCCAACTATGTTTTGAAAGTGAACTCTTTTGTTTGTGGTCAACGACCTTGAGCGTTGTATTTGTGTATGTTACGTAATTCTTCTACTGAAGGGTTGACCAAAGAGAACATTTTGAACTTCTGCAACTTGGACTTTTAATTCTACGAACATACAAAGTCACAATATTGTGACTGCGTGGGCTGCATAGATTCGGAAATCTGGTTTGCAGAAATTTAGAACAATTTTGCTGCTGTAAAAAGACGTGAAGTTGACAATCAGCTGTCTTCAAGGCTGACTCGGTGTTTTGCTGCTCGAAAACAAATGAAAGAAATAACTACGGTAGCCTTCAATCGTCGACTGTCGCAATAACTAAACAAACAATTGCCGCTTCTAACACCTTTCCGGTATTTGTACCTCTCCAGGCATTGTTTCTTGAAAGCTGCAGACCTTCCGAGAACTTTCGCGGGCGCAACAATAGGCAGAAAGTCCCGGAAACTCTCTCTGGCTCTTTTCTTCCGCCCACGCGTCCGGCACTGCCTGTGGCAGAAACACAATGCCACACGGTGACATTGCCCCACCCTCCTCAGGGCTGATTGTCCCAAACAGCACCATCGTAATGGGCTAGACGAGCCAGGTGTACCACCAACATCTTTCCTCGGGGCACAATAAGGATGCGGCAGACCACGTCGTTAATTCTCTTTACCGTCCGGTACGGTCCTTGGCAAGGTGGTTGAAGCTTTGGGCAGCGTCCCTTGGTCCGGGCAGGGCGGTATAACTAGATCAGGTCACCTTGCTGGAATCCTTGACTGTTGGCTTGACTGTCCTACCAGTTCTTCATGCGGTCGCTCGCAATTTGTATGCTTTGACGAGCCATCCCATGCATGTCGTGGAGATGGTCTACGAGGTCCCCCGCATACTCGACTGGGAGGCGTCTCAGTCGTTTGCTCTGCTATGGTTGGCAACTGATGAATTCTTTGCAGCTGGAAATCACCGGAAAGCAGCCTCGCTTGTAACCATCTCTGCCGGAACCTGGCTCTACTTCCCAGCCGGGAGCAGGCCAGTCACCAGCGGCCGCCAGCCAGCTGCTGCCACGCCACCACCATCCAAGCATAGCAGTGAGCGCAGCACAGTTTGAACCTGGCCCTGTCTAACAGCCGGGAGCAAGGCAGCTCAGAGCGCCAGTTATCCGGCAGCCGACACCACCTCCACATTGCGCCAGCGTCGTGGTGAAGAGAGTACCCCGGGATTGCAAGCACGTTTCGTGCCTGCTGCAGCGCAGCAACAGTGGCCCTCAGTAACGAGGGCAAACCACATTGTCAGCCCGGGGCTCGACACCGCTACTTAGTGGAGCTAGCCAGCATCACCGACCTGGAAGCTGCCTTGGTTACCGACCTGCCCTTACTAGGATGGGTGCTGAGGACCGAGGCTAGCCGAAAGACCTGACTAGCCCCATACCGCCACTCCTGCACCTACGGGCACACAGCTGAATCCTGCGCAGCTGAGGCGAGGTGCCACTACTGTGGTGCCTCCTGTGGAGGGCACAACCATTACACAGGGCAGGCGTTCTGACCCCTGCATTATTGCAGGAAGGCATCGTCTGTCCCACCAGCGCCGTCATGTCCTACACTGCAGCTGAGCACACAACCGCCACATCAGCAACCTCATCAGCAGCCAGCAGCACCAGTCCATATCATCAGCCTGCAGCAGCTCAGAGAGGAAGTCCGGGGTCTATGGGGGGTCGCTCAGGATCTCCATTCGGAGTTCCTGGTCATAGCGGTCAAGCTGACCGCCCTGGAGGACCTCTTAAGAGAACTGTAATTATTATCAATTCAGACAGCACACTACACAACGGAACAACACACTGTTCACCGGAAGCTGGACAAACTCTGAGAGCCTCCGAGGCCTCCTCGGAACGTCGTCATCTTCAACAACCAACCGCCAGCATCATCACCAGAGAACCTGCAACACCTCACAGCTGAACAGAAGAAGAACCTCTACAGCTGAATATACGTGAAGGAACTCATGTCTCGCCACGGCTACACATCCTCAGCAGTTATCCCGTACCTATTCTTACCCAATACCACCTCTAATCTCTAGGTTGCAGTCAGATTTCATGCCTAGAATTACCTTCCCACGCGCTCATACTCAATGGGCACCAGCTTAACAGCCTTCAAGTACTAACTCGGGTGCTATGCGGGACCGCATGAAGCCACGCCATTTCTCCCATCAGTTTCCTTCGTATATCCGGTGGAGGTATTTTAGTGGGTATTGCCAAGGGCAGGCGAGCCCCACAGTCCCCATTGTGCCCTCCAACACAGTGGGACTCCGTAAAGGGATTTTTCCTCCACTCGAAATAAAGATCTTCAGCTCATTTATGGACTCTCACGCGGGCCCAAATTATTTTTATTTAAATATAGGTTAATTAAAACAGTAGAACAGCTTAGCGAAGTATGACGTAATGTTGCGCAGTAGTTTATGGTCAGGTTAGTAATCCGTCATCTAACCCGCTAGCTTATTCAGCAATAGGCTGGTAAAAGCAGATATCTCAACCCCACCGTTGATTTGCATGTCACTCGCGCACATCCGAACAAGGTTACGCACCACCTCTAAAAATATCTCTGTACAACGCTGTAATTGCTGTTGCAGTGAACGTATCGTCTTAGTAATCAACGGTTAAAAAGGCAGCATTTCGGCAGTTACAAAAAGAACGTACCCCATTATAACTCACTTCTGTTTCCGAGGAATATTACAAAAATTATAATTTTAAAACACTTGGGATGAAGGAATAATTCAAACCGTCACTTCACCTTCAACCACGTTGAGTCATCGAGGTCTTATTCCACGGTACTTCAAAATAAGTTGGAAAGAAGGCGAGAAAAGAGAAGGAGAAGGAATTAATGATGACCGGATGTGCTTCATCTATAACCTGCTTCACGCAAGGTTCTTAAAAGCCTTTCCGTTCTCTTTCTCTTCGTGGAGATAGCGTCGCAATGAATGCAAGGAGCAGGTAGGTAGGTAGCCTTACATTACAAAGACCCACACAGAGCAACCTCCTTTGTATACCACCGTTATAATTAAATGTGTCTCCTTCAGAGATTTCTCCAGATTTTAAATAAGGGTTGTTTATGACAACAGAGAAAAACGTCTTACTAAGAAACGCAGCTTTTACAGAAGTTCCTTCCAGGTAGCGATCTTTAATTGCTCTACCTTGTATTTGCAAAAAGTAGAGAAAGTACTGTATTTCTCATAAAGATTCGATAACGAGACTTCACTGGAAATTCATCCTTTGAGACTCTCTGTATGTGAACAAGAGAATTGTTGGTTACACGTCATTTGGTACAATTTTTTCTTCCAAGAATGTGACATACTTTTGAAAGAAAACTCCTCTATCTCCAACAACTCTTCTATGGAAGAAACTATGACTCTTAACGACTCATATTAAAATTCTACACGTTCAGCATATTTTTGTGACAAATGAAACGCATATCTAGCCGCGTCGTGGAGAGTGAGCAGACCACTCGACTCTCACCAAGGTGGCGCGGGTTCGATCCCAGGAGACCGGAAAGTGAGATTTGTGGTGGACAACACGACGCTGGAGCGTGGCTCCTCCAAATCCTCCGGTTTCCCCAGCCATCATTCGAGCTATTGCTCCATCATTAATTTCACCCTCATATTATCCACTTCTCTCGCTCTCATCCCAGGCGTTGGGCTGGTCCCTCAACCCTGATTCTCCTACCCGGCTCATTTTTGTGCAATTTACGTCCTCCAATGTTGTCATATGGCACGATGAATGAAATGGGTGAAATTATGCTCAAATGAGTCCGGGGCCCATGGCGCTTAAATGAAATGTGTAGTGTTTAACGCCCGCTTTTACTACATACGGCACTGCAGGCGATGACACTGATGATACGTGAGATGAAGATGGAGCACCGGTGGAATGAGATGGCTGGGGAAACCGGAGATCCCGGAGGAAACCCGCCCCAGCGCCGTGTTGTCCACCACAAATCTCACTTGTTACCCGACATTCGTCTATCAGGATAAGGGAAACCCCTGGAAAAACCCTTATCCAGGTAACTCAACCTGACCGAGATACGAACTCGAGACCTCTTGAACGTGAGGCAGACGCGCTACAGAGGCGGACCATCCGGCTCAGTGCTTCGGCTTCCCTAGACCCGACTTTCCGGCTAGTGGAATCCGTGTCCCCTAACACCGGTATCAGCGATTTAAGGAAAGAAAAAAGAGTATATCTTGCATTCTCTTGGAACTCTGAGGACCTCTTTAGTCTAAGGTGTTTTGCATAAATCCTAAGAGAAGGGCAAACGTTTACTTTAAAAAACGTGTAGATTTCCTCAAAGCATACAATTTCTGTACTCCATGCAAAGGGATTAAAATGTAACAACTATTACATAGCAACAAAACTTTATGTATATGACTGTCTCATAAAGCCTACAGCTTTTACACAGTCGTAATGTATCCACAAGAAATATGTAGGAAGACATTTTCTTTATCTGGATTAAAAAGAATAAATATAAGAAAAAGGTTTCCTAAGAGTGAATATGAAAGTCATATGACTGCATCACACAGTATTTTTCGTTAATATTTACATAGAAGACACATTCTCTCCCATATTCATATTATTAGACTATACACAGTATAGGAGAAGTTTCCAGATAAAGAAATTGTCTATACCAGTAGGGAGTCGAACTGGGGATCTCAGGTTTAAAAATTCATAATACTGACCACTCCACCACAAAGGTAGTTGTTACTACAAGGCTATTGACTACTGCATTTTTTCCATAATACTTCAATAGAACTTATTTACCCTGCATTTTGGTGAAGCGGGCTTTCTAATCAGGAGTAATTTTGGCGGAACTTTGTGGTGATTAAAGTCGACTGGGTATTACATACTAAAGCACAGCAAAGAGTACAACAGACTAATTTAACTAGCTTGACCGACACTTGATTCCAAGTGAAATCTCTGTGCAATGCTACTTTCCTTTAAAACCACATTTACTCAGTCGTGTAAATCATTACGCTCTGTCATGTTGGACGCACAATAAACATGATCATCAGTTATCAAAACATGGATGACCGATAGTGAGTAACCTTTGCCTTTAGGTTAGCTGTATTCTAGAATACTTTGCGTTGTTTATAAGATGAGAGTTATGCCTGTTCTTTGGGAGCTGTACATAAAAATCGTGGATAAGCTAAATTATGTGTAACCAAGGTCCTCTTGAAGGATGACTGTCCACCTGAGAGTGACAAAGTAAAGAACTGCATAGATATTGGATTGATAGTCGACATGAAAAATTCAATGCCATGGCTGGGATTTGAACCACGGATCTACTGGTTTCCGTCCAGTCACTTTTCCCTTTGAGCTACCATGGCTAATTCGCCGTCATGACATTAAATTCTCCAATTGACCCATATGTCACAGGTAGACCACTCAACCCAATACCTTAGTCTGTATATGTCTAGTGTAAAGAAATGAATAATTTCAATCAATTAAGTTAAATAATAAGAGTTAAATGATGAAGCCTGGGACTCAAGTACTTACAATTTTAAGTCGCCACAAACGGTGTATCTCGAATACGAGAGCCCCTAGTGGTTTACCTGGGAAGTATGAGTCAACTGGAAATTTAATATCATGACGGCAAAATGGCCATGGTAGCTCAATGGATTAGAGCGACTGGACGGATGTCAGTAGATCCGTGGTTCAAATCCCGACCGTGGCATTGAATTTTTCATGTCGACTCTATCAGTAATTTCCATCAATTAACTTAAACTGCATAGGTAGCTACGCTTTGCTTCCAATTCATAATGTAACATTGAGCGCACCTTACAGTATAGACGTGTGAAGTGAAAACCTCAATATATTCCCTTTTGAGACATTTAGAAAATATGATGCGGTGTACTGCACTGGTAAGTGTAGCATATGATAATATAAGGCACCAATAAAATGGTTAATTTCACAATAAAAAAAATATTTCACAATGAACCCCTGGTATTTCTGTTATGATTACTATGGATGTATATGAGTTGTAAATGTCACATGAAATGGATTTGAAAAAGTATTTTATGGTAGAAAGTGCATTTTTATTAATGAATTAATTATGCATATAGGTACATTATTTCTCCCAGGCAACCGCAAAGTAGGATTTGTGGTAGACAACATGGTGCTGGGGTGGGTTTCCTCCGGGTTCTCCAGTTTCCCCCACCATGATTCCACCAACTGCTCCATCATTTATTCTTTCCAGGCGTTGGGCCGACCCCTCACTCCCAATCTCATCAGGTCAATATGGTTTGGCTTCCTCGCTCTGAGGGAACCCAACCAAAACCAGTATTGATGAGAAAGGGGACACATAAAAAATTACTTCTCTGGGTTAGCAAAATATTCTACCAAAATGAGTGCGCTTTACTGTATTTCGAAGCATGAACAGTAGGGTATCTAGTACATGGAGAGCTGCGTCATATTCATGTCAGTTTGTTTTGACTCGCCATTTGCTAATACCTTTGGTATAGTGGTACTAACCTGTTTCATCGAAGTTCAAGTGTCTCTGCCTGCTCATTTTGCATTTTGGATCACGTTTGTTTCACAGGGTTCTTTGCTATACCTGATAGTCCTCCTGCCTACGCTGAACTTAAAGAACATGGCTGATTATCCAATATTTAGAAAATCTTAATTTCATTAAAGATTTCTAACTGCTAAACGAATCTCAGGGTACACAATTTAAAAATTACTGTAATATAATGTGTTGTTACATTACCTTATTAGACATTTAAGCCTAATCTGCGAAAGTTCTTAACACATGAAATTATAATTGGGTCATTCCTTAAAAATTGATATTTACACGCTCATGGAGGAAAATACGATGTAATAGAATTTGTTCCATGTAAAAGTCGTGGAGAAGAGGTCACGCAGTAAAGCATTCTTGCACTTTGAACAACTTATTAATACTTTCCCTGATTATCTCATTTGAAATTAATTTGTTCGCCTAAAAGTTTCACAGGATTCCACGGAATCCAAAATCAGCAAAGCGTTAACAAACTTAAAAAAACCTTACAGCAGATTAACCTTTCGATACAGCCATAAATTCTCTATTCACATTCAAAATAATCAACAGAGCAAACATAAAAACGAGGCACAGTGAACATTAAGGGATATACACCCTATCAACTGCAGCGATCGTTGAAATCAACGACCACCGCTGTCATAACAGACGTCATCAACGACTGCAGTTACCAACATAATTCACTTTGTGGTCGTCACGGAAATGAACTTCCGCAACAAAAAGAAGTAAAGGAAATAAGGTGGAAGAAGGCATTACTGAAATGAAGTATAATGCTCTATTGAGTACACGTGTAACTTCATTTCGCGAATGAGACGTTGCGGTAAAATGACTTAGGGTTGGGATGACGCCGAGAGAAAATGGTTTCGAGATCAGGGGGCAAAGTCACGATTCCCATCAGTCGCTCTTCCGAACGTGACCAGCAGAACGCTCCACCTCGCGAACGCTGCGCATCTTGAGATGTCGTCCTCAAGGCGGGGTTATTATGTATTCTTTGTAAATAAAAGGAAACTCATTCCGATACCCTTTCCTCGTCTGTCACACCACATCGACTTTTAGTCACAAATTAATGATCCTTTTGTAACAGCGTGTTAGAAACTTCACGGTACATTTATAGTATCCAGAAAGGAAGAAAGAAACCATACTGCATATAAATAAATCTACTAGTTCATAATGTTGTCATGTATGTTGCTCATTTGCAGGTGGTTGAGTGGGATAGTATAAGAATACGGCAAGCTCTTGGTTTTAAACATTTTCTGAACAATCCAAAATGTGTGTTACTCCTAACTTTTTTCTACGACGTTATGAAACATTCTCAAATTCTGACATAATTCAGATGCAGAATACCGATAGTGTTACCGTATCCCATGCTTTGTAGTACTTGAATAAGCTGCGTCTGAAATTCATGAGAGAAATAGAAGATACCACATTACGGTTTTATAGAGAACTTGCATTCAGATGACAAAGAAGTGTGTGACGCAGCGGTCAGCCAAATGAAAGGACGATTCCAACAATCTTATATTTTCAATACCTTTGCAATTTTTAAATCCAAAGAAATTTAGTAGATACAGAGAAAATTTCCCTGCTGTCTCTGTGAGAAAATTTGCATCAAATTACAATTCCAACATCTCAAAAAAGTGTTAAAATGAACTTTCACTAATTTATCATAATGACACATTCGATATCTCTTTAGGCACATAACTCTTCAATTTTTAATACAACACTCATTTGAGAAAGCTCCTACAAAAAGATTGAAATTTGTACTATCAGCACCAGTTTCAGCAGTCGAGGTAGAGCCGGTAATAGCAAACAAATAAATTCCTGGACTGCTATATGCGGATGACTTAATTGTAGGATCTGAAACAGTGGTAGGATTGCAGAAGGCAATAAATGAAATCCACAAATTCTGTGAAGAGTGGGGAATAAAAATAAACATAAATAAGTCGAAATTTATGGTCTTCAAGAAGGGAGTTAAACTAAAAAAGGGTGAAAAGTGGGTACTATATGGCAAAAGGGTAGAAGTGGTCAAAGAATTTGAATACTTAGGAGTAAGGTTGAATAAAAATGGAAAGTGGAGAGCACACAGGAGAAAAATTGAAGCCAAAGGAAGAGCGGCAATGAATGGAATAAGAATATGCAAATATAAGCTAGAAATGACAACCAAGTGGTTAGAAGGAATGTATGAAGCACTAGTTGTATCCAAAATGTTGTATGCAGTGGAGATCTGGGGGGGGGGGGGCAAAGAGGTAAACAAAACAATGGACCAAAACTACAGAAGACTTGGCTTACCAAGATCAGCACTTAGGGAAGTAGACTTAGTAGAATTAGGAAAGAGAAAGTGAAATGGTATAATAATAGAAAGAATAACATTTTGCTATAGGTGTTTGGCCAAAGAAGGGGAAATTATGAAATTATGCATGAGACAGCAAAAGACTTTAGAGAACTCATAGTTCGTGGGCAGAGATAGGGGGAATTATGGAAAAAATAGGGAAAGCAGATATATGGAGATTATAGGAAAGCAATACAAGCGATGTGGGTAAATTAGTAAAATTCAGAATAGAAGATATAGAAAGACTGGAAATATGAGGAAGTCTAGAAAATATGAAATCATTACAATTTTACAAGCAAATAAAAAGAAATTGGGGATGAGAAGCATATGTAGATTACTGCAATAGGCGAGAGAGAGAGAGAGAGAGAGAGAGAGAGAGAGAGAGAGAGAGAGAGAGAGAGAGAGAGAGAGAGAGAGAGAGAGAGAGAGAGAGAGAGAGAGAGAGAGAGAGAGAGAGAGAGAGAGAGAGGGGGGGGGGGTTTGCTTGGATGAGAACAGAAACAATATTTCTAAGAGGGATAAGAGGTCGGGAAAAGGGCATTTATGAATTGTGTGGGGGAAAAGAAAGCATAGAACACTATGTAACAGAATGCGAGGAGGTTGCAATGTGGAGAAAAAAGGTTTGGGAGGAAAAATGGGAGAAAGTAGAAAAGAGGATAGTAGCTACAAAAATGTTAATGGGCAGGGAGGAAAGGAAGGTAAGAAGTATTGGTGAGTTCTTGCAGAAGGTATAAAAAATGGGCCAGAAATGTAAAGAATATAAAAACGGAAGAACGGGACTAATTAAGTAACAAAGAGATATGGAGGTTCAGAGCTACCTGGCAGAGCAGAAGACCAGAGTGTCATGTAAGCCTAGGTAGCAACAAGGTAAAGACAAATAAATGTAGCCAAAATTTGTAAATTGTGAAAGTTTGGAATATGCATAATAAATATAATCTAAAATCCAGAGTGAAATGTTTGCTGCCTAGATGAACAAATATGCTCTGATCTTGTATAAGTAACACTGGCACTTGATGAAGTTGTCTGTTATTATTGTTATTTGATATTTAAAAATATTTGGCGCCTTGACACATTTCTGCTATTGCAGTGTTTTTGGCAATGCAACTAAGTTGACCTGTTTTAAAATGCATTACCACATTTTACTTCATTACCAG
The DNA here is from genome assembly GCA_030765055.1 of Mantis religiosa. NCBI lineage: Eukaryota > Metazoa > Arthropoda > Insecta > Mantodea > Mantidae > Mantis > Mantis religiosa. The sequence goes on along the minus strand of CM060957.1, from coordinate 62,995,718 downwards.
TATCTTCACATCTGGCACCACCAAGAAAAAGCCTCAAGAGCCAACAATGCATTTTTGCAATAATGGTTTGAAGCTCAAAATACCTCACACTTCTTGTTAAATTGAAGAAATTGACTCCAACACAGCATATTGTAGCATCTTTGTAATACGTAAGATATGAAATAGTCCATTTTCCCCTGAACGTCCGACCACCTCTACTAGAATGCATGTAATGGCGCACAGAACTGTTTCGCCACTGAGCGAAAAGGGTGCTTCTGTGTTCCAAAGAGCAAACGAGAAAGAAAAGAATAACACCTAATACAGGGTGACGCGTGGGGGCTGCGAATCAACGTATTTGCTTGAAGTACTGAAAACCCATGTAATTAGAGGTGTAAGTCTGCTGAACTCTGTATTTATTATAATTTCGTTCGCCAATTTCATTTAAATGGCTTGTATGCATTTTATTCGCAATGTAAATTTATGAGAGGACGATCCCAAAATGACTATTTCTACTCGATAATTAGTTCATTGAAAATGAGTATTTAATCTCCCAACTCAAAACTTATATCGATTAAGAAAATCTTTGTAATGGTTTTAATAAATCAATTATTAGGATATAATAATTCAGAAATGCACAATATACCTAAATGAAATTCGTATAAAGTTCATATTGTGACTTTGTGGGTTCGTGAAATGAAAAGTCCAATTTCACCACTCAAAAATGTTCTTTATTTCCACCGACTTACAGTTAAACACTTGCCAATTACACAAAATTACGTAATGCACACAATTACGATTCACCAGTTCGTCCGTTATCGTTCCGATGCACGTACACAATTACGTAGTTGCTTCCGTTGCACGGCGCTACTTCACTAGCACGTCCAGCACTAACACTGACTGTCTGTCTCTCTGAAACCCTTTTTATAGGCATCTCGCCGTATTCTCGGCTTTTCTAGTTTTCAGGCGAATATTCCCGGTGATGGGAGAAGGGGAGAGAAACATCCAGGGACGGGTGACATTCCTTTAACCACCCCTCAGTTAGTGACAGAGACTAATGGGAGGCGTGGCTCCGCTCCTTTTCGTTTCCTCTCAGCTGTGCCGTTATACCTTCCGCTAATTGGTTGACACTGCTCCCTCCTCAAAGCTGGTCGTCCCGAACAGCACCATCGTAGCGGGCTAGTCGATCCAGGTGTACCACCAACATCTTTCCTCGGGGAACCTTCTGGATGCGGTAGACCACGTCGTTAATCCTCTTCACCACCCGGTACGGTCCTTGCCATGGCTGCTGGAGCTTCGGGCAGCGTCCCTTGATCCGGGTAGGACGGTACAACCAGACCAGGTCACCTTGCTGGAACCCTTGGCTGTTGGCTTGCCTGTCATACCTGGTCTTCATGCGGTCGCTCGCCTTCTGGATGTTCTGGCGAGCCATCTCGTGCATGTCGTGGAGATGGTCCACCAAGTTCTCCACATACTCGGTCGCTGGCTGTTTCGCTTCCGGAGGGCTTCCAAAAGCCAGGTCACAAGGGAGGCGTAACTCTCGGCCGAACATTAAGCTGGCTGGCGTCATCCCAGTTGTGTCGTGTGTAGACGAGCGATAGGCCAGCAAGAACAGTGGCACCTTGACGTCCCAGTCTCGCTGATGGCTGGCCACAACTTTCCTCAGGTGTTCCTCTAAGGTCTTGATGTACCTTTCGACCATGCCATCCGATTGGGGATGTAGAGGCGTAGTGCGAGTCTTGTTCACCCCAAGCCTTTGTAGTGCCTCCTTCATTAGGTTGGACTCAAAGTTGGTACCCTGGTCACTGTGTAGCTCTAACGGCACCCCAAATCGACAGAACACTTGCTCCACGAGGCAGTCTGTGATTGTCTTTGTCTCTTGGTTTGGGATGGCATACACCTCCGGCCACTTGGTGAAGTAGTCCACGACCACCATCAGGTACTTGTTGCCTCGGTCGGAAACTGGGAACGGTCCAGCAATGTCAACGGCGATCCGTTCGAATGGCGCTCCGACGTTGTACTGCTGCATGCGACCCCGGCTCCTCGTCTGGGGGCCACGACTCGCCGCGCACACGTGACACTGACGGCACCATCTCTCAGCATCTGCTCGGAGCCTCAGCCAGTAGTAGCGCTGCCGTAGTTTGTCAATCGTTCGGTTCGCTCCCAGGTGTCCTCCCGAAGTACCGGTGTGCACTTCCTCCAGGACTTCCGGGACCTTACTCCGGGGAAGTACCAACTGCTCTCTCTGCGTCTTCCCATCGGGTGATTCCCATACCCGGAACAGCACACCCTCTCTGGTCTTCAACGAGTCCCATTGGGCCCAGTACGACTTGTAGGTGGCGCTCCTCGGTGCGATGTCCTCCCAGGTTGGTCTCATACCTGCCTCCACTTCCCTCAAGAGTGGCCCCAAGTCTGCGTCCGCCAGCTGCTCCCTCCTCAGGCCTGCGCTATCCCAGCCTTCAGCAGGCACTGCCACAACTACTCGGACTGCTGCGGCACGCTCCTTCTCTTCCACTCTTGTGCACTGGCCGCACTCTTCTGGACAGGGTCTTCGGGACATGGCGTCTGCGTTACCGTGGCTCTTCCCCCTACGATGTTCCGAGGTGAAGTCGTACTCCTGCAGCCTCTGGACCCAACGTGCTGTCTGGCCTTCCAGGTTCTTAAAGGTCAATAGCCAGGTTAGGGCGGAATGGTCAGTCCTCAGGTGGAATGGCTGACCGTATAGGTACTTGTGGAAGTGCTCCAATGTCTTTACTACCGCCAGTAATTCTCGTCGGGTGACGCAGTAGTTCTTCTCTGCCTTGGATAGCGTCTTGCTGTAGTAGGCTATCACCCGCTCATGGCCGTCCTGGATCTGCGATAGGACACCTCCAATGCAATGGTCGCTAGCGTCGGTGTCCACAATGAAGGCGCCACCCGGTTGTGGGAAACCCAAAATTGGAGCACTGCACAGGGTCTCCTTTAGGTGCTGGAAAGCGTTTTCTGCGTCCTCCGTCCACACATAAGGCCGGTGTTCCTCTGTCAGGCGGGTGAGGGGTTTTGCGATGTTGGAGAACCCCTTTATGAAGCGCCTGTAATAACTGCACAGCCCCAGGAAACTGCGCAATTCTTTCTTATCCTTTGGGCTAGGCCAATCTCTCACAGCCTGTGTCTTCTCCGGGTCTGTGGCCACTCCGGTTGCTGAGACTATGTGGCCCAAGTAGTTAACTTCCTTAGGGAAGAGCTGGCACTTCTTCGCGTTCAGCTTCAAGTAGGTCGCTTGCAGTCTCTGTAGCACCTTACTCAGATTCTCGAGGTGATCTTCAAAAGTCTTCCCGACGATGATGATGTCGTCCAGGTATAGCAGGCAGGCATCGTAAGTCAGCCCTCTCATCACTGACTCCATAAGGCGCTGGAAGGTAGCTGGTGCGTTGCAGAGGCCAAAGGGCATAACCGTGAACTGCCAGAGCCCTTGGCCCGTCGAGAATGCTGTCTTCTCCTTGTCTCTCGGGTCTAGAGCTACCTGCCAGTAGCCTGACTTCAGGTCCAGGGTCGAGAACCACTGTGCACCAGCTAGCGTGTCCAGGGTGTCGTCAATCCGGGGTAAGGGAAAACAGTCCTTCCGGGTGACGGCGTTCAACTTTCTGTAGTCTACGCAGAAGCGCAGCTCGCCGTTCTTCTTTGTCACCAAGACTACAGGGGAACACCAAGGGGTGTCAGACTCTTCAATCACTCCCCTGGATCTCATGTCCTCCAGCATGTCTCGTACCGCCCCTTGCTTCGCCAGCGGAACGCGTCTATGTGGTTGCCGAATAGGCCGGGCGTCCCCGGTGTCGATGCGGTGAAGCACTTTGTCCGTGCGGCCGTAGTCACTATCACCTTGGCTGAATACGCGCTGATACCGCCTTAGCAGTTGTCGAACCTTCTCCAGCTGTTCTGTGGTCAGGTGTTCGGCCGCCCTCTCCACCAAGCTTTCTAGCCGGGGCCCCAGGTGTTGCTTCAGCGCCGGCACCTGGGTCTCGTCGATAGCTGTTACGCTCACCACGGGCTCGCACATTCCCAACTCCGTCCCGGCCTGGACGTCGTGATCGGCGTCCGTAGGATTTAGCAGTCTCACGGGCACCTCCTTTCGGCACGGCAGCAATGCCCTGGCTACACACAGTCCGTTTACAGGCGTCTTCTGGTCCAGCATCATGTTCCTGGTTCTCTGGCCCTCCAGTCGCGCCGTCACCACCACCTCGCTCCTCGCGGGGACAACCACGTCTTCGTCCAAGACGACCCTGCAAATTCCAAGGCGCTCTTCGGGTTGACGGAGTATAACCTCTTCTCCGTTAAGCCGCAGGACCTTCTTGCCGACGTCGACCGTCGCCTCGTGGCTCCTGAGGGCATCCAGTCCCAGGATCATCTCCTCAGCCACCTTCGCGACGAACACCCACAGACGCACGGCACTCCGTCCCAAGTTCAGCTCCAGCAGGGCCTCCCTCTCCACAGGCAAGGTGTCGCCCGATGCCGTTACAAGCTGGTATGGCCGGCTTGGCTTCCTTGTCGGCAAACCCTTCGCCACGTCAGGTCTGATGATGGTCACGGCCGCCCCGGTGTCCACCAGCACGCGGCACGGCTTTCCTCTTATCCAACCGTCCGCGATGAGGCTGTCATCCATACGCCGGCTGACGGCGCGCAGTGTCACTCGAGGGGATGGTGGTGATGGCGCCGACGTGCCCCTCTCCACGACGGCCCTTACTCGTTTTCCGGCTGCTCTTCCTGGCGTGGGCAGTCTCTCTGTAGGTGTCCGGGCTGTCCACACCCCCAACACAGGCCACTAGGTGTTCGCCGGCGTCCCTCAGCTGGTCTTCTGTCTCCGGCATAGCGGACGCTCCTCGTTCTCGACGTCGGGAGGGATGTTATTTTGGCCGCCTCCATCCTTAATGCCGCTGTCAGCGCCTCGTGGATGGTTTTATATTCGCCGAGCATTAGGCGCTGAGGAATCTCCGTGTCCCGTACCCCGTCGACAAAATTGTAGACGGCTTCCCGGGATACGAACTCCAGTGGCAGGTCAACCAAGGCCTTGCTAGCCAGCTGCTCGATGGCTATGGCGAACTCCTGCAGCGTCTCCCCCGGCTGCTGCGACCTTGCCTTTAGCTGGCTTCGGTATGCTGCGGCTAAGCGGTGGTTCCCGAAGCGATTCTCCAGGGCTTCCCAGATGTCCTTGGGCGCCGCCATCGTCTGCACCGCGTTTAGCACTTCCGCGGCCCGTCCCTGGAGGCTGGCTATTAACTGTGTGGCCTCCTCCTACGGTGACCATCTGTTGTGCCTGGCCACTGTGTCGAACTGGCGGCGGAAGACTTCAAACGTTGACGCGCCGTCATATTTGGGAGGTTTGACGCGCGCAGATGTTGTGTCGCGTCCCGGCGCGTCGGCCTTCAAATCCTTCAGCTTCCTGCCGACGACGTCCTCCACCATGGCGTTCAGGGACTTGACGCTGCTGTCGGCCTTTCCCTCCAGGTTGTTAACGCGGTTAGCAAGGTCTTCGACGTCTTCCACCACGGCGTTCAGGGTCTCGGCGTTAGTGTCGACTTTTTCCTCTAAATCATTAAGGCGGTCGTCTACTTGAGCCATCCGCTTGCCCAGGTTCGTGACGTCATCCCTCATGCCGGCCAACTGTTCCTCTAATTTGGCGGCGAGGACCTCGTTCGCTGCCCTCATTTCCGTGATCAATTCGCTCTTAATTTCTTCCATCTTCTCGGTGATGTTGTCGTTGGCCGTCTTCATTTGTTTCAACTCGGCGGTGATGTTGTCGTTGGCCGTCTTCATTTGTTTCAGTTCCGCGGCCAGGTAGTTATTTGCCGCTTCCGTTTTCTCTGTTAATTCGGCCTTCATTTCTTCCATCTTCTCGGTGATGTTGCCGTTGGCCGTCTTCATTTCTGTCAGTTCCGCCTTCATTTCCATCATCTTCTCCAAAATCTTTTCCAATGCCGCGTCCATGACTGTAATGTTCGGTTCTGTTGTCTTCCCGCTTCCTGACACCAGTGTGACTTTGTGGGTTCGTGAAATGAAAAGTCCAATTTCACCACTCAAAAATGTTCTTTATTTCCACCGACTTACAGTTAAACACTTGCCAATTACACAAAATTACGTAATGCACACAATTACGATTCACCAGTTCGTCCGTTATCGTTCCGATGCACGTACACAATTACGTAGTTGCTTCCGTAGCACGGCGCCACTTCACTAGCACGTCCAGCACTAACACTGACTGTCTGTCTCTCTGAAACCCTTTTTATAGGCATCTCGCCGTATTCTCGGCTTTTCTAGTTTTCAGGCGAATATTCCCGGTGATGGGAGAAGGGGAGAGAAACATCCAGGGACGGGTGACATTCCTTTAACCACCCCTCAGTTAGTGACAGAGACTAATGGGAGGCGTGGCTCCGCTCCTTTTCGTTTCCTCTCAGCTGTGCCGTTATACCTTCCGCTAATTGGGTGACAATATCAAATAGCTTGATACTATTGGTAATTTTTTTTTTTTTTTAATTTACGTCCTCCAACGTTGTCATATCCGACGATGAATGGAAGGGGAGAAATGATGCTCAAATGAGCCCAGGGTCCATGGAAATTAGTTACCCGTCATTCGTCCTTCAGGACAAGGGTAAGCCCCGGGCAGAACCTTATCCAGTTAACTCAACCTGACCGAGATTCGAACTTGGGACCTCTTGAACGCGAGGCAGACACGCTACCATCTACACTACCTAGGTGGGCGATACTATTGGTAGGTAATGGAAGTGAAACATGTTTATTCCTGTGATAGCAGCATCAATACAAGAAAATTAATAGTTTACAATATTGCAATCTAAAGACATAATTTTAAACTACATACCATATTATCGTACAAATTTTAAACTAGAGTATAAAAATGTCTGTTACTTCACTATATTTGTACTTCTTTTGTGTATATTTTTTCCGTTTCACGTCAAATTATTATGCTATGATGAATAGAACATCCTATGCTCCTTTAAATCATTCCTAGCATATAATAGACTGGGCAGAAGTATGGATATTTATGGGAACTTTACTAAACTTGTTTTAATATTCTCAGTGATAAAATTTAGAAACCATGAATAAACAGAGTAATAATAAATAAAGGTATAAGGTAAGGAGTGCATGTCTCCAAAATTGTTTAACTATATGGACAAAGAAATAAAATAATAGCATAATAAACTGCTAATCAGATAACTGAAAAACGTAAGTGAGTTCATTGTGCCGACATACATGGCATTTATAGATTTCGAGAAGGCCTTTGACAAGGTAAACAGAAGTAAATTATGGAGTATTATGAAAGAGAAAGGTGTACTCCAACACTTGATAACAGCAATAAGAAGTTTATATGTAGAAAATAAGATCATGATAGAATCTGGAATGAAAACACATCTAATGACAACAATAAACAAAGGAGTAAGACAAGGATGTCCACTTTCACCGTCATTTTTAATATTTATATTGACGTTGCCATATCTGGATGGCAGACAAAATTGGATTCCCATTTTATGATTAGAAATAGATATTTAGGTCGTTTATTATTTGCAGACGATCAAGTTCTCATACCTAGCTCAGAAAATGGACTACCAAAATCGTTAAATATATTAAGTAACACCTTCTGTCAATATAGTTTAACAATATCTATAAACAAAATTAAAATTTTAGCTTAGTGATCCAATATTTTAAGAGCCAAACTATTATTAGAAGGAAAACCTGTTGAACAAGTCAACTGCTTTAATTATCTTGGTTACAATATCTCTTATTTTAAAAATAGTGACATTTTAATTAAAATCAACAAATTTAATGGTAGATGTGGCACCATAAAGAGATCATTAAAAAATACGAGAAGAGAAACTAAATTAAAGTTTTACAAAGTAATGGCAGTTCATACATTACTAAATGGTAGTGAATTTTAGACTTTAACAAAAGAAGAACAAAAATCATTGAAACAGCGGAAATGAAGTTTTTAAGAAATGCAGCAGGGCTTCTACGAGGGCTGTTCGAAAACAATGATCATATATTTTTTTTTACGTTCATAATTTTTCGCAATAAAATTCAATCTTATTATATTCTGTTAGCTTAATGTGATACAAACACTCCATAGTAGTTTCATTGTTATTACTCCCGATTCCCGCCCGTTAAAACCAGGCCAGTTCAGACATCTTTAGTATGGTCTACCGCTGCAATGGAGCTAACACGCGAGGAACAATGTGCGGCTTTGAAATTCTGCTTTCATCTCAACAAATATTCAGTTGAGGCCTATACAATGTTACAGGAGGCCTATTGAGAGTCTGTTCTTCCCTACAGCACAGCTCGAAGGGATTTAAAATGTTTAAAGAGGGGAGCCAATCAATTTCAAAGGAAGGTGGACCCGGTGTTCCAGTTACTGCTCTTACGGAAGAAAACGTCAACACTGCTGCTTCCATTTTGAGAGACCATCGACGAATTACCTTAAGATCACTTTATGAAGTACTGAACATTTCATTGGGTGCCGCCCACACGTTGGTGACAGAAACATTACACATGAGACGTGTTTGTGCCCGATGGGTTCCTGGACTGTTGATTCCCAAAGAAAAGGACGTTCGCATGCAGGTCTGCATGCAGTTAAATTTGATGTTAGAGGAAGATCCGGAGTTTATTTCAAACGTAGTCACTGCTGATGAAACTTGGCTACATCATTCTGATCCTGAGAACAAAAAGCTAAGCTCAGTGTGGACGTCTCCTTCATTACCAACCATCAGAAAAGCAAAAGTGGCTGCTTCTGCTGGAAAAGTTATGCTCATCTCATTCTTTGATATTCATGGAATGTTTTATCTGCATGTTATACCTGCACACACATAAGTAACTTGACAATACTACAGGTATGTCCTGAAAACATTGCAGGTCCATATCAGGCGCAAAAGACCACATTTCCGTGAAGCAGGCTGGATGCTGCACCACGATAGTGCGCGGTTGCATATTGCCAATGTTGCTGAAAGTCTTGCAAAAATCAGCGTGAAGAGCATTCCTTATCTTCCCTATAGTCCGGATTTAGCCCCATGTGACTTTTTTCTATTTCCTAACTTGAAGAAGCGCCTTCGTGGGAGGCATTGTCCATCAGAAGCAGTGGTGAAGGCTGCGGAGGCGATTTTGAAGGATGTCTCAAAAGCGGTTTCCAGCATGTCTTTGAAGACTGGCATAAACGCTGGGACAAGTGCATCGCGTTCAGGGGAGACTATTTTGAGAAGGACCATCAAAATTTGAGGATGAGTAAAGGAACGTAGTCAAAAAGAAATTACGTTCATTCTTTATTTGAACAGCCCTCGTAGTTAAGCAAAGAAGTGAGGGCATTCGAAAATAATTGAATATTTTTAAACTAAGAGATAGGATAAAACAATATAGAAAGAACTGAAAGGAACATATCGACAGAATGAATGATAGCCGCATTCCAAAACTAGTTTTAGATTATAAATTATTAGGTAGAAGAAATATTGGAAGACCAAGAAAAAGATGGGTATAACACTTGTGATTTAAAATGTATGGGACCGGAGCGAGCCTTTATGACTTAAACCGTGGAAAGTTGATGATTATGATGATGATATAACAGACGTCATATTTTATTCAATATTATGCTCTTCAATGGAAATTTAATTACTGATCGCGAAAACAGAACATGACCACCACCGGCTGAAAGCAATACGCAGAACACCATCGTGTAGCCCAAGAATCCTTAAACAGATGGCAATGAATGACATAATGAGTACAGAAATTGAGGCACAGAAATTCGTGGAAGAAGTGGGGTCCCGTATTCGCCTACACCCTGGGAAACCAGGGAAATTTCGTAGGTCCGAGTGGGCGATCAACGGGAACTGCCGAACGCGAAACCCACATATTACCCACAGCCCTCTTTCTGAATTCGAAAAAAGACATTTAAGTCCTGATTTTCGAATTCTCATGTGTTGAGGATAGCTCACTAGTTACACTGATTAGAGTGAACGTATTTTGAAAACTTATACAGGCGAAACTAAGACACGGTGCACGAAATTTCTGAATGCAACAAAAAGAAACTGCAGAGTAATATCCATTATATCTTCATCCATTACATTTAAAGTAACATTGCATGTAAATTGCCCTTCTTCCAAATCACGAAAAGTGCCAAGTCATAGCTTATCTACGTTATGTTTCAGTTCCGGGCCATTATTTTGTTCATGAATAATTGCTGCTTTAAATTAGCCTTTTCCAGGTTGTACATTTCTCGAAATAAGTTGTTATAAATCCCTTGACATGTACTTCTGCTCGCTTTTTACCCTGCAATTCTATATTATTATCTTTGCTCTTTTCGCAGAATTAAAATAAACCTTTTTCTAGACATCATTTTAAGAACCGCGTACCTCAAGTTACATATAAAGAAATTATGAGGGTAAAAGTTTAGAGGAAATGTGAATGACTGTAGAGAGAAACACCAAGGTGTGATATAGTGATAGAGCAAAAGAGTAGAGAACTAGGAAACAGCTAAGAGTAATAAATAAATATACATAAATATGCATGTAAATAATTATAAGTAATACAAGTATATTATGCATGTATAACTTTATTATATAAGTAAAATTTATACAGAAAGTTGGGCAAGAGAAATATGATTAATAACCTGAATATACAGTACAGCAGAAGAAAAGCTACATCGGTAGTCTGGTGGAGAAGAATACGTAGATTTTTGTGGAGATAGTATAGAATGATCTTGATCACCAGTAGGCATCGCTAAATTACAGTTAGCTTGTGAAGTAGAATCATTTTGATACACGGTAAGCATTGCTGATCGAACAAGTTGGCCGGTAGCTTCCGACTGTTGAGCCATTGTAGAATAAGTGTTACGTAGTGGTAAATAATCCACTACACACACGAAGCACAATCATAATCACTATACTGGTCGCCAATCTAGAAAGTGATTGACATTTCGTACGGAGAGAGAGGCGACGTTGCCGCTTATTCCTGCCACGTGGAGAGCGCGTAGGATTACGCGTGCGAAGGTGATTCAGTTGCGACTGCAATTGATATTTCATTATTATTAATTATTTATAATTCTGTACACAAAGACAATAGTACAGTCGTAGATCTACATGCAAACGCTAGAACATGCACGAACACATCAATGTAAAGATCATCGTATCAAAGGAGGTGTACCTCTCACATTTTTATGCTTATTGAAGTGGGAAAATTCCACTTACATACTTTTTTCCGGGAGTTTTTAATTTATACCCCAATGACTCTTCTATAAAATAGTTTTCATTCCCAATCTTAACCTTAATGCCCTTACTGATACCTACAGCACGGGAAGTCCTATCAAGCACTTAGAGAATGGAATACTAGACTCCCCTTTCAATTTCTCCTCTTCGAAGTATTCTCTCTCAGAGAATATTATCTCCCGTGTCTGTCCTTTAATTGGAATACCTTTACCAAATAGTTTTATTTACTTCCCGAACACGTTCAGGTTTTCGCTTGTCACTATACTTATACATAATTAAACATTCATTAAACACAATTGCAAATCATCACAACACGCGCACAGATACACGAACTCACACACACACGTAAACCAAGGCAAATTGCCACAAATAAAATGCAAAGTAACTTGCCAGTACAGGATCTCTAACTGTAAGAGCATTCTGTTATTCAGCGTTATCAGAAGAGAAATAAAAACCTAGGTATTGTATTTACTGCAGCGTTAGCGTAACTCGCTCGCCCGCGTCATGCTAAGCACGATGTTAAAATATCGGCAACCAAGGTTTAGCGCCTAACATTGTCATGGTAACGTCTCGACTCTAATTGGTCCCTCTAATCGTTACCATGACAACCGTTATGACGTACTCATCCCCTCCCATTTATTTAGAGCGTTCTTCCATGTGGTTACTAACTGTCAATCACATTCTAGTTTGGCGACCAGTATATATGGTGAAATAAAGAAACACGAACGTAGCACTAGTAAACACACGCGGAGAGAGGAAGGCTGACAACCGTTCTACTCGGCTGTTACTGAAAAAATGTCTGTTACATGGAATACGCTAATTAGATATCTGAAGAGCATAAGAGTGAGAAGAAATAATGAATACATATTTTAAGTAGGTAATATTATAAAGACATTGATAATAGGAATTCCCAGAGCAGTTCATTTTTCCATAAAAACGTTTGAAAGATTTTATTTGCCAAATAGAATACCATGAAAAATCGTGTTAAACATTGATGCGGGAAAACTAAATTTCCTTTTGGGACTGTACGTAAGTAGGGAGATTCCGAGAAACCTTCTCCCCATTTTGAACTAAATAACTTCCACTTCACTTCATCGATGTAGGCGGTAAGAGGTTCATATTGTAGATACGACTTATCAATACCATAGCGAGGAGTTACGGAGAAATTGTATGTAGTTGGGGTATTGCTAGATCGTCTGAAAAAGTACAGTATGTAACTGCTATATTTTATATCATGTTACTTATTAATTTCAATAAAATATAAAGTGAAAAGCGCTTGCATCATTGAATGTCCTGTTTATGTTATTTACGAACGTTGGAGATTTTCTTGAAGTATTACCAAGATGCTTAAATCATATGACAGTTCAACTGTCATGTTACAAAGCAACCAAAAGACGACTTATACTTAAAAACCTTGACTATCGCTTGAACCTAATTATTGCCCTATACAGTATAGCCCGTTCACTTACAAGAAAATATTTAAACTATTATTTGTTTCAAATGGGAAGGTGTTTGTTCTTGAGCGCTTAGGTGAACAACCAATCGGACTCCTGCGGTGTTGTGTTGCATTCCCGCTAAGCGGTGTATGACGAGCGGCAACCTAATCAATCTTTAATAAATACTATTCGCGTTAAGACAAAAATTCAGATTATGCAAAAAATGATCCATGAAGGAGAGAGTAATGTATTTAACATGACCATAAAACCCCATATTTTTAGCTCAAAAAGTTTTCCTAATATAAATAGATACCATTATATTATAACAATGCATTGCGACGTAGGCACTGTAATGAATATCACTATTGGTTTGAACGTATATTTTAAATTACTCAAAACTGAAACGTAAACATTTGAAATGACGTGATAAAAGAAATATGTACTTTGAATAAGCGAAGGTGTTTGTTAAATTCCATGAGAGGAAGCTGGCCTGGCAGAACGTGTCTGGTCACATTATACGAGTATCTTTGTTTATGAATGGTTGGTATTGTCTATATACTCTAGAGAGTTCTAAGCAGTATTCTTCATTTACTCTTCCATGAAAATGTGTGTCAGCTGGATCAATGAGATACGATCCACCTTCCCGCTTACTACTGCCAGAAAAATCCAATTGAGTTAATGTGGGCTCAAATTATGTTGCTAACAGAAATACTGTTTTTAAACTGACTGATGTTGAACGACTTATTCACGAAAACTGCGTGAGACATCACATAAACTAAAGAAGACGGCTTTTCTAAAGAAATAGCACGTAATGAGATTTTGGAACCCATCATCATAAATTTGCAATACTCAGATGATGAAGACAATGACAATGACGGATTATCTCTTAACGTAAGTAACATTCAGAGCTATACGAATGCACCGCTGGTATATTCGTTGGATTAGAAAAGTAAGCAATTCATAAACTATAATTAACTTTAAACTAAATATTTAAAACATTTGCTTAATATACGGATATCCATGTTGCAATTGTGATCTCCACAACGGCATTATTATAAAACTTTGGGAAATTCAGTTTGCGTTCCCTTACGTCTAGCGCCAAGAGCACTCGCAGGTGTGCGAGAGAGAGAGAGGGAAATATAAAAAGAGTGGAGGCAATGAGGTGGCAAAGCTGAAGGCTCTAATGCGTCTGATTCGCTAGAGACGAGAACTCTTCCAATTTGAAACATAATTTCTGTAAACGTCCAAATAGAAAAGCATTCTGGAACTTGTCCGCCTCGGTAGCGTGGATGGCAGCGTGTACGTCTCACGTTCAAGAGGTCCCGAGTTGGAATCTCGGCTAGGGTGAGTTACCTGGATGAGGATTTCTCCGGGGTTTTCCCTTATCCTGATAGACGAATTTCGGGTAATTCTAAGCTCCATGGACCACGGACTCAGTTGAGCATCATTGCACCCAATTCATTCACCGTCCTATATGACTTAACGTTGAAGGACGTAAATTAAAAGAAAAAAAAAAAGAATCTGAAAATTGAGTTTATCTTGAATGACGTGACAGATGGTGGGTGTGCAGCATTGCAAAGAACTATTTTTCTCTGCGGTAGCCTAGATCGTGGTATTATGGAACGCAGCTGCATTTGCATTTGATATGGAGTGTGAGTGAGTGTGTGGTGTTTTAGGGCCCGTCGACAGCAAGGTCATTTGGGCCCGCATTTGATATGGATTATGCTTGGAATAAGAGTATAGGTAACTCGATAATTTACTGTTTGTCTATTCACGATGAATATTACGGGACTGCTTGTCTTATACATCAAGTTTTGCTGAAATAGAGTCGCGTACATATAAAATATGTGCTGGTTGTTAGAAGATTTCAATTATTTCAACTTTTTCCAACTATTTCAAACTAGAGAAATTAATCAGGTAACTATTTCATGCTTGCCTTTCCAGATCTAAAGCTCATGATTACCATTTGTGTGGAATGCTTATAGGTAATGTCTGGATAACTCTTGGAGGATTGCAAGACGTTGTACAAAGTACATCAAATTTTCAATAGAGCATTCAGCAGGTGTCAGCTCTGTATAAATTACAAAGGCATCACTTCTAACGTTTTTATAACGAAAGTATATGATATTAATATTTTTAAGCGCTATTAGCACTCTCTATGGGAGAAACAGCGAGTTGTCCGCCGTTGCACGAACGCACTCCCATACAAGCGCCGTGGAAACGCGGATTGCTAGTCACGTCATTCCAGAGAAACGGGCATTTCTGGGAAAATAATTTCCTTTGTTTTGCTCATTGTTCTCGGGAAGCAAGCCAGGTGAAAAGACGATTAGAAATCGTTTCGGGAGTGATGATTACTCGTGATACTGGATTTCAGTTCAGCTCCTCTTGGAAATAGGCCTTAAAATGGAAACCCGTTGACTTAAGAAGCACAGATCAATGCAGCTTGATAGTCAAGTTAAGTAGTTTAGTTTCTTTGACCCAATTAATTGTCTATACTCACGCCATCTCCTGGCCTGGCATTTAATTGACTGAAAACTGTGTTTTGTTCAGAAATGCGAAATTTGATAGTGGTTTGTCTTTGTTTATATTTGTGTTATGTTCGAATCTCGGTCAGGGTGAGTTACCTAGATAAGATTTTTTCTGGGGGTTTCCTTATCCTTGAAGACGAATGTCGGGTAACTCTAAGCTCCATGATGCTCATTTGAGCATCATTTCACCCAATTCATTCACCGTCCGAAATAACTTAACGTTGGGGCGGACGTAAATTATAAAAACAATCCAGTGATTTATTTGTGGTTATAACATTTAACAAATATCCTGATGATGGGAGAGATGCACACACCCGAAACGCAGGTTTCTAATCATTGCTTCCCGAGAACAACTTGAGCATATTAGTCGCCAGCAAAGCTTCGGGTCTTACTTTAAGTTCCTTTGTTTTGTTATGGAACGAAAAAAGTAGCTTTATAACAATTTGTGCATTTTCTTAAAGTTTTACATTGTTAATAAACTGAATACATTGTTGCAACACAAGGAGGTTTCCTAAGAAGTGATGAACAGTGAATCGTTTGTACATACAAAACTGTCACAGCGCAGTCATATTTCTGCATAACACTTAAATTATATGTTGTAAATTTGTCATTCCAAATATTTAATATTTTAGTATACTTTAGTGTGGTCATTAAAGTCCCTCTTAATATTTTAAAAAAGCTAAAGAAGTGCACATTTGGAAGAAAGATATCTGATATTTATTGGGTTTCTCCCACATTCAGTTTTGTTCAAATAGCAGTATCGTGAAATTATAATTGACGACATTAGAGGTCTATATTTATATTTTGCTACACGATACGAGGCATGTTTTTTAAGTCAGTACCGCTTTGCGATTACGCCGCCGCAGCGCTACGGTCGGCGTTCCGCGCATACGCGCTGGTTACCTACATCTCTTGTCTACGCACTGAAGCCATTAAAGTCTGATTCTTCATTGTATACGCTGGTTACTGAGTGTTTAGGATGCCTCCGACAGTCGTGAGTCCCGCCGATTGTGAAATACGGGCTGTTATACGATTTCTTAGCGATAAAGGCGTAAAACCGATCGATATTCATCGTGAGATCTGTGAAGTTTACGGACAAAACGTTATGAGTGATGGAATGGTAAGGAAATGGGTGAGAGCATTTAAAGATAGCCGTACAAATGTGCATGATGAAGAGCGGAGTGAGCGTCCTTCGGTCGTTACTGAAGATTTGGTGCAAAAAGTGGACGAAAAGGTGAGAGAAAACAGACGCTTTACAATTTCATCAATGTGCGACTATTTTCCTCAACATTCTCGTAGTGCTTTGTATCGCATTGTGACCGAGAATTTGAAGTACCAGAAATTGCGTTCACGTTGGGTTCCGAAAATGTTGACGGATTTGCACAAAACCCAACGTTTAGGCAGTCTTAGACCAAATTGTTACTGGTGACGAAACATGGGTGGTCTACGTCACACCAGAATCGAAACAACAATCCATGGAATGGCGACATTCATCATCACGAAAAAAAATGAAGTTTAAGCAAACAATTTCTGCCCGGAAAATCATGTGCACGGTTCTTTTTTTGGGGGGGGGGCAGAAAAGGGAGTATTGCTAGTGGAGTTTCTGCTTCGTAATGAGACAATCAATGCAGCGTTTTATTGTGAGACATTGAACAATCTGCGCCGTGCAATCCAGAACAAAAGACGTGGCAAGTTGAGTAAGGGTATCGTTTTGCTGCATGACAATGCCCGTTCACATGTGGCTAAACAGACCAAAGATCTCATTAAATCTTTTCATTGGGAAACTGTAGATCATCCTCCATACAGCCCTGATCTGGCGCCCGACTGCCATTTGTTCCTGCACTTGAAGAAACATCTGGACGGTGAGCGTCTTCAAGACGATAACGAAGTCAAAACAGTTGTGGTACAGCGGATAACACGTCAGGTGGCAGAATTTTATGAGGAGGGTATTCAAAAACTGGTGCCACGTTATGACAATTGCCTCAATATTCACGGAAATTATTTAGAAAATTAGATTAAGGTACAGGCTTTCATGTAAAAATAAAATTATTGCGATACCTATGCACGTCTTTTTTTAATTCCAAAACGGTACTGACTTAAAGAACATGCCTCGTATATACCAAATTAACAGAACTGTCCTACCATAACTTACATAAAACTGGTTGCCCATATGACCAGAAATTGTCATGCAGTTCTTCTGCAACCAGATACGGGGCCAGTGCACATTGCATTTCGATTTCAGACTTGACAATTACAGTGGGTTCACTAACGGTTGGTCTACTTAAAAAGGCTCTGGCATAACCAGGAAACACTGTACCCACTGACACGGTTCAGAGAAGTCTGCTCTCTGTTAGAAGCAGCAAATATCTGCGCTATTTTAAGACACCAACAGACACTCCACATCCCGGTCTAAAGTCAAAGTTCAACTAATACCAGCGATATCTGCTACCACTTAGGTATAATCTAACCAATTAGTGCTTTCTGGAAAAATCTGATGCTGTCATGGTATGATTTTAGTTCTAAATATGATTCTAAGGCCCTTTCCCTTTCATTCTGCTGCCAAACGGCTTCTCTGTGGAATGGTACCTATACTTACTGTAATCCTTCTTAAGCGTGCTTCACGCCTACAGTTTCCCAAATTGTTCAAAGTTGTACTTAAGAGTGGATTATTCATTTATGGCAAACATAAGTGCACTTCATGAAATATCCGGTCCCCGAAATATCTGCGAAAAGCATTACACCACTCCAGTTTCTAGAACCTAAGATACGCTTAGCTAAAGCTCTGTAGGAGTAGAATCCATTCCAATTAAGTGGATTGTGTCAACCAATTACATATATTATATTATATATTATATTTAATCAAATAAATGCACATATATTTTTACAAATTATAAATTTAGTGCAGAGTTTAACAGAAACAATTACTTATCCCTTTTTATTAATACGGTAGATTAAGAATGAAATCAAATACATACTATCTATTACATATGCAATTAGTTATTATTAGTTATATTTAGAAAAATTGCCAACTTAAACTGTTTATATTTACTATGTTTTGATACCATCCCTGTTAGACGTAACATTAGCATAATAACCGCAAAAGTCATATTAAATACATAATTAATAGCGGATAGGTATCACACTATGAATTAAGCTAAATTACAACAAATATAGGGGATAATGATCTAATATACAGGTGCAGAAACTAAACAGCCAACACAAATACACATATTTTATTGCAAGCACGTGAACCCAACCAGTAAAAAGAGCCGGTAAAAGGAACATTTACGCTCACAGGAATGCTCCCTGTGTTGAGCCGACAAAGGAGCTTTGTTCGAGAATCGCCCAAGGCTAGACCCAAGCGACAACTCGTCGCCCGTCAAGGCTTTGAATTGCACATGATACGTGATGTAAAGAAAAGACACCGGGATTTAAGCTACGCTTTTGCACGCGTGATTCCGCATTAATTACCTAGATTGTGGGTAAGAGGAATTTGCATGGAATACATGGCTTAGAAACTCAAAATTGCAATGAAATTTAATAGTAGGGATGAAACACATTCTATAAGGAACGAGTAACGGGTCACATGACCCCTAAAGTATCCAAAATTCGGCGAAAGGAAGGGGACATTTCTGCAATGGTGATGTTTGATATTTGGTAGGAAAAACACTCTGTTTTGGCGAGTGAAATGAGCAACACGTGTTCGTGAATGAACGGAGCAACCCATACTAGTTGGTTATCAAACACTCTGTGTTAGCGAGTGAGAGAAACAGCATACCTTACAACATCATTAAGGTTTCAGCAGTCTCTGTTTTTGTATAATCCTCCGGAAATACTCCAGTGCGCGAAGTAATGCTCTCGCGACGTCCGGAAACGACAACGCGTACACGACTACATACATCAATCGGCGCGTCCTAGAAATTTACAAGTTCACTCGCGACTGTGATTCAAACTAGCCGTCATTTCACGCGCACAGCAACGGGCAAATCCTAAGTCTCGCGACTAATTTGCGAGTTACACCAACACAACAGTGACGAGTGGAGAGGGCGACTTGTATAAATAAACTTGCCATTCAACGGTCGTGGTGTCTTCTATGTGATAATACCCATACACTGTCAGGAAGCACCCACTCCCTGAGACCCAAAAGAGAGAATCCATGCAGACCTACCCTGAGAAAAACCCTGACCTGTTGTAAACCTCTTAACCGTAGCCCTCACCCGTCACATATCCTACCGTATGAGGTGTTGAGTGCCAGAAGGGCTCAACGAGGTGCTTAACGGGAAAGTACCGCCTTAGTTTACAAATATTTATTGGGGAAAAATTAGTATAATTGTATTTTATGCAAATGAGTCCTTTCTGTATAAAATTTACTACTAAACAACATTTATTGTTATTCTTATACAGTTCCCTTTAAATAAAAGAATGAAATTAAATGATACATCACTGTAGTAAGCTAAGCTTGATCTGGAATACTTGAGCTGCGTAACATAAGTCTTTTCTTGAAAAATAGATGAGTCGGATAAAAATTCAGTGCTGCTCTTGCTATTTAAGTAACAGATTCTCGAACTTTGGTTGTGTCAGTGTTCTTAACATTTGAGCTACCATGACGAGATAGCAGTCTGAGAATTATACTATTTCCTCATCTTATTCAAACATCTTACAAACCCAGAACACTCGAGATAAAATACATGATAGTATTAGGAGTAAGTATATTATTTCCATTATTAACATTGTGGGCGTGAAAGAAGTAAAGTTGTTAAAAAATGAGTTAGGTGCATCTCTGGAAAATTTCAAGAGATGTTAATGTGGTTTGCGAAAAGGGTGACGCCAGCTTATATCGTCGCAGTTGGGAGCGAGAATGAATTGTATATTCACCGCGTGCTGGTGAGGTTAGAACTGCAAAAAGTGCACTTAGGGGGCGTCTAACTCACCAAGGGAGTACCACCATCTATAAATATTCGTAATTAATAAATAAAAAATCATTTAACAAATTAACTTAACAGGTTTTTGCTTTCATCTTTGTTCATTGGTCTCCCTCCAGCCATGCTGGTGCTTATATAGGTGTTACAAATATATTTTTATAACAAGCTCTATGACCATAGTTTACTCTTTAGAGGAGTACGCTACTATACTCCAAAAACAACTTGTAATTTTGTAAGTACAGACTGCCTATACAGCTCGGAGGTGAAAAACACTCATCTTTGAAATATATGTCTGAAATTGGAGGACGCGTTGAATTTTATAGAGATACTTGAATCAAACAAGGTTAAAGTCAGTAGGACTATCTTGGCATAACATCTTTAACATTAAGAGCGTCTACATTGACAGTCGATCATCGCTGGTTGCGGCCCCTGCTCTGTCATTGAATTTTACAGGTTTAATTCAAATGGCAAAACTTCGTTAGAAATATGAACAAGGGAATCACACAAAATCAGGCGGCAAACATATCCTTAAACACCCCCCCCCCCCACACACACACACACACACACAAACCAAAGAGGTTAGCTTCATTCAACCAACGTTTTGCCCTGTCTACCCTGTGACTGGATGCACTAAACAGAAATAACAGAAGTTGTTAAAGAGACTTCAACAAACATAAAATAGGACTGTACAAGGTTAAACTCTTCTGTAAAATGTACATCAGGGAAAGAACTATGAGAAACAATGCAGATGTTCAAGAGTTCCAGAGTTCGAATCTCGGTCAGGGTGAGTTACCTGGATAAGGTTCTTTCCGGGATTTTCCCTGATCCTTCAAGATGAATGTCGGGTAACTCTAAGCTCCATGGACCCTGGACTCATTTGAGCATCATTTCACCCAATTCATTCACCGTCCGATATGACTTAACGTTGGAGGATGTAAATAAAAAAAAGCCTTATAGTCTGATACTGCTGATAATTAAACGTTATTTGTCTAATTCAGGGGAGGACAGGTAGTGGCGGTGTGACGTCAGCTCCGTCAGCTCTAACCGCCAAATATGCCCCCGAACGAAAGGCAGGTTAGCGTGTGACGTCACTGCGCAGATTTCTGCTGCCCAGGAAGATGGAAATATTTTGATGTTTTGGGGTTCCGACAGCGTAGGAAAGACAGGAAATGTATCGGGTATTAATAATATGTACAACTTATATCTTGGGTGTTGTAATGTTAATGCTGACTGCTATAATTACACAATTGGCCTCAGTTTATAAACAGTTACAGTTTAGCTCTGTGCTATCAGAGAATACATAAAATGTCAACTCGTAGTTTATCTGAAGGTCAGGCATATTATAAAGTAAATAAAATAAAACAAAGTAATTTTCTCTGCAAATTAGAGGAGACCCATTTACAACAAAATTAAGTGGACATTTCCCGACACATTGTTTCGTTTTTCTTTAACTAGTTTATCAATGTCAGGACGTAATGTCTGTGAAATTTGTAATGGAAGGCTGTATGTTAGATTGTGATCTGGCAAGGTACTTCGGGGTTTAGACCTAGCTAATTTCATAACAGAAAAAAAATTCGCACACATATGTCAAGCCAACCATTCACAATGTCCGTGCGGTAAGTGAATAGAACATCGGGAATCTGATTAGGGGAACATCCTTATAAAAATCAGCCAAGTCTTTCATTTGTGTATATTTGTGCTTCAATAAATCGTCACATTGTAAATTCAAGAGTTCCATTTGGTACGTGGTAGCTACATTGTTGTCATCGAGTGCGTTACACCTGATTGGACCCCCATATTCTGTATTCACAGCTCCATTTATATAGGCAACTTCGTACTACATGGGTCTTGCCTGACGTCACACACACTGCAGGCCTCGCTCCCGGCTGAAATACGTCATAACTCTTGAAGCTGTCTTCCTCTGGTCTAATTTAACATTAAGCAGATAGGAAAGAAAGGTGAGGACAGTGGAGAGGATCTTCGCACCACAGTTTAAGTGACATTTTGTACTTGTGCCCCCAAGGGAGTATCCTAGTAGGTTGGAGGAGATATAGTGTGTCAGAATCGGAAGACAGGTTCCCTAACATTTCCTATTTCTAGCTCTCCGGCAGTATCTGGTATCGCCGGCTTCGCCCTCGTTTGCACGTCCCACCGGGTGTATCGGAAACTACAGCCTGCTCTATCGGAAGAAGAGGTTTGTACAGCTCGGCCGCTCTTTCTCCGGCTCTGAAATTTCTCTAGAGGGGAAACAGGCTGTTGCCAATTCTTTAGCGGAAATTTCAAGCAGAGGAACATGCTTATTTTAAATATTTCACGTATTTGCATATTTCACGAACCAGTGGCCACATTATTATAATCGCGATAATAATAGGACTTACGAACCCTAAAAATCGGAATTCACGTACGCAAAATATAGCAAAGAAAGTTCACCATCGTAAGCAGCTAAAGCCACGTGGCTCAAACAAATTTAAGCTGGAAACACGGTGTTGGGCTCGGGAGCCACGCCTAGCAGCAACAATGCTTATTGCCGCTAGCACACAGTTTTAACTTCCTGACCACAACACCGGGTATAGGGACTCAAGACTCCCAGTACTAACAATAGATGCAGTTAGTGTGTGTGAAAGGTGTGAACGAAATATTCGAATAGAGTGGTGTTGTAATGAATATCTTGCATGGTAATGAAATTTCAAATTGGATTTCAATGTTTTAAAGCTAATATATTTTCATTCTAAAGATAATTTTTAAGATATGTTTTCAATTGCTCAACGCTGTATGTTGGTACTATTAACCTTCTCCATCCACCTCTTGCAGTCGCAAAACGTCAGATTCGGAGATGAAGATGTATTTTTTTATCTTGAAAAGTGCAGGGCGATGCGCAATGGTATCTGGACGAGCCCACCTCAGAACGGTTGCAACTGGAGGGGAGGGCAGGTCAGTTGCGTACCAGTTGCGAGCAAGTGAACACTTGCAGAGCTACTCGGTAACACTACAGCTTGTTTCAAAATGTGCTTGTCTCTTGGTTCCAAGAGAGCATTTATAAATGACGCCTCCTAGCAGCACATTAGGAAATAGTGTTACTTTTAAAAACACGAGAAGTAGTAAACAATATCCATAGATTTATAAAAAAGGCACAATGGTCTGGGTCAGCAATAAAAATCTGGGGAAGGGTATCTGAGGCAACAGTTGTCTGAAAGCAGTTTAGGAGAGTTATTAAGGAAAGAAAAGTCATTGGTGCTAGTGCAACAACGTCCTGCTCTATGCCCAGTAAACAAAGATTAAGGACATGCACAGAATCTAATTTGTAAGTTTTAATTCAGAAGTAGTTTGGCGAACTATGAATAATTTTTAAATCACAGAAAAACAAAGACCAACTTTGGAGAAAGTGCTTATGAAGCTAAAAATTCTACTGACTTCCAAGGCAGTGTCTGAACATTAAGAAGAGTTCTTTTGAAGCTAGGATTATTTGAAAAAAAAAAAAACTAAGCGTGACAGACAAATTTTAATCGAACATCGCACCATACGTGCAAAAAGGCTTAAATATTTACGAAATATTCGGAGATATCGAAGTGAAGTTTATATAGTTTATATGGATAAAACTTATATAAATACAGCACATAATGGATCATATGCCTGGAGTGAAATACGTCACAGGGACTCTGCAGCGATATTGAAAGGCCGACAGTTGTTTATCATGCCTGCTGGAGGAGAACAGGGTTTTGTTCCAAATGCCTATGTACTATTTAAGATCCAAAAAAAGAAGCGTGGAGATTACTACCATAGTAAGAATTACAACTTAGTTTATAAGAACTGCAAAACAACTTCGAGAGTGAAATTAGTTTTTAGACACCTTGTGCACCGCCCTCCCCTCTCGTAATCTTACGCGTGTGACTCATTGTGGTGATAGGTGCACTATCCCCAGCACAGTTGCTACTCATCCCTACCGCGCAGGATTCCTGTCAAGATAAAATAACACATCTGTACAACTGCCGGACTGTAGCGAGCATTCTTTTTCTTTTATATGCAATGCCTAGACGTTTACTACCCTGAAAAACACCAACGAAATGAAATTTGAACTAATAAATTAGGTGATATATTGAGATAGGAAATTTTATCTAAGAAAACTCCCTAAACATAAAAGGCATAAATTAGGAAACATGACCGTGAGAATCGAACCCGAAACATGTGGAATGCGAGTACATGCTCTATCGTCTCCACTATCTCGCTTGGAACATAGAAAAATATGTTCTTTTTTTATTTTATTTTATTTTTTTTACTTTTTTAAGGAAACTATGGCGGAACAGACTTACACCGGAAACTTTATATCAATAATAACAAGGGAAGAGAGAAGTATGCTACAAGTTTGATAATTAAAATAAAATCATGTAACTCTCTTTTGTGCATCAGGTTTTATGTACAAAGAAAATATCATACAATATTGAAGTAGGCTTAAAATACACCCCAAATGTATTTTCGATCTCATTTTTTTTATAATGACAGGCCAGTGTAATGAAAGAACAAGGAGATGAGATGGTCCCGAAGGCATGTACACAGCTCGTGACTTCTTCCATTTATATTTGTGTATTTAAATGAGACTGTCCGTTGCAGACGCGAGAAATGTCGTCCTTTAATAGTCTCGCTGCGTCAAACTTGTGAAACTAACAAGAATATTAACACGCTCTCACATACACCAAATATTTCCAAGTTTTGGTTGGGACCGCGGAAGTCGGGACTGCTTCGGTATTCAGCGTTGATGGATGCATGTCCTGGTAAAACCTTATTTAAGAGCATCTGCTGCCGGAATAGCAATTCCTTGCCAGCACTCCCAGAGAGACAGAGACAAACAGATACTCCCTTCACTTTCTGCAAAGGACGAAATAAGCTTAAACTACTTTTCTCCTTCAGCACTTAAACCTTAGTTTTATTTGAAGAAAAAGTATATCTTTTAGAAATATATTTTTATGGAGAAAATGAATGCCACTGCCGGGATCTGAACTACGGACTCAGTTGGGGAAGTTCATGTTGTGCCGGCAAGTATAGGTGTTCTTTTTTGTATTTTACGTCCTCCAACGTTAAGTCACATCGGACGATGTGAAATGGGTGAAATAATGCTCAAATGAGCCCGGGGTCCATAGAACTTAGAGTTACCCGACATTCGTCTTTCAGGATAAGGGAAAACCCTGGAAAAAACCTTATCCAGGTAAATCACCCTGACCGACATTCGAACTCGGGACCTCTTGAACGTGAGGCAGACATGCTACCACCGCGCTACCGAGGCGGGCAGTATCGTTCTGGGTGGCTCAGTTAAGTGGTGGCCCATTCATCCCAAGTTTGTGGGTTCAAACCCGACTCACACCGTGGTTTTTATGTGTATTTATAAGTGACAGCCACATGTCTGATAAAACGACTTCTACGGGTGAAAATTCCGGCATACCGAAATTCAAAAATTGCTTCAAATAAAATATTCTTTTATTCAAATAAAGTTCTTTTTACTATGTAAAAAAACTGAAGCTGCTGACACTGAAGTAAACTAGGTTATTAATAACTAAACACTAGTAACACAACTTCACTATTTACTTATTTTATTTAAATCCAGGATTTAAATAAGATAAGTAAATAGTGAAGTTGTATTACTAGTATTTACTTATTATTAATCATCTTTTAAGTCTATTGCTTTTACCTTTAATTTTTATATTCCTAAACCCTCTAATTAAATTATTATTATAATTATATTTAAAAAGCTAATCCCTTTTAAATTATGTACAAAAATATTTAAATAGTATCTTACAGCATCGATAAGACTCAACAAAGTTTGACTTTCAGTTTATTTCTCTTCAACTTTACTACTTTAACATAAAGATGACTTGGATAAATCTATTAAAAGTTCGTTAAAACATGGGTGTTATGTAAATACATTTTCCTCTGAAACCGGCTACTGTAAAAATGACCATTTTAGGTATATTTTGCTATACGTGACGCTAAAGTTTGTTGGTTATATTTGTTCTTTCTGGAGAATATTTTCTTAAGTTCAAGAAGCTTGAATTTTCATAGTTTCTTAAATTATTTTTGCCTCTAAAATCTACAGTTCTTATTTATGAAAGTAGCAGTAAATATGCATTAATATTATGTAGAAAATGAAGCTAGCTACAGTGAATCAATAAATATTACACAAATATAAATATTTGCCACTAAGGCTCCACTTATCTTAAGAAATTGATGTTAATACTTCTTTCTAATGGAGATAGATTTCACAAACAAATCGCTTGCGTCCTCTGTCCACAAAAACAATCTCCGCTGTCAAGGAAATCTCGGTTACCATATTTTTCTTATGTATCTCTAGTATTACCAACATCTGAAAACGAAACAAACCAAAAAACAGAATCAACTGCTGCTGTTTCAAAATGCATTACGCGATGTTTATTTTTAAAATAAATATCTTTTCCCAAACGATTAAATCTATCGGACCATTTAATTGTTTTAATAATGTAACTTCGGGATTTATTTCATGGATTTGTTTCTGCCGTAGAAGATCATTTTTAGCCATTTAACCATGAAATAAATCCCAAGTTAAATTATTGAAAGAATTAAATGGTGCGATTGATTTAATAGTTTTGGAAAATATATTTATTTTAAAAAATAAACATCACGTAATTTATTTTGAAATACCAGCAGTTGATTCTGTTTTTAGGTTTTTGTTTTCAGATGTTGGTAATACTAAAAAAGCATAAAAAACACGGTAACCGAGATTTCCTTGACAACGGAGTTTGTTTTTGTGGACTGAGGACATTGCATTTAAATTAAGCTTTCTTCGAAAATGGATTTTATTTTATATCAGTTACAGAAATGACAAGGGGGATAAGCATTTAATAAAATTACTTTCCATTTCATACAAAAGCAAAATAATGAAATATACGTTTATAATATAACACATTTATCTTTTAATTTCTCCAGATCAGAGGTGCTCTTATGATCTAATGACATCACGCTGTCGTTTCACCCCAACCCTTTCATTTTGTATTTGTGCGGAGCAACACATATTTCCCCTCCACTCACCCACCAGAGTCGACTCTCGCAATGACAACCAAAGTCTAGCATTCCAAAAGGAATAGGTCGAAGGATTTTTTTTTAAATATGTAAGTATAATTGTGCAAATGTAACCTATATCCATTATAAGGTGTCCTACAAATAATTTGTTTACCTAAATTACACTACCTATTTATTATTATTGTAGGGTCACCAAGTTTCGGAACTAACTGAAGAAACATGACTGTGAGATCTTGCTTTTGCGACCGTTCTATTTCACCATCTTGATATCCTAAACATGAGGCTAGAGGGGAAAGATAAAGGCATATACGTTACGTTAGCTGACGCAGTGAACAATTCATGGCGCAATTAACCTATGGCAAGGTCAAATACAAATTGGTGACATGTCATTTCCAGCCCTTGTAATCAATTTTTACCATAAATGTCCATCTGTTAGCAAAATATTTAAAAATTCTGATGGGACTGTAAAACACTTTCGAGTACAGATATCGAGACCTGAAAACAATACAGGAGGAAATCGGGATTTTTAATAATCCATTTAATTTTGCCTCTATAGGCGTTCCTCACGCACTGCAAATGGAATTAGATGCTTTGCAGAAGTCAACAGCCTTGAAATAATCTCAGGAAAAATTGAATTATTTAAATGTTTTCCCAATGAAACATTTCTCAGGTTGCGAACGTTTGTTGCAAAGTTCATGTCAATATTTGGTTCTACATATATTTGCGAGTACGTGTTCTCGAAAAGGAATCATATAAAAATCAATTATGTAATAAAATATCGCACGATCATTTGGTCCATCTTTTAAGACTCTGCTGTTCATCTTTGGAGGCAAACATGGCTGAAGTGGTTAAAAATAAACTGCACCAAAAGAGTCAGCAAGAAAAACGGCTTTCAGGAGTCGTTAATATTACTTCCATCAAAAACAATAGTAGACGTAACTGAAATAGCCGCCACTGTTAAAAGCAACGTTAGCAAGGTCTGTGGCTGCAATCACTAAAGGCTATGCGAACAGTGGGTGGAGGTAAAAACACCTCCTTTCGCTGTTAGCCCTGGGCATCTCTGCTCTAGATCAACACTATTTGGAGATGACTTAATTAATCCAAAATTCTCAATTCTCAATTCCATATTTGTTATAACCAGGGCTTTATGTGTTCAGCGCCACCATTTAAGAGCAACACTTAACTGATTATCTCATTAGCAGTAATATTGTAAAAACGTTAGAAAAACGTTTTTTTCAAGAGAGAGATGCAGATCACCCCATTAACCCCTCATTCTTCGACTGTATAAAAAGGGAGAAAATTGAGCTGAAAATATTACCTCATTATTGCATTATATTATTAAAATTAATTGTTATAATTATCATTTGTACCCATTTAAATCACAAGTTCACAAAAAGCATCTTCTTTCCGGAGCATTTGTTTTAGAATCTTACACAGCTGGCACGCTCATTGTAAACAGTACATCCTATTTGTTTTTTGTCACATCCTTTGTATTTCACAATGTTTATTACATTTGATATAACCTTGTTTACATGTATATGTGTTGTTCTGGTAGGAAATTCTCTTCATATGAAGATTATGCGTATAATGCTTCATTTAATATATTTATATATTTCTTCCATGTATTGCATGCATATGCTTATATATGAGGTTAAATAAAATTGTTAACATCTTGAAATCAGTAGACTTGATTAGATTAGATTTTTAATGTGCATATTCCATAACTTTACAATTTACAACTTATGGCTACATTTATTCGTCTTTACCTTGTTGCTACCTTGGCTTTTATGACACCCTGGTCTTCTGCTCTGCCAGGTAGCTCTTAACCTCCATGCCTACTTGTTACTTAATTAGTGCCATTCTTCCTTTCTTACATTCTTTACATTTCTGGCCCATTATTCTTTTACTTTCTGTAAGAACTCACCAATACTTCTTACCATCTTTTCCTCCTTGCCCGTTAACATTTTTATAGCTACTATCCTCTTCTCTATTTTCTCCCATTTTTCCTCCCAAACCTTTTTCTCCGCATTGCAACCTTCGCGCATTCTGTTTCATAATGTTCTATGCTTTCTTTCCCCCCACACAATTCACGAATTCCCTTTTTCCTACCTCTTATCCCTCTTAGAAATATTGTTCCTGTACTCATCCAAGCTAACCCTTCTCTCTCTTGTCTATTGCAGTAATCTACATATGCTTCTCGTCCCCAATTTCTGTTTATTTGCTTGTAAAATTGTAATGATTTTATATTTTCTAGACTTCCCCATGTTGCCTCTCTTTCTATATCTTCTATTCTGCATTTTACCAATTTACCCACATCGCTTGTGTTCCTTTCCTCTAATCTGCATGTAGCTCCCATTCCCATTTTCTCCATAATTCCTCCTATATCTGCACACCAACTATTTGAGGTCTCTAAACCTTTTTGCTGTCTCATGCATAATTTCGTAATTTCCCCTTCTTCTTTGGCCAAACACCTATACCAAAATTGTATTATTCTTTCCATTATTATTCCATTTCTTCTTGTCTTTCCTGATTTTACTAAAGCTACTTCCCTAGGTTGTGATCATGGTAAGCCTACTAGCTCTTAGTAAACCTTCTGTAGTTTTGGTCCACCGTTTTGTTTACCTCTGTGCCCCCCCCCCTCCAGATCTCCACTGCATACAAAATTTTAGATTCAATTAGTGCTTCATACATTCTTTCTATCCCCCTGGTTTTCATTTCTACCTTATGTTTGCCCATTCTTATCCCTACCTTTTGCTTAAATTTTTCTCCTGTGTGCTCCCCACTTTCCATTGTTATTCAGTCTCACTCCTTAGTATTTATATTAATTGGCCACTTCTACCCTTTTGCCATTTAGTATCCGCTTTTGATCCTTTTTTTAGTTTAACTCCCTTCTCAAAGACCATAACTTTCGACTTATTTATGTTTATTTTTACTCCCCACTCTTCACAGAATTATAACATAAAACATTCTCCTTAAGTAATCTTTTAAGCATCAGCTATATGAACAATAGCTGTCATAATTAAGTAAATTAAATCTCAGTTCTTTAGATTAATGAATTCTAATTTACAAATTAACAAACTTTTCAAAGAATCAATATATTCTTCTTTGACTAGCTTCTCTGGCCTTTTTATAAACCAAGACATACATTCACAGAACGATTATTTCATTTTTCAGTATCTACCACGTTTGAAAGTATAGGTTATTTGAGGTATTGGAAAAAAAGACATAGAAAATAAATTTGAGAATATTTTCAAAAAACAGTCGAAGTCCTGAGAAATAAAACATTGAGATAAAAGAACTGCAGGGTTGATATCATTGTCCTTGCGTCTGTACTTTAACATTTTCTGTTCATTCTTTATAGACACGTTTGGGTCTGTACTTTCCAATACAAACATATTCTCTGGAGAATGTCGAAACCAGGAAATAAGTTCAAATCAGAACAATTGAATTTGTTTTGAAGTTAATGTCGTTGTTATACAAACCGGCAAGGTATCCTGTCAGATCTGCCTCCAAACCGGTTATAGAGAGGTGCTTTGAGCAATCCTCTTTTCCTTTCACAAAGAAAGATGTTCTTTGAGACGCAGGCTTCTGTGATGAATAATAAATATTTGATTTCCTTTGCACTCGCTAGCTCCCAGCGAAAAGTAACTGTGGACATGACTTGCTTAGTTAACGTGTTACATTAACGGTGCTGCCTAAACTTCTACTTTATCATCAACCTTTCGCTGCTATCCCTTATACGAAACAAAATAAGTTTTATATGAATGTAGGATTGCGTTGTGCACTGAATAACAACACAGGATTTTCAGCTGAATAAATTCGCAAGAGAAATGTAATGAGTTTGTATTTAAAATTACAAAGGAATAGTGTCATGAACTTCTTAAAAAGATTATTTGTTCTCCAATATCGCACGTGCACATTTCAGAATTTACAGGATTAATTTAAGATTACATTTGAAGAAAGCAATTTGCATTTATATTATTACTAAAGAAATATGTGAGAAAGAGAGTACAAAATGTAAAAATTCTGACTTGCATTGTTGCATTAACCTGAATTTCATGCTCACCTTTTTATAAGCTATGCATTTGAAAGCGAATTATGCTCTCCGCTTCTTAGATTCCACATAATTTTGTTTTCCATATTTGCGTACTTCGTTGCAGCTGCAAGAAGTAAACAAAATAAGTTAAATAGTGAATTTTCAAAGAACTCGAAATAGATTCCCAGCAGCGGCATCTGAGCTTTTTGGTGGACAACGCAGAATTTGCCCGCCTCGGTAGCGTAGATGGTAGCATGTCTGCCTCACGTTCAAGACGTCCCGAGTTCGAATCTCGGTAGGGTGAGTTACCTGGATAAGGTTTTTTCCGGGTTTTTCTCTTATCCTGAAAGACGAATGTCGGGTAACTCTAAGCTCCATGGACCCTAGGTCCATTTGAGTATCATTTCACCCATTCCATTCATCGTCCGACATGACTTAAGAAAGTTAAAAGGACGTAAATATAAAAAACGCAGCATTTGTTTGGGTTTTCTCGGGTGTAGTGATTTATCCCGCCGTTCATTCTATCAACTATTCTACCATCTTTCCTTCCATAAATTTCATCTCCTCTCACTTTGGTTCTTTGCTCATAACTCCTTTGCTCATTACTTGGTTTCCTGTGTTAGAGGAATGCTGGGCTCTAGCCAAGTTCCACCCTCCACTATTACACCCAACTCATAATGACCGTTGTGAGCAAGTGTGAAGCTATGGTGGTCTAATGGCACACCTTGGTCTTGTATGGTTGGTTGTACTACAGAGTTTAGTTTATGTAAATTGATAATACGAAATTCACTAGGTGATGGCTTTATAATTCCCTTCTGTTTTTAAGAAAACTAGAAAAAACGAATATTTATTTAAGATTTTGGAAATATGAAAATTCAAACTGATAATAATTAATACCACATGATTAAATCACATTTTTGCCTAAAATTATGCACTTTAGCGAGGTACATATTTATTGTATAGTAAGAATTTGTCTATCTTTTGTGATTCACCAGTTTTAAGAAATTCGCTCAAATTATGTGGTTTACCTTGGATATTCTTTCTCAGGAATTTCATTACGTAGAGTTTTTGCACTTTATTATTTATGACAACAGGTTTATATATGTGTATATATGAAAAGGTTAGCCATTTTCAGATAATCAAATATAATATAGAAAAATGTTTCTGTAAAGGGATATTTTGGGATAATTTGAATTAAAACTTTCACCCTCAAACTTTTTAACGCTGGCGCAACAGCCCTAAGAGGGCCAGGGCCTACCAACCCGACTGCCGGCCTCACGCCCACTTTTCAAACTATAGGGGGAGGAGATGTCAGCATCTTGGCATCCCCTAGCCGGAAGTTGGTTTTCGTGACCACGGCCGCTTACCTAGCGTAAGCTCCTCACCTTCCTCACGATGCTGGGTGGGCACCGGTCCTATACCCGCAACCTATGAGTGGGATCGAACCCAGGCTGCTTTCCGTGGCCAGGGACCAAGGTATGCTGCCTCAGCCCGCTACGCCACGGTCTCATTCTTTAAAGGAACGAATTTCTGAATACCTATTTTTCTTTACTTACAGACACACACAGTATATTTTCCTAAAGGAGTTTTTTTTTTTTATTTTTTTTTTTTTTTTTTTACAAGAGGACCATAAAAGTGCACTTCCAGGGAAGTTTACACATAACTTTTGGATGCAGTACACTACCTCCTCTGCTGACATAGCAGTGTAAAGTATATGGTTCAGTGACATTTTAATCTCTTAAAATATAAACTACCAAGATTTCTGGTATAGGTCTGTGCATTTCCAGCATCCAAAAGTACGTATTATGGACCTTTCACATGGTATAATTCACATAGGAAGGAAATTAAAATACTCTATATAGAGAAATTGGTTCTTCTCTAGTACTCACTCCCTCTTAATTGCAAATATTCTACAAATATATAATGTTTCAAAATTAAATGAATACGGTATCACAAAACCTAGTATATTTGCTTACTAATACTTTATGTAACGTATTACATTCTTAACGCTGAATTACCTTTGTTGACCAATATGATGGTTTAGTCATGATTCTTATTTGTTATAATCATGGCATACATCATAATTATAATGTACAGTGATTAAACAAAGCTGATTATGATAGGTATTATATTATTTCCTCTTAAAATTTAAAGCAAGTGAACTTATATCTAATCCTCTCTAGATTATAAACATATTCTCTCAATGTTTATTTCTAAGGCAGGAGAGAGTACGTGAAAATAAGCAATTTTCCATATTATATATTTAATTTCCACTCTCTATATTATGTGCTTTCCACATGGAGTGTGTAACAATATGTAGCATACAACCACGTTATTTTCATACCGTAACAGAATTTTTGGACGTGGTCATAAATATCTTGCATAAGAAAGTACGTGACGCTTCAGCACCCATGTAAATAACTATTAATCCAATGTTTGCCAAATACACAAATATTTTCAAATGCATATTTTAATCCTGTTTAGAGGATAAAGTACGTCGAGCTTTATGGAGTTAGGGTCCCAACAAGTGATGCGTTATAAATAATCTGTCGTTTCCCAATATTTTCCATCAAACAAGCTTGCCCTCTTGGAGGACTGTTACAAATCATTGCCAAGGAAGGATTTACTACCCTACCCTTTTTCACGCGAGGTGGTAAAACATGCGAGTATCCCCGTAAATAAAATGTGAATTACCGTTGCGTGCAGTTAGCACCTCTTCACATTACAGGTTGTGCTATTTCTCCCATCCTGTAATACATTTTCTTGCATTCTTGCTTCAAGTCAAATCTTAATTTTTATACCGCTTCCCGGTTCTTGAAGACAGCATGAATACTCGCTAAATATTTTCAGTGGTAAGGGAGGATTTTAAAGGAATCCGTATTCATGTAAAAGGCACATACAGCTATAGTATAAGCTCTTGCCACTTAAATGCATTTCAGGAAGGAATGTTTGATGCAATATTTGGTCATCTACTAGTTATTTTTCTATTTTGTAAATGCTCTCTGTCCTTAAGCAAGTCATAGAGCTGGATAAATTTATTTTAATGTAGGTCTTAAATGATAAATAATGTATTGGTTCTTTTAGATGGTTATGACAAAAATACTTCAGATACCGATGTAAAATTGCAAACTTTTACAAAAATGTGCACAACAGCACAGAAATGGAAGCACGTTGCCTTAAGAAATAAACAGGTGCTCTAGGTCAGCTGACGTCAGGAAGCGAGTCATTATTACTACGCAAAAGACCTTTCAGAAGTTCAATTCAAGAGGCTTTCAATTCTAGAAATATCTACCGCGCCCTCAAAATGTACAAAAGTTACTGCAAGACCAAGGGCAGAGTGTGTGAGTCAGCTGTGAGTTGTACAGTGAGAGCAGTGTGGTGCTTCGAGCCAAGATTCCAAACTCAGTTACAAGGAATCAGCAAGCCGTGGAACGAGCAGGAATCAGTTCGCGGGTCAGTAAGTGCGGCTCCAGATCAGAGATCGCCAAGGTATGTAACCGGCCGGGTTGCAGTTTACGTGCGAATATCTTGTGCTTAGAATTGTTGTGTAGCTCCGGATACATTGTAGAGACGTTTAGAAGTGTTACATTTGTATAAAGGAAAGGTTGATTGTACGATAGCATTGAGGGATTTAGTGACATGTTTGTTACAATGCATATTTTTACTACACCAGATATATACACATGACATCCGTTGAATCACATTTTCCAATTGTTTTATGCATTCTCTTATTTGGCAGATGCATTATAGTCTCACCTTGGTCCACTATTTTAAGGTGTGCTTAAGTATTTAGACAGGCGAATGTCCCAAACTGAATGAAAGATTCAGCCTTAAAACTGGGCTTGGTTTAAATAAAACATTTCTTATCCCTTCGCCTCGTTTTCCTATCAGCTGTGAGAAATAACTGCCCATCAGCCAGGACGAAAGAAAATAGAGTTGAACTACTGCTATACTCCAGTGAGGGATGTCGCAGATAACAAATCATCCCCCATTTCTCGTACAATTGGCGTTTTTAGACTGCACTAAGACTTTCTTACTTGTCTGTTGTGGCCCCTGTATGCTAACCTTTATATTCTTTGCAGCAACATTGGTTTGAGTGTTAAATAGATGCTAACTACTTAGGAATTATTATATCCTTTCACCATTACCGTATGCATGCTAAAATCGTCCTTGCTGTGCCTAATAAAACAACATTAGAATAAGTTTAAATAAATATATAGGTACACCTAAAGTTACGTACATATGAGCAGGTTAAGTGGAGCTTGTAATTTAGGAATGCCAAGGCAAAAGGCCCCAGGTATAATGGCAAACGTTGACCCCTTTAAAACGGGGCCACTGCTTGTGCAGACAACAAAAGAATTTTTTCCTGGAAAAAGAGGAATGTATGAGACAATGGAGCAAATATTTCTGTAAACCTTTATAATAGCCGTGAAAAGCGGAGGAGGGCCATTAGCCCACAGAAGAGCTCTGCCCTTCTGCTATGCAAGGTCCTCCGCTGGCTCCCGGAAGGAGACCTGAGGTTGAGGGAGATAAAGATCTCTTGGGTTCGATCCGCCAAATACCTGGGTGTCCGACTGGACCGCGGCCTCACCATCACTCCTCATGTCCGTGAGAAAATCAGCCTTGGCCAAGCTGCGCTCAGGCAGTTGTACCCCATATTCCGGTCAGTCATGCCCACTCGCCTCAAACTACGGGTGTATCGTGCGATCATCCCACCACTGATCCTGTATGGACGCGAGGTCTGGGGTTCGGTGGCTCGTACCACCATCCGTGGTCTGCAAGCCATACAGAACAGTACAGTCAGGATGATCTACGATACCGAACGTACGTTTCCATCACACACCCTACACTCCCATTCTGGCATACCTTACGTTGAGGACGTGCGTGAACGTTCTCGCACATTGTACGCCAGAATCATACCTCACCCCAACCAACTAGTTAATACACTAGGTCAATATGACCACCATGCACCAAGAAGGAGAAAGAGCTATCACCACCCTAAGGACGCCCTTGGGTGGTGAGTCCAGCCTCTCGTCCCTTCACTGCCAAAATCCGTGTGTCCCGGCCATACCGGGGCTGGATTTGACTTGTGGGCTGACCTCCGCCAGTCGGCTGACCTCCCTGTGACCAGAACACGACCTGAACCTAAATGTTCCCCAGTTACCACCCGGCCTCTAGCTCCTGGCCCCGCCACACTGGACGGATCCTGCAAGCAGGCAGCTTCTGGCATGGCGGCATCGGGCACTGGCTTCCTTTCTGGATGTTCATCCCGCAACCAGGAGCACTAGCAGAGGTCAAATCACGTCCATCGTCTTACAAAGACATAAAAGCTAGAGAAATGACAAAATCTATAAGACCACACGGGTAAATCCGCTCAGCGGATCGGTACCGTGGCGCTCTGTCGACTGCCCGGGAGCACCCGGAGGACTTGTTCTTGCTCATGACTCATGGCTCAAGGGACACACTCGTACACATGACAGCTAAGAGGCAACTTCTAAAAGTGACGGCAGATGGGTAACAGACACATATACACTTGCGGACTCAAAAACCAAAATACACGAGTTATCTAGCAGCGAGTGAATGAACGTTAATAGTTTACAAAACATTAAATTGTGCTAAAATAGTAGTGTGTTTTCCTTAGTAGACCCCTACACAAATCCAAGACGTCCCACACCCTGATCCAGAGATCTCTAAACTAGAGCAACCTCAAGGAAAACCGGCCGCGCCGTGGCTCAGTGGTTAGACCGCTTGAGTCTCACCAAGGCGGCCCGGGTTCGATCCCAGGCGACCACAAAGTGAGATTTGTGGTTGACAACACGGCGCTGGGGCGGGTTTTCTCCGGGACCTCCGGTTTCTCCCGCCATCTCATTCCACCGGTGCTCCATCTTCATCTCATGTATCATCAGTGTCACCGCCTGCGCTGCCGTATATAGTAAAAGCGGGCGTTAAACACTACACATTAAATTACATCAAGGAAAACCCGGACATCCCTAAGCATCATCCATCCACGTAATATAAATTATGAGGTGTCGACTCGACGACAACGGGCAGCAATGCAGGAGACAAGTGAGGGAAACTACAGCTAATTAATCGGAAACTACAAACGTCATTAATTTTACTACACACACCGTGCGTTATGAAATTGCTACCCATTTTCTGCTACAGCTAAAACGTTTCAGTCCATCAATGAGCTTATTTCAAAGACAAACCATTCTTAAAATTCTTATTGTACGAATGTTATCATAATTTGAAACACTTCAAATTACACTCTATATTTTTATACTATCTTAAATATTGTATTATTTTACAAGCTGTTGTTATAGTAACCAAATAAAGACGTGAAGGAGAATATTTATTGATGTATATTTGTCGAAAAAATAACATAAGCATTGTTATACAGAGTGTATATAAATGAATATCGGGGCTTTTAACTCTTAATGATATTTATTACATTCAACTTACAGTTATAAATGATATGTCAAATAAAAAGCATCTCAAACAGTTTTACTAAAGCCTTATAAGTGTTCAATGTGACTACCCTTTGTCACACACACACATCAAGTCTATAGCCGAGTTGTTCCTAAACGTTGATAAGTGTGTATTCAGTAATTGTAGCAACAGCTGCTTCAATCCGGTTTCCTAATTCAGGGAGGTCAGCTGGTAGCGGAGGCACGTAAACACGATCCTTGATGAAGCCCCAAAGGTATAAATCGCATGGCGTTAGGTAAGGAGAACGTGGAGGCTATGCATAGCAAGCCCTGTCATCGAGGCCCTTGCGGCCTATCCAGCGCTCGGGTACAGTGACCTTCAGCCAATCGCGTACTTCGATATGCCAGTGAGGTGGCGCACCATCTTGCTAGAAAATGAATTTTTCTGGCTCATTTTCTTCCAACTGAGGGAAGAGCCACTGCTCTAGTGTATCAAGATAAGAAGTGCCAGTTACAGTAGGTTCACAAAATAAGAAAGGCCCATAAACTATTCGCCGGGATACGGCACAAAAAGCATTCACTTTAGGGGAATCTCGTTGCATTTGTACCATCTCGTGAGGATTTTCAGAGCCCTAGATGTGCACATTGAGTGTTAACATGTCCATTAATGTGAAAGGTCGATTCATCACTAAAGACAACACGATGCATAAAATGGTCATCGTCATGAAACATGCCGTTTGCGAAGTTGTCACGTAATCCGTGGTCTGTCGGCTTTAGAGCCTGTAATAACTTTAAGCGGTAAGGACGTAGCCGTAAGCGTTTTCTTACAACTTTCCAAACAGTCGACACAGGAACTTGTAATTAACGACTAGCCTTCCGGACTGATTTATTTTGGGCTACGAGTGAACGACTCTCTCACTCGCTCAACAGTGTCTTCACTTACTCTTGGTCGTCCCGTGCTCTTCCCTTTACAAAGGCAGCCGGTATCTTCAAACTGATGGTACCATCTTCGAATATTATCACTAGGAGAATCATAACCAAACTTAATGCGGAACGCACGTTGCACAGTAACTACAGTTTCGGTCTTTGCAAACTGCAAAACACAAAACGCTTTCTGTTCTCTAGTTGCCATCTTCGCTACTACCGCTGTCTAGCGGATTGCGGCAGAAACATTGCACGCACATGCGCACTGGTGCTAACAAACAAAACTGAGTTGCTTTTTCATTTGACTTATCATTTATAACTAAGTTTAATGTAATAAATATTACAATGAGTTAAAACCCCGATATCCTTTTGTATACACACTGTTGTAACTTACAAATGCAGATGTTCGAATTAAATCTTCTTAAGATTGCCCATTTCGGATCTGGTAATGGTAATCTTTGACTTTTGCTTAAAAACATTGTCATTTTGTTTTAATTTCTGCAAGTAAATTGCACCAATAACCCCAGAAAATTGCAGTGTCTGCTGCCTTTCGCTCGAGTTAACGCGTTTTGATTTCATTCTTAAAATAGCGCGTATGTGTTACACCAAGGAAGAATTGAGTGCATGCATACACACTATCTTCAGCAACGAATGGAATGTTGTGAATCTATTGGAATCGAAGATGGAAGCTTTGAAGTCCTTCTCTGAATTAATTTTTATTGCATTTTTACAGCATTAAATAAAATTGCATAACCTCTGGCTCTTGCCCGCTGAATCATATTGCTCCAAACAACGTATTAATCATCATCGATGGCTGAAAAAAAGAGAATCTTTACCGTGAGACCTATTATTTCATTGAGTTTGTTGCAGAGATCATGAATCATCCTGTATACCCACCTGCAATGATGTAGATTTTTCAGTTTGATACATTTATTCTCACGCTATACATAACGTGTTCATTAAAACGGTTACGTTTATATCCCAGATTAAACTTGTTGGCATTAAAGTACCTCTCCTTTGTTTGTATTAAAATCAAAGTGAGGTCTCAGGAAGGTAAGGTGAGCTTCAAGACCTCAGCATTAACAATGAGAAGTGGGAGGACTGTGCAGTATAAAGAGATATCGCTAATGAAGATAACCGCTGTTATTAAACGCACACTTTGCCCGTAAAATGGAAGGAAAACTTCAGTTCATAACTTGTCTCCGGTAGGGCAGTTTTATTTGTTTTCTCCTTATTACCAGGCAAGGAGGGCTTTATCAGGAAGTTCCACTTGGTTCCACACCTTGACTGCCAGAATATATAGTTGTGGGCTATGAAAACCAAGTTGAGGTTCCTCCCCATTAAAACTTGTCATAAGAGTTTTGTTTCAAAACCCTTTCCACCCTACAGACTCTTCACAAAACATTTGATAATTTCCAACCACTTCTCACGCGCGGAGAAAAATAGAAATGAAGTACCAGAGACGGTCTGTCGAAATGTCGCAGAAAACTGGCCTTTCCAGTCTATTAAATTTTTTTCTTGCCTACCCTCCCTGAGTGCTGTTTTAAAACATTAATCAACTGTGGCTAGATTTTTATCTTCATATTTTCATTTCCTCTATCCTCGCAAGAGTTAAATAAATTAGTTACATATACTTCAATATTTTTGTTATTTTTCAAACTTATTCAGGGTTTCCTGAAAGGTATGAGATGAAAAAATATTTACACCTACGTGTCCATACTTATATATGCATGCGGAAATGCTTATATATTTTATGCATTTTTATTCATCGTATTTCTGCATTACACATTCTGTTGTTATAACCTCAAATTTTTCCTTTCTTATTTCGCCAGCCACAGGAAAAAGGCACGACAGATGAAATTATTAATGCTAATAAACGAATGCTTATACATGTATATGACTTTAAATGCACATTTAAGATTAGGTGACCTAACTGACCTTGTAAGATTAGCCCTTTTAAACTCTAATTGAGAATTAATTGAACTTACTTTACATATTCTTCATAAAATTATATATTATAGAGAATATTCATAGTGAATCTCATGCTTTAGGGCTTATAATTTCGTATAGCA
Organism: Mantis religiosa; assembly: GCA_030765055.1. Taxonomy (NCBI): domain Eukaryota; kingdom Metazoa; phylum Arthropoda; class Insecta; order Mantodea; family Mantidae; genus Mantis; species Mantis religiosa. Next base: position 62,955,124 of record CM060957.1, on the reverse strand, counting down.
TCACAATTCTAAATAACAAATTAAAATCACCTGATATTTAAACTAAGTATATAAAACGTGGACGGAACATCTGGCTTCCATAACCTCTCCCCGACGGTCTTCTAAGTTGAGAAAATGTTACATGTCGCATAAGTTTACTCTGACGATGGAATACTCCTTTGTCAGGATGCTTAAGTAATTTTGAGATAATTATAGCTCTTTATACTTCAAAACCGTGTACCTTCTTTTCATTCCATAGTTGTTTAATAACATAATTTTCATATAATATAGAAGTTCTTAATGTGCACATAGGAAAATATTCCACGTGCTAAGACTGCCAAGTTAACCTCATGTATCCTTCGGCCATCAAATAAACAAATATACCTATTTAATATATAAAATTGGTTCTCTAATTTATAACGTTAGCAATTGTCTCTTTCTACAGATGTCTTTTTAGACGTGGCGTATGACGTAGTGTTGTGCAGTAGTTTATGGTCTAGTCCACTGTCATCTAACTCACTATCTTTATGAGCCATCTGCTGGTGTAAGCAGAGATCTTACCCCTACCATTGATTTGCATGACGTCACTCCACACATCCGAGCAAAGTCTTGCGTCACGTCTAAAATTACATCTGTATACATTTAGAACATAAAAAATAAATAAAATAAGATAAAATTGTGGTTGGCATTCATAAAATATGGTAAATACATTTATGAAATTCAAATAAAAGTTATTCAGAAGGTTTCACACTATTTCACTATTTGCACATCTTTAGCATTTGGACAGTATAAAATGTCAATTAAATAAATAAATGGAGGGATGGAGGGAGGGGGAGGGATAAAACGCAGGAATGACTACCGCCTTTTAAACTCTGTCTCCCATTTGTTGGGATTACACCTTGGCCATCTACAGCCTATGTTAGCTATCCTTATAATAAAATGTAATCGGATTTTTTTATTATACTCTGCAGAGTTGAGCGATAATTTATATTCAATTATTTCTACTCCATGATACTCTCAACCAAAATTAAAGACCTTCGAAAGCATGTTATTTTATATCTTCAATGTCTCGCCATCAAATACAAGGGTCTTCCAAAACTCTTTTAGATATTTTGTAATAAAACCACTACAATTTAAAAAGTGGTCATTTGTCCATTTTCGTAATAAAAGACGGAGGTTATTTATGTTCATATATTTCAACATTCAGATATTTGTTATATAGGTAAAATGAAAAAAATAGCACTGATAGATGATATGAAGCATAAAATTAAATTTAGAAGTAAAACAAATTGTTTCCAAAATATATAGAAAAATATTAATCTTAAAACCACAATTACAGCAAGTAGCATAGAAATGTTAAATTGAATAAAACTTGGGTTTAAAATGTTTCACGACTAGTTAAAGGTCATGCATTAAAGGTCACTTGGGAGTGATGCCAGCAAGTTATTAAATCATAAACAGGATTATTTCCTTGATTTTTTCTTATCAAACACATATAAAATGCCTGCAAAATCTGTTTTTGAAAATCAAAGTTCTAACGCACGTTAAAAAGAACTTAAGTTTTTCACTTCCTCAAATTCTGTTGCCCTATTTTCTCGCACCTTAAGTCTTACATCCCTCAAAATCTGGCGCTATGACCCAATTAGCACGTTTGTAAATCGGGGTTGAATGAAGCACCCTGTATAACCTGAATGATTGCAAGTAAAAAAAATCAAATGAATAAGTAATGTACACAAAACAAAACCAGAAAGGCTGTCAAGGAGCTATAAACTAAAATAAAGTAGAAGTATACGAGAAACTCTTAAACGGAGGGATATGCATTGCAACACGCAGAAATACCTGAACCTTGTAGAAAATGAAATTACCTTATTTCTGTCACAAATTCCCCAGAACTGTAGAAATGGTGAAGAGTTCCACAGTGGCCTGCTTTTGTTCGATTCCTTCAGCAATTCTAATAGATATCTCTTTGGAAATGCTGGAGAAATGGCCGAGAGATGAAGACAGCAAGATGCAAAATGTTGCCAAAGTGCAGTGTTCAGAACTGTGACATGTGGAGCTGGAACTGTTCCAATACCCGTGTACGTGGCGAATGCCTACAGAAACAACTGCTGTAGCCGCTACATATGGCAGATATGCCTCTAGCACACTGACCGCATGTTATTACAACATGGGTCCCATAGAAAGACTTTGCATGCACTAAGGGGAGACTAGTCAAATTTGTCCAAAAATATCTCTTTTAAGACTTTTACTGTTTATTTCATTTTGAGCATTGCAGTTGCAGAATACATAATTATTTTCTTTGTAAAGACATGTAAAGACATTCAAAATAAGTTTGAAAACCAGCTACACTCAACTTAAAACCCTTTCACGAGCTTTGAGTTTTTGGCCTTATTATAGAAATTCATAGAGAAGCTTAAATCAGTATGAACCATATTGCCAACTGACAACTTATCTTTGTTTTCAAGCATTTGTGTTTGTAATAAATCTCTTGGATAGATAGTCAACCTGAAAAATTAAATGCCACGGCAGGGATTTAAACTACGGATATCCTGGTTTCCATCCAGTCGCTCTTCCCATTGAGCTACCAGGCCAACATGCCGTCATGAAATTAATTTTTTTTTTAATTTGTTCCATTTATATCCCGCCTTTAACTGCAATGGTCATATCGGCGCCCTCTCCTTTAGAACATATCGAAGGTGTTAACTCGTATACATTTGGTTTTAATCATTACATCACGCACATATTCGCAATACTTCCAGACTCTGAGGAAGATGAATTATCTTGGTCGGAGAAAACTCCCCATCCCCACCGCCGAGAATGAACCTGGGACTCCTATCACGGTAGGCAGGTGCTCTACCGACTGAGCTACGGGGCCAGCCAGACATTAAATTCTTACACATATATTTTCCCGGTAAACCATTAGGGGCTCTCGTGTTTAAGATACACCGTTTGAGGCGACTTACTATTGTAAGCACTTGAGCCCCAGGCTTCATTTAATGTCATGACGGCATGTTGGCCATGATAGCTCAATGGGTGAGAGCAACTGGGTGGAGACCAGGAGATCCCTGGTTCAAATCCCGACCGTGGCATTGAATTTTTCGTTTTGACTCTATTCGAAACCTTTGCTTATACACGGCTAGTTAAGTGCAGAGGTTCTACTCAATTAGTCCAAGACCCTTAGGTATTAGGACCCTGGCCTCTTTCAACCCGGGAGCGATGGAAGTGGATACGCCACTTACGCGCATCAACCCCGCAGGGAAGACTACCGAAAACCTCGGTGAGGCCGCCTGTGATCTAGCACACCTTCTATTAGCTCTGCAGGCTAGTACCCGGGACTTATTAGGCAACCCTCTATCCCCTCCGCGCGGCCATTGCCTGGCCGGAGGTACCCAGTTCACCGTGGGTGTCGGAAACACACTGCCCCCTCGAGTCCAATCCAATTCGAACAACCCCCCATCGGGAAGGGCTCGGCAGTTCGGCCCGAGGTTCCTCTAGTAACGTCAGAGGTACCACGAGTGCTAGGGTCCGCAGCGCTCGCATCACAGCAGCTGAAGGAGACGGATTCCCTCCCCGGGATTATACACGGCTAGTGTGAAGAAATGATTAATTTCCATCAATTAGCTCTTTTTTACAACTACAATATGTTAAGTGCACATGTTGTGATAATTTGTACCTTAACAACTGTACATTTCTTTCTGTTAGTTGCCCTTTCTCTTTCAGGTTTTCTATAAATACACGAAATAGTTTACTGCCTGATGCTTCCTGCACGGCTGTAACTGGGCCGCAAAATAAACAACGCCTATCAGTATAGACAACCTAAGTATTTGGTCCAGGCAGTCCGAAGTCTTTATTTCGGACACAGCATTCGAACTCGTTACTCATTAAAATAATCAATGGATATATTGAAATTGCAAGATTGAGTATGAAATCCACAATTAAATATATTTTACACTTCTTTTCTCATTTCTTTCTCTTTCAAAGTTAAGTTGTAAAACAAATAATGAATATTTGAATGAATAAAAACGCTGATTTGTTCCAACGTATACAATTACTTTCGTGTGAATGATCTCATGAGGCCCACACTGCTCACCCCTCTCCACAACCCTTCCGCACGTTCGTGGAACACAAACCCATATGGCTTGAATATGACAAGGTACGAATTAAAAAATAAGAGAGAAAAAGAAAAAAAACATGGCCGGAATTTGAACTACGGATCTCCTGATCTTCGTTCGGCTATTAACCACTGAGCTGTCATGGAAGCTGTCATGAGCTGTCATGAGCTGTCAGTGCGAAACCAAGCTCTCCAACTGACCTACATTTTTTCCAATAAACCATTAGGAGATCTCATATAAAATGAGACACATATCTTATCTGGCGGCTTATTATTCTTTAAGTACTGAAGTCTTAGATTTCATTCAAATCTCGGCTATGGCATTGAACTTTTCAGTCTGATTCTATCGTTCATAAGCTGAAATTTTAAAAATAGTTGACCATAATTAAGAATATCCTGTTGATATAATTTGCATCTATCATTACTAAAATTTTCAAGTAATTAAAAATATGCTTCTTTACCTCTAGAGGTTAAACACTTTCTAAGAAAAATGTTAGGTAGATAAGTTATGACGGATCTCCCTCACGGATCACTTTATCGCTGAGGTTTAGTTAATATAAATACGAAAATATTCACAAGACCTTGCACAACCATTATTTCATAATTCATAAAATTCTCTTTTGCAGTCATGATGGTACAAAACTTCCTTAAAAAAGTTCATTCTTCTCTCTACTTCATGTTAATTTGAGATAAACGTTTGCAGAAACTGACTTACTGCACATCCCCTCATAAGCAACAGAGTATGAGGGGGAACCAGTAGGTGCTAGGCAATCATATCTTAAGAGTAGGTTGCTGTGTAATAAATTTGAAATGCCTTTATCTTTGAATGCATAGAATTAGGAAAGTATTAGTACTTTAAAATACAAACTAACAACAAATACGGTCTTGGAAATATTTAACTCCAAGTGACTGAATTGTGTACTATAACGAGCTCTACCGTTTTCGGTGTAATACGATTTTGTCTATCTCTTTGGTTTACCGTCATCCAGAATGAAGACCACTTCAAGGCTATTCCCTGAAAATTCAACATATACGTATATTCAATTTGCTGTAAAACTATATTGAACATGTGGTACTTCAATAAAAATATTAACACTATGTTTGTTAAAATTAAATGGTTTGAAACTTTTCCATGTAATACGTAGTTCCAGGTGGGAGAATTTTATTAAAAATCTCTTTTTGAATTATGCTGTACACACAAGCTCACACACACTACACAGAAAAACAATTTTTTGAATGTCTCGAGCACTTCATGAGGCAATTCCTACTAATTTTGGGTTGAGAAAAACAAATATGACAATGAAAAAATTTTATTAGCTCTAGTTCTATGATATACACAAGGTGGAAGCATTACAGTTTAACGGATTGAGAGAAAAGGATACAATTTAATTACATACAAGCTAACAACAATGAAAGTGCATTTGATTTTTTTACTGGTAATTACATGCTAAGAGTTCTAAATTGCTGGTAAAATACTTCGCAGATAGTCGTGTCTGAAGAGAATCGTGTGGTGACCTATTGACTTCGGCGTCTTTTGGCTTGCCACTTGTGATGGAGTTCCGCAGAATCCCTATACAAAACCAACAGTAATCCGCAAGCATTACTTCATTCCAACGACCCTGATGTCTTCCTTCCATAACAGAAATGTTCTGATGGAATCTCTCCCCATGTTCATCACTAACAGCTCCACAACTAGGAGGGAAAAAGTCTGTGTAGGAGTGGAGCAAATGGATCTTAAGGGACATGTTGCATCCAAGGTTACGGTATTTTTGCAGAAGCACTGTCACCAAATGCTTTTAGTTGTCATCTCTTTTGTTGCCTAAAAGTCCAAGAACAACATCCTTTAAGGCTTCCCAAGTTTCCTTTTCTTTCCCCTACAAAATTTGGTCAAATGCAGGATCCTTTACAAGTTCTCTTAATTTTGGTCCGACAAAAATGCCTTTCTTAACTTTTGCATCACTTAATTTCCAAAATTTCTCTCTGATTTTGTTTTGTTATTTGACAGGTGTGCCAACTCCCCCATAAAAAATTCCCCAAATTTAAAATCTTCACTCTAAAAGAAGAACTGTCACTTTATCTTCAAAACAAGAGCTAATCTATCATTTATGGTGATTTTTGAATTCATCAGATAGAAATACATATAAATGCACAGTTTTTAAGCCCGAAACATTTTCATTGTTGTCCAGTGTTATTAGCAAAACTTCTTCTAGCACAAATTTCCATTTTAATTGTATTTATATTTAGTTATATAAGCTCCATTTTATGTGGTATTTATTAATTTTTAAGATTTTCCTTTCCTCTCAGGCACTTCACATGCTTATATGATACATGGGGCAATATGAAACTATATATGAAATAATATGTGGAACTATTATATTTTACGCACACTTTTCGTTTGGTTAAGTCTCCGTTCTGCACTGGTATTTTCATGCAAGATGGAGCGCCATACAATCTAGCAAAAAGTGTGACTAAGAAATTCAAAACACATGGAATTTTTAAACTGGATTGGTAAGGAAATAGTCCAGACATGAACCCAATAGAAAATCTGTGGCGTTCACCAAAAAATGTGAAAGCAAAGGGTCCTGCTACCAAATTTCAGTTGAGTCCAATGTTTCCATATGCAGAGAAGATGAAAAAATTCGTGATTTATGCTAAACCTTAACCCAGGGGATGCCGAGACGAATTTTGTCCTTAATAAAGCTAAGAGAGGCCACACTAAATATTAAAATGTTTTTTCCTGAACATTTAGTGTCACGGTGACATGCTGTGCATCGTATATTTTTCTTAAGGTACAAAATATAAAAGATTTTTCTCTCGCTAATAATTTGTCCACTACGGTATCCAGACAGCGAGCATAAACATCATGTAGACAGCAAACGTAATTACGTCACACATTCCTCTGATTTGCCTTGTGTTGTGTGGACAGCAATAAATATGCTTAGAAAGAAATGTCAGCTTCGGGATATTATTTTTAAGAAATGATTAAATACAGGTTGACTCTGAGAATAAAATTAACAAGGAATTATTTTACTACAATTAAATAAGCAAGTTCAAAATTTCAAATGATGTCTTAAGATAGTCTTATGACATATGAAGGAAACTCTAATTTTGAAATAATTATCTACTTTTCTCCAAAAGAACTTTTATTTCATTTAAGCTTGCACACATTACAATATAAGGATGTAAAACACGTGTAAATTTTATAGATCTAAACTGAAATTAAGCATGTTAAAAATTCATAATATCTTAAAAACAGACAAAAAAGTGAGTTAAATGGTAAATGTATGTGTAATCGCATTCCATCATAGCTTTGTTAGAAAAACAGCAAAGGAACCCGAAGATCTGTTATGGCATTTAATTTCTCAAGCAAATTAGGTTAAGTACAAACAGTAAAGTGTTTTCCCGTAATAATATATCTAAATTTAAGATAAAATTGAGATTTTTAGTAATAAAATATCATAGTGGAAGCTTTTGTGGTTTTGTGTTTGGCATAAATAATGTTCCAACAAACAGCTGGCTGTAACTACATCTGAAGCGTGATAGTAAATTGAGCTTTTGTCTTTAATTTCGTAAATGTGAGAGTAGTGGTGCAAGCTCTTGATAACATAGCCGTGATTTATTTTCAAAACAAGTTGTTTGCTTTACAAACTCGGGAGGTGGGAGTATCTCATTCATGGGTCGAAAAGCCAGGGCAGCGGAAGATACTCTCTTTTGTGTATGCTATTCAGTCGAGAGGGAGCTCTCAGGATAATTTTCAAACCAATGGACGAGCAGAACCTATCAAAAGCTATCGGCTGGAACTTTGAAATGTAGCCGGACTCGCAGAGAGCGTTTGATCAACGTTACAAAATCGTCACGACACATAGGAGCTGAGAGTGGAAATCGGGAATACTGTCGCCAAGCACAGGGTGTCTAACTTAAACGGTCGCCAAATGTATAGGCACCTCACACAGCACAACTACAAGTGGTACTAATTTTCTGTTTGAAATGCTTTATCTACAGGAGTCTGTTTAATTTAAAACTCCATTAAAAGCAAATGAACGATATGTTCTGTAATGCCCATTCAATGTTTCTCCATTTTATCCCCTCTTCTTCCTCCAATCTCTCGCTCTTCACCCTCTCCCTCGTTCTTTCTCTCCAACTACTTTCGGCTTGTTTTCTTTTTACTCTACAACGATAGGTTAGTGATTTTAAGCACACTAACATTACTTTTTCAGGTAATAGAGATGTTAGAACTTAATTTAGTCCAAATTTAGGTCAGTAAACGTGTCTCTATCTTAGCTGGTTAAGTGTTTGGAACTGCACTGTTACACGTGGTATCTACTTGTGCCGATTGGCACATAGGCTTATTGCAGGTAATTGTCAGACTTCGCTATAGGGGCGGTGGTAGTGGCTTATTGTGTTTTGTTTAGTGTTTGCCTGCGCCACCGTCTCTATCGGGAGGTCGAAGCTGGGTACCTCGCCCTGAGCGAGGCAGTTGGGGTTTAGGGCTCGTCTCAGCAAGCGATGTAAATTGTGAAGGACATTTTTAAAACTGTTCGTTGTCCGTTTTCATGAAGTTGAAGGAAATTCAAAACTGTTCAGTCTACTTTTATATAGAAGCAAATGTTCTATTTTCACGAATGTTCAATGTTCGTTGTCGTGAAATCATTGTACAGACTAAAATGTATTTGTAAAGTGGAGAAGTTAATTAAAGTTCTGGTGTGTATTCTGGTAAATATTATCACGAACCCTTTATCTACGATAGCGCGGCTTTTGTACACAAAGAGCCGGCAAATAAAGGTAGTTGAGGTAAAGGATTTCCCGGCGCAGATTAAGTTAAGCTTCTGGAAGGTTCACATTTCGGCGTTCGATGCCTTGTTATTCCAGAAACATCTAGTGATTGTACGGAACAGTCGGCTTCTTGTTTGTCCCAGAAGTCTCTCGAATTTATGAATGAGATATATAAGGGATTGTGACACGCCAGCGGACAGCTGTAAAACGAGAGTGAGTCGTGAAGAGACGGAAGCAGGAAACAGCTGTATAGTGTTGTTGTAACGAGAGCTCATTGTTATTGTCATCGACCTTGGTAGACTGTGTGTATGTGACGTAATGTTGTTACGTGAGAATCGAACAGTGTATCTCTACGGAAATAAGGAACATTTGAAATATCTGCAACTCGGACTTTCAATTCTACGAACCCACCAAGTCACAATTAAGTAACAGGAGCCAGAAACGAGCGGTATGGCTAAGATGGTTTCATCTGTGGGTCACATTTGGGGAGGCCCGGATTCGATACTGGTGGCCTGTCTACCTGACCCATGGGCTTTTTTTTTCGGTCGCCATCCCGTGAATTTCCCCTTCCTCCGTTCATCTCCATTATTATTTCACATTCTGTCTCATCTGGTAGTCTCTTTCAGGATAGAAGTGTCAGCGGTTGTCTCAGAGCTACATGGTAACAACATGTTCCTAAACTGTATCTCAGGCTAGTTTAATCTTGCTGTAAACAACAGTGCGGAGCTGAGTCAACTTGCCACGTGTTAGATAACACTACCAATACTTGTCGTAAAATCGTCGTTTTTCTCCACGCGCGTTTGCGTTTACGCGATTTTCCCGGTGTTCTTTGACCGGATGCTTGCTTTTCCATTCTAACGCTATGTACACTACTTACGAAAACAACAAGGAGATCATCAGTTTCTTGCTCAATGCTTTATAGACGATTTCGGGTTTCTTTCTTTAAGCACCGCGAAACAATGAGCGATCATTCGCTTATCGCCTCTTTTTAAACGTTTACCTCGATTATGTTTCATTTCGGCCTGCTCCGTGATGAAAAGCTTGCTTCTAAGTGTTCTTGGGCTAGTGAGGTGTTCGAGATTATTACTCGGCAGAGCGTTGAGGCGTATTGACCTCCAGGTGACCAGCTGTGGAAGCTGTGTGTGTCTATATGATATGATTTCCTCGCGCCTGCCGATGTATGACACTTGCTGTCCAGAAGACATGATTATATCTGAACTGGGTATACATACACTGGTCTCGCCGTGTACGTGCGATAAGCAGAGGTAAACATCTGTGAATTGCAAATTTTTTCCGATACGTCTTCTCACTTTGGCATATAGTACAGGAAATACAATGTTAAATTTCAGAAGTAACTCCGTACTATAAACAATAACATCTTAATCAGCATTGAACTCGATACAGACTTCGTTGTGAAAAATATCATATAATAGAAATGTCCTTTAGTAAATTTAAAATAAAGTACAGCTTAATTTAACACAAGTTAATGATGTGTATAATTCCACCTGTCTTTGTAGTATAAAGAACACATCTATGTGGTATGTGAAGCAGAAAGGTAAAATGTAAGACTATTATGTTTATAAGAGTCGAAACATTTGCTTACATTTGCATTTGCATTCCGAAATCAGCTCGCACAGAGCAGTGATCAGAAAACTACTTACAGTACTGTATGGAGAGGTTCATCGTACGCATGCAAATAAAGAAAACGCCCATTAGCTTCGCTAAACCAGTCAACAGTTTAACCGTTTTCTGTCCTAATATCTCTGTCTCTGTCTCTCTTCCCATCCAGATGTTTACAGCAGGATCAAACTAGGTTGAGATAGATTAACACTTCCTGCTTCGATAGGACGGTTTCCGGTCTGCGGTCCGACCTGGTGGGCCGTTTCGTACCACAGCGGGTGGGATAGAGTCTGTCTAGTGAACACGAGTGCAGTTTACCCCTCAAAAGAAACTCACCCTTCCGCCGATTAATGACCGTCATAAATCTATCTCCACACTTTAGAAATGGTACCCTGTCGTTGAGGACCAATATCAACCCTGATTTTCTCGAAGTGACAATCTCATGTTTACTCCACGTGGAGTCTCAGTTGTCAAAGTTCCAACTTCCAGTTGATCTGTTTCATTACGTGCAGAAATTCGTTGTGTGTCACGATGTGGAGACCGTGGGAGGGAAATGCAGTGGTAAATGCAAATGAAGTAGTATATAACTTTCAGTCAAGTAAAAATAATCAAAGTGACGTCAATAGTATGGAAAGTGTTGCTGGGCCGAGTTAAGTTACTGGAGAAGCCTCAAAAAACAAAGTTATAACGGAACCTTTTCTATGCAAATTCAAGCGCTTGTTTAGAACACATATAAATATGTGCTGACAAATAATCTTTGTAAGGGGCCATACAATGAACCTGATGATAAATTCTGGGTAATCACAGAAATACAGTAAGAAAAATTGTAACGAAAGGAATGCCAAAGACGCTGATCAGGTGTGAAAACAAAAGGAAACGTTTCTCTAAAGTAGATAATTTCACATGCGATTTGATTCGCCGAGAAATTTATAGATTCTATGTAAAAGGGTGAGCGCCCACCTTAGACGAATTGGTTGCACATGTGCAAGAAATTTGTGATTTCCTTATGGGCATTACACTTTGCGCGGTCTACTAAAGGAGCTGAGTTTCAAATACCGCACTTTGAATAAGATAAGGGTTATTATGGAAACGAGTAGAATTGTAGAAATGTGTGTATATATATAACTATCGATTACATAACAGATTCCTCTAAATAGACTATAATACCGCCAAATTCTTTATATATATCGTCAAAGCTAAGGAAGTTTCGCAGTAATGGACATAAGATAATTTATTTATATGAAACCTCGTAAGATAGCCATGACGTATCGAGAAAGGTGGCAACCTAGCAGAACGGACTGCCAGAAGGAGGGCTAGGGTTGTAAACAGATTATAAGGGTTCGTCAAAGGAAGCGGCCGACGTGCACATGAGTTAACTAAATAGACTTCACCGCTTATGCTGGCCAGCCTGGGGACTTTCCAACTGGTAAACTGCACCATTGTGACCCCTTGGGTCGGCCGCCCCTGTATCCTCTTCCGGGGATGCTCCACTTGGGGCATAGTTACAATAGATCAAGACTGTCGCAGTGCCGAATCCCCTCCGTACCTTAATCCAATTCAGTCCAACAGGAAGCATAACTATCCCTTGGTATTAAAACCGGTGAGAGGTTCATAATGTGAGGTTTAGACGGCGACTTATCGTGCTCAAATGCATGTCAGTATATTTATTGGCATGTAAAACAACTCCTGCAAATCATAATTTTTGGAATACCAGCAAAGGTGATAGGGAAGGTCGTGCAGTATCAGCCGGGTTGTTTTTGGTCTTTACTCTGTAACTGTGGTGGTTAATCGGAATCTTACTATATTATTATCTTACCTCAAGACATGTTCTATAGATAGTATAATGTAATGATTTTTATATTTTAGTTATAGTACTTTATTACATTGAAAGTGAAAAAGCTAGAATTATAAGGCTTGTAGAAAGTGCCTTGCAGTATCGGTCACTGCCTTTTCTATTACAATATAGATTGTCAGTGATACATTGCACCGCAACATACAGAACAATAGTAGAATACAAAAGCATGGGAACTAATTGTCACTATTTCTGCTCAGTTCACAAATGTCTAGCTCACTGGTTTACAGAGATCGCAGATATAGCGCTGCTATAGGCCTAAGAGCTACACAAATCTCCATCAAGCTACCAGAGCAAAAGGAAAGAAAACAAAATCTGAAGGCAGGGAGAAGATATCCGGCTATAGCGCACGTGTATGCACAACCTTGTTACTACTTACTGGAAATTCTATCACATGGAGGTGAAAAAGGAAATTATAGTAGTGGCTAGTACTGCATGCCGGCCAATACTGCACGACTCTCACCTATTGTCCTGCCAATTGACAGCGTCGTTAGCAAATAAAATATTTCTTCTCCTTCTTGACCTTATCTCTAGTATACCATCTATCGCGTTGAGGGGATTCTTGTTCCTCTAGCCCACCTCGGTAGCGTAGATGGTAGCATGTCTGCCTCACGTTCAAGAGGTCCCGAGTTCGAATCTCAGTTAGGGTGAGTTACCTGGTTAAGGTTTTTCCGGGGCTTTCCCTTATCCTAAAAGACGAATGTCGGGTAACTCTAAGCTCCATAGACCCTGGGCTCATTTGAGCATAATTTCACCCATTCCATTCATCGTCCGATATGACTTAACGCTGGAAGACGTAAATGACAACAAAAAATTGTTCCTCTATCCCTTAAAGTCAGGCCTAAGGAACCGAAGCTGTGAAGCCGATAGAGAACCAGGATGGGTGATCAGCCCAATGCCTGCTGTGAGGGTAACGGAAGTATATGATGGTATGCGGGCGAGATGAACGATAGGAAAGAGATGGAGCAATTGGTGGAATGTTGGGAGGAAACCGGAGGACCCGGAGAAAACCCACCTCAGCGCTGTGTTGTCCACTACAAAGCGCATTTTGCGCTCTCCTGGAATCGAACCCGGGTCGCCTTGGTGAGCGCCAAGCGGTATAGCCACTGAGCCACGGTGCGACCAAACAAAATACTTACACAATAATATTATTAATCGATACTTTACTGTTTCAGGTGAGAGATGGGCTACCATTCATCAGAATGACATTATTCCACGCAGATCTGTTATTAATTGGCTTATATACAAGAATAAATTAATAAAACTGTACTTCTCTACAAGCAAATGGTTCACGAATAATAGGAACGGGCCCTCCTCGTGATATACGGGTGCAATGAGATGGCGGGGGAAACTGGAGCTTTCAAAGGAACCTCCCCGGCGCCGTTTTGTCCATCACAAATCTCGCATCCGGTCGTCTGGGATATAACCAGAGCCACTTTGGTGAGAGGCATTCTGACCCCTCGGCTACGGCGTAACCATCTCAGATGGTGGACGGATTATATAAACCAATAATAAAAATGTCTCAATTTTTAAATATACTCTTTATCAACGCACGGTAAATAATGAAATCTAGAAGAAATATGATTGCAAAATTTTACGTTCAATTAAATTGAACTTAATAATAAGCTAGATCCTTCCTTTATTTCCTCCGTTAAAACCTTCTTTACCATTTTGATAAAGTTGTACCTATAACATTATATGTAACTATAAATAAGCTTCGTACAACAATGTTTTATTCGCCGATTAAAAAGATATCAAAACGCCAAGTTTCCGCGCCGTGGCTCAGTGGTTAGACCACTTGGCTCTCACCAAGGCGGCCCGGGTTCGATCCCAGGCGATCGCAAAGTGAGATATGTGGTGGACAACACAGCGCTGGGGCTGGTTTTCTCCGGGACCTCCGGTTTCCCCCACCATCTCATTCCACCGGTGCTTCATCTTCATCTCATATACCATCAGCGTCACCGCCTGCGGTGCCGTATGTAGTAAAATCGGGCGTTAAACACTACACATACACACACGCACACACACACACACACACACACACACACAAAACGCCAAGTATAATCAATTTTAAGGAAATGTAATCATCTAATACCTTTGGAAATTCTAAAATATGTATCTTTATAAAATGCTGTCATTTAAAATAATTATGAATTACCAATATCTCCATCAGCCTAAGTAATTTCAAAAATATGTACATAAAATGAATTATAGGTGTAAGAGATACAAGTGGAAATATTTGTATTGGAAATTTAGCACAAGATAGTAAATATCATTACAGCAACATTTGCTATAGTAAGTAATGTTAGTAAAAGTAATGTTTTCAGCTTGGTTAGTATCACTACGCGTGGCACACACACTGCAGGGTGCTGTTAGAGGTAACGCAGAGAGGGGTTTCTAAGGCTAATTATCTACAAGCTTAATAAGCACCTGAGCAAAGTGTTAGGTTCTGAAGCTGGGAACACATGGAAGCATTAGATGGGTTTGTTTTTATTCCCATGAATGCCTCATATCTCGACGTACTGTAGCAGGAGGCCAATCCATCCTCTTCTCTTTTGTATAATTTTGCATTTCTCTAATGTAGACAGCCATTGGCAGTGTTATGCTCTTTGGAACGACCAAACAACTTGCAAATTCAGTAAGAAAGGGTAAGAGATGGCATTTAGAGAGAGCTAAGCCACAAATTGCCGTTCGTTTCTATACAGGACAAATTTTGGATGCGGAAATAAAAGCTGGGATGCTTAGAATTCGTCATGTGTAAGTACAGTTCTGTTTCAATAATTCATAGTCCTCTCTCACATTCCCCTTACATTTTATAACCTTCGGGGTTAGGTTCTATTTCACCAAATATTTATTGAACAAATTGCTGATATTGGGGGAGCCAGGGGGTGGGAGATATAGTTATGATGAGAATCCCAGTGGAAAGAGTGGAACTCTGAACCACATTGGACCTTGAGGATGCTACATGAGTTAACCAATATGGAATCAGTTCCTCTGAAGATGCCCGACAGTAACTGACGAAACTTGCAGCCCATCGATTAGACCCGACCTACAGGCCTGGAAACTACGAGGGCTGTTCAATAAAGAATGATCATAATTTTTTTACGGTCATAATTTTTCGCACTAAAATTCAGTCTTATATCCTGTTAGCTTAAGGTGAAACAAACACGCCGTAGTATTTTCATTGTTGGTACTCCTGGTTCCAGCCTGTGAGAACCAGGCAAGTTCACACATGCTCAGTATCGCCTACCGCTGTAATGGAGGTAACACGCGAGGAACAATATGCAGCTTTGAAATTCTGCTTTCGTCTGAACAAATCTTCAGCTGAAGTCTATACAACGTTACAGGAGGCCTATGGACAGTCTGTTCTTTTCTAAAGCATAGCTCGAAGGTGGTTTAAAATGTTTAAAGAGGTGAGACAATTTCAAAGGAAGGTGGATCCGCTGCTCCGGTTACTGCTCGTACGGAAGAAAACATCAACACTGCTGCTGCCATTGTGAGAGGATCGACGAATTACCTTAAGATCACTTTCTGAAATAACGAGCATTTCATTGGGTGCCACCCAAACGTTGGTGACAGAAACATTACCTATGAGATGTGTTTGTGCGCGATGATTTCCAAGGCTGTTGATCCCCGAACTGCAGGTCTGCATGCAGTTAAAATTGGTGTTAGAGGAAGATCCGGGGTTTCTTTCAAACGTAATCACTGCTGATGAAACTTGGCTATATCATTTTGTTCCTAAGAGTGATACCGAAATTAAAGGATTGCAGTAAGTAAAGAATCATGCTGGGTTTCAAAGGAATGTTGGTTCCTTGTGACAACGCGTGCAGGTGCAGTTGAGTCAAATAGCAGTTGGGGTGAATAGTTGTTATAACAAAAAAAAACGTAAGAAACGGTGTCCTTAGTAGATTTCTAAAGCGTAGTACTTGACTCCGTTTGAATAGGCATTCTTCGGATCCTTAATGGCATGAGCATAATCACAATGGACAAAATTGTTACAAAGGGAATCTTTGTGTGAAAAGAGGGCTTCCAGAAAGTGAAAGCTACACACCCGCGCGCAGCTGTGAGGACAGTTCATGGCTGGGGGCCGATTAGGGCAGTCCACTTCTTCTGTCTTGGTCGAGGGCAGACCAAAAGTGACGAGAGAAGATACTTGTCAGTTCATATGTACGTGAAGAACGAATTAAGTTTATCGAGTAGTAAGCATTCCACCTTCAGTCTCTCTGAACAGTGATATATTGGTAACCCTTGGTCGGCAACTTCAAGTTCAATGTTCTGATAAAAAGAAGCAGTCATTAAACCAGTTTAAAACGGGCATTCCAGTGTCATTAAAACTATCTTTATCATACATGCTCACGCATACCCTGTGAGAAACCTCATTGCTTTACCCTGAGCTAAACACTATTGTATCAAACTGTAGCGGAAAGTGGAACTGTGCGCCAATCAATTTTTTTGTATCAAACTGTCGCCCAACTGGGGGCTCTTTGCTCGCCAACGTTTTTGTATTAAACTGGCGCCCAACGTGGTGCTCGATACCAGAAGGAGGTTTGACACGAGAAGCAGATTAAACCCGAGAAGGAAGTTCAACCCGAGAAGGAGGTTCAACAGGAGGAGGTTCAACCCTAGAAGGAGGTTCAACCCTAGAAGGAGGTTCAACCCGACAACGAGGTTCAACAGGAGGAGGTTCGACACGAGGATGTTCGACAGCAAGGGGCTCTACAACAGTCCCACTGGAAAGAAGAGAGGAGGCCGGCTTCATCAGTGACATCATCAAGAGCCAGTAAAAAAATCAAAGATACAGAGTGTTACATTATCTAATAGACTATTGTGAATGTATTTGAGGAGTGGAAAAATGCTGAGTCAAAATTCTGTAGAAAACATGGAAGTTCAGGAGGATGATGATAATAGTAGTAGGCAGGAAGTCGAAGTAGCAGAGTGTAGTGTAACTGTACCAAATAATGTAGAAATGGAAAGATGTACGTTAGGGGAACTCATAAAAATGATCGAAAGTTTTAGAAAAGAGATGAGGAATAACAATCAAAGTTTAAGAGAAAGTTTAAGTAAAAGAATAGATACTAATCAAAGTTTAAGAAAAGAGATGAAGAATGACAATGAAAGTTTGAGTAAAAAGATAGATGATATTAATCAAAGTTTAAGAAAAGAGATAGATAATAGTAATCAAAGTTTAAGAAAAGAGACGAAGGATAACAATAAAAGTTTAAAAAGGATAGAAGAACAGTTAGAGAATAGTTTTCAGAAGTTAGAGATAGGACAAATAGAACTAGGAAAGAAGTTACAGAATCAATAACAAGCGTTAGAAAATGTCAGACAAGTTAGTCAGGAAATAGAGAATGTAAGGAAAGAAGCTGGCCGGATAAAAGATACTGTGAGGAAGGAAGTTAGTCAGGAGATAGAGAATTCTGAAAACAAAATTGTCAAACTAGTTAAGGAAAAATCAGATAAAGAAAACAGAACACTGAGGGAGGAAATAGCACAGAAATTAGACAAAGAAAGAGAAATAGCTAGAAAAGAATTAGAAGAAACTAGGAGTAGGTTAGAAGTATCAGAAAGGGAAAGTAGAAGACAGACGAGGAATTTGGAGGAAATTACCGATCAAATGAAAGAAGTAGCGATAGAAATCAAAGGAGTAAAGGAAAACTTAGAAAATTTAAGAATATGTGGAAATGTTTCATTTTTGACAACGAGGTCTCTGATGAGCCTAAAGTGTTTATTGAAGGATTACAGGAGTATTTCGAGATAAAATGTATACCGGAGGAGTACAAAATGACCATCGTGAGAAAATGTTTTAAAGGTAACGCTGCGAATTGGCTAGATATATCCATGGGAAATAGCAATGACTTCTGGACCTTTATTAATTTATTCCTGAACAGATATTAGGGGGCAAACAGACAGGCTAGTGTAAGGCTGCAGATAAGCAACGGGAAATTTAACCCTAGTACCGAACAGTCAATGGTGAGCTATTTTATGAAAGTAGCTAGAAAATAAAAAATGTTAGACCCCCCTATTAATGAGAAAGAACTGATAAACCTTATGACAACTCACTTTCCTGAGACTATCCAACATTATTTAATCATCGCTAACCCCAATAATGTTGCCGCCATGATTGATTTATTGTTAGCATTAGAAGGAAACAAGCCGAGAAACGATTCGGATAGTAAAAATCAAGAGACAAGCGGAAGAGAACGGGTGAGTTATTTCGAGCAAGGGGCACAGTCACATCAGAATCGGAATGACATTAGAGGTCCAGTGCCGAGGATGGAAGCGAACTCATGGGAAGGTAGAGGTAGAAATAGCTTTGATAGGTACAATAGAAATCGGAATGGGGAGAACCGTGAAAGGAACATTCAAGTAAACTACATGAATGCAGGCCGATTTAATAGGAACAGAAGAGGACAAGTATTTAGATTTAGAAGACAAGCAAACAAGAGCAAACATCAAAGCTCAGTGTGGAAATCTCCGTCATCACCAACCCCCTAAAAAGCAAAAGTGGTTGCTTCTACTGGGAAAGTTATGATCATCTCATTCTTTGATATTCATGGAATGGTTTATCAGCATGTTGTACCTGCACACACATCAGTAACTGGACAATACTACAGGGATGTACTGAAAACATTGCAAGTCCATATCAGCTGCAAAAGACCATATTTCCATGAAGCAGGCTGGATGCTGCACCACGATAATGCGCGGCCGCATATTGCCAATGTTGTTGCTGAATATCTTGCAAAAATCAACGTGAAATGCATCCCTCACCCTCCTTATAGTCCGGATTTAGCCCCATGTGACTTTTTTCTATTCCCTAACTTGATGAAACGCCTTCGCGGGAGGCATTATCCATCATCAGAAGCAGTGCTGAAGGCTGCGGAGGTGATTTTGAAGGATCTCCCAAAAATGGTTTCCAGCATGTCTTTGAAGATTGGCAGAAACACTGGGACAAGTGCATCACATTCAGGGGAGACTATTTTGATAAGGACCATCAAAATTATGAGGATGAGTAAAGGTACGTTGTTAAAAAAAATGTGACCATTCTTTATTGAACAGCCCTCGTACATTCCACCGGATTCATATGAATCAGAGTTTAGGTTTCGGATAAAACTGACCTAAAATCACCGCTCTGGAGCGGAAATCGAACTACACACCTTCAGAAAGAGAGCTACAAACGAAACCACTCAGCCACCCATTGT
This sequence comes from Mantis religiosa, assembly GCA_030765055.1. Taxonomy (NCBI): domain Eukaryota; kingdom Metazoa; phylum Arthropoda; class Insecta; order Mantodea; family Mantidae; genus Mantis; species Mantis religiosa. Next base: position 62,935,587 of record CM060957.1, on the reverse strand, counting down.
TTTAACAACTTGAATCTAAACCTCATAAAGAATGAAGAAACAAAACTGGTATAATAACGTTGCACGAAAAATTTCGGTCCGTTAAGCAGAGATATAACTCGAATGGTGGAACCACAACATACGCAGTCTTGCATGCGGTCTAAACACGAAATGTTTTCAAAATATTTGAGCGCTAAAAATCAGAAAAGGCAGACCGCCATGCGCCAAAATCCGCAGCGAGTAATTGAGGCGGCATTGATACGTTTGAAAACGCTGGGAAAAAAAAGAGGGCAAAGACTGTATGAAAACAGAACAGAAATTCCTCGCCGCTTTTCTACTTTTTTAAACATATTTGGATAGCACCCCACATCAAAAAGCTGTAACAAAATCAATTTCACGCATATTCGCGTGGCTATATTCAATTGCCAATGGCCTAGCGAATCATACATTATATGCGACATACGTAAACCGGACGGCAGCCTTTCTGGATAGACACACAGACAGACAGATACACACTCTCCTACCCTTGCCGTATCAAACAAAACGCTGCGGCCGCTTCCACCATGTATGAGGCAGTATATCACAAAATATTGCCCTATATACTACATACACATTAAATAAACCATACTCCCATCTCCTCTAACAATACCCACACGTTACTGGGCCATAAGCAGAAAGAACTGACGCCAACCCCACAAGCCGTTCATTCATCCAGGCTTTTTCCTCCCCATTTTATTTCTGAATCCGCGCGTATGTGAGTTGCTCTTTGTGTTGGGTGCAAAACCGCGACTCTGTCTACTCCATTCATGCGAGTAGCATGCCACTTCCTACCATCGCGCATTGTTAACAATCTTGTTTCCGGCTTGGGAGCGATGTACGCGTGCGGAAGTTTATTGGAATAGTCCGAGAGGACCAGCTCGAACAAAAACACAGCCAATAACGTACGGTACCACTCTAAATCCAACGTTTTCCTCTGCACACCAACAACAATTTCGAACTGTCAAACCAAATCAACACAGCAGAAAAAAAAAACGGTTTCATACATCTTCCGTACATTTACGGTCGAACGCACAATGTGGAAGGGGTTCAAGTAACGAATGAGATGGTTTAACCTTGACAATACGTAATGTATACACAGTTCCAAAATTGTGAGTTAAAATACAAAATTAGAGCGTTACAAAGAGGGGTAATTTTAAGCAGGTTCTTTACCGAGGAGCACCGGACGGTTTGGCTCAGACGGTAACGTATATGTCCCGCATTTAGGTGATGGCAGGCTCGATTCCCGCGGCCGACCTTTCTGATCTTGGATTTCTTCCCTGCTTTTCCTGGATCGTTAAGGCGAATGCTGGGAATGATATTTACCTTGCATCACCCGTTTCACTTCCTTTCATTTCATTCATTTTATTCTCTGCATCCGCTGTTCCCAGGTAACAACATCCAGCGAAGTCTACGGTGGTGCTTGTGCTCTGTAAATAGATAAACGAAGTAGTAAATTTTGGTTGTGAGATGTAGAACATGCTGTTCGTTTTGACCTGGAATGATTACTGGATATGTAGTAACTATGAAGTCCAAACGGCGGAGGAATGCATTAAATCTGGTGTATTGTGTCTGCAGAATTTAATAAGGACTCTTGTATTTTGTGTCTTCTGGTTCTACAACCTTCAGATCTTCCAACAAATGTCATCTACATAGTCTGGGTTGAAAAATTCCAAAGAAACGTTTGTAAAATGAACCTGTCTTTCCTTTTAATTTTAGTGTATCTGTTGTATAAACTAAAAACCTGTACTTGGTTCCAAATTTCTTCCTAAGTGGAGATCTCTTAATTCAACTAAGGCCAAACAAACTTTGGAGCCTTGTAGATAGTTTATAAAAGCCCTTGAGGTGAAAATGTGGGGTATGGTACAAATACAAATGGCCCAGAAACGTCACTTACTACTAATACCTAACAGTTGAACATGAAACTTAAGTGTGCTTTTGAATGTCATCTATGTAAACCTGGACCTTCCGCAAACTGCAGTTAAGTTTATTGTAGTGAAAAGTTAATGATACAGGTTTAATGTTGCAGGTGACCATTTCCATTTCTTGCAGAATGACATGTGTGATTGTGACACTTTTGGGATGAATGATGTGGATGCGAGCGAATGCACTGCGAATATTTCTTTCAGTTGTGTCTGCCATTGTTAGCTTCTTTGTCATATTAATTTAATTTACTATGCAACAGTTGTGATGGATTAATACAAGCTCCTGGTTTTACTTTTGGTTTTAAATTATTGCTAAGGTTTTAATTCTATATGTCATGTTTGCGAATGTGAATCTCTTTTACAATGATATGATTTTCATTGAAATTTAGGTATATAATACCTGTACAACTTCATGAAATGGACCCACTCATCCTTCAATATTTTATGGTAGCCTATTTTGTACCGTTCCACAATAAATGTTTTATTTGATAATACCTGAAGCTTTCCTGGCAACGAATACGCTCACTTTCTTTTCGGCCAGCGAGGTGAAAAGATGATGCGATATCAGCAAAATTCTCACCACATACAACATCAGAACCATCCACAAGCCACCTCCGAAGTTTAAGCATCTGTTGAGACCAGTGAAAGACAAACTGGACTTCCAAGTTCCGGGAGTGTACCGCATTCCCTGTGTATGTGGCACACCGTATATAGGACAAACCGGAAGGACCCTCGCTTTTTTGTTCAGTAATGCGAATTTTGATAGTTGTTTTGTCTTTGTTTATAGTTGTGGTATATCCAGTATTTCATTTGAGGTTATAACATTATATAAATATCCTGATGATGGGAGAGATTGCACACTCTCGAAACGTTGATATATAATCATCTTTTCACCTGGCTGGCTGCCCGAGAAGAAAGTGAACGTTTTATTTGACTTTTTTTTTTGTAATTTACGTCCTCCAACGTTGTCATATCGGACGATGAATGGAATGGGTGATATGATGCTCAAATGTTTCCGGGGTCCATGGAGCTTAGAGTTACCCGACATTCGTCTTTTAGGATAAGGCAAAACCCTGTAAAAACCTTATCCAGGTAACTCGCCCTAACCGAGATTCGAACTCAGGACCTCTTGAACGTGAGGCAGACACGCTACCATCTACGCTACCGAGGCGGGCTTTTATTTTTCTTACTGATTATCACTTCCATACTGGCCCGTTCACTATCTGTTCCCTCTGCTTCACAGCATAACTGCATTGATCTATGCCACGTAAATGCCCCAGTGTCACTGCTTGTTGGGGCAATCGAATGACTAAATGTGGTAGATTCAATTTACCGCGAATTTTTTGCTTTGGGACTCAATTTATCGATCAGAGAATGATAACCAACTAATTATGGTCTCAGTTAATTAAAATTTACCTATAAGAATTGCTTTTTGAGGAACCAGAAAATTTTAAGAGCAGAGTAGATTCACAATAGTACCTAATGGGTTGTTTCTATCATCCCCTAAATTGATTTAGGTACCTTTAAGCTTCGTACCTGAAATTCAATTTTGCTCTCTGGCTTGGTAAATTGTAAGGAACGGAGTCCTAATATAATGGATTTACTATTGGCTGAGTTCACTGGAGCATCCAATTGCCTTAGTTACTCAGACTAATTGCTCATCCTTAATATTTAACATGACTAGTTCTTCTAATGAAATTGAAATTAATTAATTTTACTATATATAAATTATTATTGGAACAAATTATTCATTTACTTATCATTTCTTATAAGTTATTTTAATAACATTCAACAATTTACTTGTGAATGATAAGTGACCATTTATACCAGAAAGTATCATTCACAATAAATAAACTTTTCAGATAATAATGAAGAAAAAGTTAAATAGATTTTCAAAGATTTAAATCACATGATTGCACAGAGGCTTATAGAAGCACTAATTTGTAGCTGTAACCTCCCTTAAAACCGGACATAAAATTTGTCTCTCCATTCCAAAGTCTTTTTTATCTTGTGAAGTGGTACAGAATTAATGGTAAAAAATTGAGATACAGTACTATTTTCAAACATGTTTAACATATAAACATTTTATCCATAATGATAACACATACATGGAGTTAAAGAGAGTATCCCAATGGCAACACTGCATAAAAATGTCATAGTCGGTAATTTCAACCAATTAGTCTCCGATAGCATGGATATTCATCATGTGGATATGTTTTGCTAATGAAAGTATCACAAGAGAGGAGTCAGTGCTCTGATATTGCCCAAAAATCATTATTAATGAAAATATGAAATACTCACTGTCCTCCATGAATCTATAAACTTATTTTTCAATTAGGCAAAATTTAATGTCTATGTGGTTAGAACCCTTGGGTTTGCTTCAGGTGTTGAGAATGGGAATTATTTTGCGAGGGTTAGCTCACATCCTCACTAGAGTTGGAAGAATGAGTAATAGTATAAACGCCTACGTGAAATTAGTGATTGAATAGGAAACCCATAGTAAAACAAATCCAAACGAGTGAGGTACGTTTGGCTCGGTTGCACGTTGGGCACTGCTTTTTTACCCATACATTTTTATTAAACCGGGGTCCTGCTCCAGTTTGCCCGCATTGTGGAGCTGCCCTCTCAGTCCGACATGTCCTGGTAGAGTTTTAACCTGGCGCGTCTTCGCAGGTCTCTCCAACTGCCGGCCAGCTAGGCAGAGATCCTGGGGGACGACGAGAAAGCAGTGACCAAGGCTTTAAAATTCTTTTTAAATGTTAATTTTAGAATTTATTTATGACTCAGGTTTTCTTAACAACTTTATAGTTTTAAAATGTTTTTTATTTTCGGTTGTAAAAAGGTTTTAGTGACATACCGTCGTAGGTTTGTTTTTTGCTTGTTTTTATTTAAACGACTGTGTTTTAGTACTCTTTCAGCCCTCTTTTAGCCAGTTTTTAACAAGATTGATTTTGTTTAAGGGCGCTGATGACCTTGCAGCTGAGCACCCTTAAATCCAATTATTCCATCCTATCCAAACGAGTGAAGATCGTCACCAATAAGCAATTGTCTCAAACACAAATCTGGCCCTATCACCTTACATATAAAATACGGGATGCAATTGAAACAAAAAATAACTTTAATGCATATAGACTGATCATGGTACGAGTACATATGTTACGAGAAAGAAACATACCATACAATGCTGGAACAGTGACGGTGGTGATTGGGAATAAGCATTAAGGTATAATGCCGAAGTATGTAACAATCACATGACTTTCCTTTAGCTGCCAGTTATTTATTTCTATGAAATTTGCTTATTACCTACTATATATTCCATTTTATAGATTAAGACTGTATTTACCTCGCGGAAAGAAAATCAGAAATTATAGATGTGATAGACATTATGTACGGCTAGCTCACGTTTTATAAGAGCTCAGAAATAAAAGAACGACCTATTGAATACTTAAAAGTAAACTCTTCCAAACTTAAACACTTCTAAGAAATAAAATTCCAAAAGCTTTTCAACTACAAAAAATGTTGATTTAAGATGGATATTTTAGAGGGATACCCACTTTTTTACTAATCTTCTATCCATTCCTTAATGTTTCACATTTTTATAAAATCCAAAGGAAATTGAAGGTAACCTTCCACTGTATTCATAGAAAATTAAGCACCTATATGCATCAATTCAATCGCAAAACTATGTATATCTAATATGCCTATTGTTATTTATACATTAAATATTTCATTTCTTTTCCATTTGAAGAATCTTAAGATTTAATGATTTATATATGTAAACAGTAAATGAGAACCAGAAAATCAGTACTAGTTGATTTTTTCGTGTTACAAAATCTGTTGCACTTAATTCTGCCAAAAATAGTTTAATTTCTAGTATTCATGGGTATTTGGTTTTTGTAATCATCAATGAAATGGAGCAATAGCAATTTTTATTAATAGGGGAATTATAATTATTATAATTATTTCAATTATTTCATTTACATTTTATTTAAAATTAATTATATATATTTAAGTTCGCGGGTTGCGCACACTCGCGTACACATACTCATACACGTGAATAAGAAAATTTCACTTAAAAATATATGCATAAATAAGTTTTTCTACCTTTGGCAAGTGTAGAGAAAGTAAGTTTTCAATATGCTTAATAGATCTTATTCTATTGCTAAATAAGCTTTGAAAACAAAACTACATCAAGAGAATCCTCCATTTAACACAAATAGATTTTTATCCTCTTAATTATCCATTTATCTTAAAATAGGTTGAAATTATTTCTAATTGTTTTCATTGCGCTTGAAGGGACGTTTCTACTAACCCTGAAATACGTCGTCAGCTATGCTACGTTCTTCAGAAGCATCTTAAACGTTTCTGTGAGTTCCCAAATCGAAAACCGTGAAGAAGAAAATCCTCTGAGGCATCAGAGTGCCGCAAAGATGTACAATATTTTCAAAACGTCTCTTCTATTATGGTATCACTGACACAAACTGATCCGGCAACATACACAACTTGCATTTTCAAAACTGTTATAACCGTAATAAACTCTTCATGTCAATTCCTACAGATCTGTTTCCATGGTAATGGAGCATAGCTTAAGGGATGCTGTGGGATCCAATTCATTTCAATAACTCATCCAATTGCTCTGATAGATGTGTATATACGATAAAGAACAGTCCCCAAGACAAATTCTTTCATTATTACTTTATTTCATATACATGATCTCATCTTTCTTATAGTTTTCAAAAGATTAATTTTATTTGTGGTTATTCTGCTTTCCTCCATTAGCCTCAATGCTCGTGCTTCTCTGCTGTAAGACAGTAATGAACTTGCTATTCTTTGTATTCGAGTATGTACATGTAACTTTGTATTTGGAGTACAGAAGGTTTAGTTTCTATGTTGATTCCCTTCTGTTGGAATAATTTGAAATTTTACCTTTTAGTTTGCATCTTCTTCAACTGTTATATTTTAGCCTAAATAAGTGAAGGTATTCTCTTTTTATAACATCTTGCTATCCTATCTTAGGCTCTAATTTTTCTTTTATATGTATTTTTCCCAAAAATGTTTAGGTTTTGAACGACTATTGTAAATCTTTTTCGGTATATCCACAAACATTAAATTACCGGGAAATAAAAAGTGTAGTTTGAAGTATCTTTTGATTTACTCCATTTCATGCACATGTATATTATGAAAAGAAACTATACTGTTCTTTATTTCTTTATTAATTTATATCTATTCTTAATTTTTATTGGTTTTAGCATACATTTACATTTTCTTATAAATTGTATATATCTCGTGCTTTAAAGGATCTATATTTTACGTGTATCAAGACTTTGTTTATCCTCTATGGTTAATCATTTATAAAAAAGTAATTCAGAAAGGACAGGACTTCAGAGGCTACTACCAGAAAGTTCAAGATAAACATTCAGTTTGTCAGAAATATGTCTGAAATCTGTGGTATTTGTAGCAAAGCCACGACAGTTCTCCTTTCTCTTAACATTGTTATTTAATTTGTAAATAAATTATTTTTAAGACATTCTTTTTAACATTGAACAAATAAATACAGTTATCAACGCTATAACATTACTTGATCTTTGAACTTTGAAAGATGCTTTTACAAAATATCGTACACGCCATTGTTCTGCAAACTTGCAGATGATATCACACTCGTCCGTACCGTTCGGACTGTTCAATGCAATAGATTTCAAATCCTTTTTCACTTATCTCTGTGATGCTACAGCTACAGTATCCAGACTTCTATTAATCTTATCTCCTCTAGGAACTATTGATTTTTTTCACTGTTGCCCTTGACAACCAACTATTTCATTGAATGTAAAGTGTGCATTGCCTACTATATATATATATATATATATATATATATATCTTCTTTTCTTTTTAATAAACTGTTCAAATATTCTCACTTATCCATCACACAAATGTACAAACACCCCCACATCCTGACCATAATGTTCAATAAATAAATCACATCAATGGAAATGTTTTTCAACAAATTTCAGGAGTAGCCATGGGTAGTCCCCTTTCACCCTTTCTTGCTGATCTATTTATGAGTTTTTTTGAAATAGAAGTCACTAAATCTTTTCCTTCAATTTTTAAAATATGGTATAGATACGTAGATGACATTTTTGCCATAGTTCCTGAAAGATATATAGATGAGGCTTTAAATATTCTAAATTCACAGGATAAAGCTATCAAGTTCACAATAGAAATTGAAAACAATGGCTACATCCCCTTTCTAGATCTAAAAATAATGAAAAATAACAATAAATTAAGTTTTGGCATCTATAGAAAGTCAACTCACACGGATAATTATATCAAAAATAAAAGTTTTAACCCTATGTCACACAAATTTGCTGTTTTTAATAGTTTGATTTACAGATTGATAAACATACCTCTAAATGAAGAAGAATTTAATGCGGAATATAAACATATTGTAAACACTGCTTTAATTAACGGCTTTAATAAAGATTTTATCATCAGAAGAATGGAAAAATTTAAATATCAAAAAAATGTTAATGATGTTTCCACTCTTAAAAAAAAGTAAAAGAGGACTATATTTTCAAAAAATTTACTTATCATCCGTGGGCAAATAAAAAGTTCCAAAAATTTTTCAAAGAAGTGGGTATAATACTAGCACCTCATAATAATTACAGTATAAAGAATTTGCTACAGTTTTCTAAAAAAGACAAAATTTCAGACAACAAAAAATCTGGTATTTATCAAGTTAACTGTTTAGAATGCGATAAGATCTATATTGGTAGAACCAAGCGTAATTTAGAAACCAGAGCGAAAGAACATTTTAGAAATATTAAATATAAACAGACCGAGAAATCGGCAGTGGCTGATCATTTTTGGTCATATAATCATGAAGTAAATCCAGAAGTTAAATTATTGAAACAATTGAAGGAACCGATAGATTTAATGGTTTGGGAGAAGATATTTATTTTGAAAAATAAGGATCGCGTAATGAATTTTGATATCCCTCCTATAGACATCATCAATAAGTTTGTGTTGTCCCCGATAGATGGCAGTTAGATAAGGAGCTATCCTTCACACTCCGGTAGTGGTCAAGGTCAGTCCGTCAGTTAGTGGGTGAGTGTCAAGCTGAATGGCTGAGGATAAAGCAGATGTTTGCTTTGAAACCGGTCCCCAAGAGTTAAATAAGATAAGTGAAGTTGTGTTACTAGTGTTTAGTTATTATTTATAACCTAGTTTACTTCACTGTCAGCAGCTTCAGTTTTTTACATAAAAATCACATAAGTTTTTTTTAGGAAATCAATATTATTTTTCCCTTCTGAAGCCAAAATTCATTACAAACAATTAGCCCTGAAATAGCCTTTCATATTTTAATTAAAATCATTAGGGTTGCTTTGATAAAATAAACATTATGAACACTTGTCCTTTTAAAGGATAGTTTGTGGTGGAGGTTTTTCTTGAAAAATCTCCGTGTCATGTTTTTTGGAAGATGCTTTTGATTAGATCCGGTGGCAGACGTACGCCATCACGCACATACATAAACACCGTTTTATACATATACTTACGGCAGTAATACCTCTCTGCCTCACGGCTGCACGTACCTGGGTCGACGTCGGGACTCCTTCCTCGGTCTCCACGTCGTCGTCGGCTGCTTGCTTTACCTTTGGCTCTAGCGGCTTCTCCTACATGGATTCTTTTTTTTTCGGGGGGGGGGGGGGTCCTCAGGGTGTTAAGGTTGAGACAACACAAACCAACGATAATCTCTGAATTGCTTTTATTTGTCCTTGCATTTTTGGAACCCGGGTACTTAAATAACTGCACTTTCGGCGGACATTTTATAGTACATTTTATTGGACGTGGTACTTCGTCGAACACACCTGATGGATGTATACAATACTGCAATGAGCAATGATCAACAAATGAGCAACAACTGAGGACTGAATAGGGGTTGCCACCCTCTTATATACACGCAGCACGGCGCCACTAGGAAAAACTAAGGGTATATTGACCTGTATAATGGTACAGTAAAATAGCTAGCATACCATTCTATTGTCTAACATCCGCTCTTTCTAGACCGTCGTCCGGGAGTGCAGTGTTTCTGACGTATGTCTGCCCAGGTTCGTTACAATATTTTATATCAAAGTCTACAATTTTGCTTTCGCTAACATAACTAGTTACAGTTCTTAAATTTATGAATAACTATTAAACATATAAGAAAATGAATAATTTATCCAAGGACCAAAGTTCCTGTTTCATACTTAATCCTTTTTTGATGAGGGAAATCTCAGAATGTGTTTACAGTGCAATTTTGGCATCGAGATTTTGAATAAAGTACACTTCCTCTGCTTACCGTAAGTACATAGCAGAAACAGTAAAAATTAGCAAATGGATTTTGATATACATATATATATATATATATATATATATACTGTTGCAAGTCAGGTGAAAAATTTTAATACGAGTTGTGCTTCAAACATTGTAGCTCCTGTATAGCTATGCTCGTGTATCTTAAAATATTCCAGTTATTTGACACATTGGGAACTAATGGTTACAAAAGCTGCATTTCAATTTTTGAGGTTTGAAATCATTTGATCATTTCTACTTCGTGCGCAACACTAGTTTAATAGTCACAGTAAAAGTACACAAAATATTTTTTTTTCTTAAAATACAAAGTTAAAGACACGCTTAGTAATTGTGGGAAAGTGGCATGTGTCAATCTTTGAAAACACTCACATAAAGACTAACATCTATGGGTACTCATCACTTCAATCAAATTACAGAAAGTCTAAGAGCCTTCGTGGTATTTCTAAACATAACACATCAGGATCAGTTTTCGCCCTGCCAGTCTAGGTGATATCTGGAGCGCATTTTATAGTTGCAATTCAATTGCCATCCTTTGTAAACGCATTACATGGCAATATTGAGCAACTTTGGTGGAGACGCAACCCCTCTGGGACCCGATGGACTGCCGCCTCAGGGAACAGGCCAGAAGGAACGCACGGGTTTATTTAAATGCCCTAGCTGCATGGTTGGATGATCGTATAATTTAATCCGCGGGAATATTGGGGCAAGGGGAACATGTTCAGAGTGCACTGCGATCAAATTCGATTTCCGGTGTTTGTTTTAACCCTCCCACACCTCTCCATCATCCATCACGCCATCTCTTTCCCTCAAACTCTCTCTTTCTATCGGACAAAGAGGAATGCAGGTCGGAAAGAGGAACGCTATGTCGTTATTTTACGCGCCGTGTTCGTTTTTATAGTTTTTATCAGACATAGCGCAAGGGAAGGGTGGGGGGTGGGGTATCATACCCCGAGCTCAGCTTGTTCCAGCAAAGGGTCGGTCGGCTGACAGAGGAAGTGACAAATTGCAATAGTAGGGTAAAAAGCTAGAGGACAGAGTGGTTGAACTATGACAAGGGAGGGCTGGAGGGTTAGACGGTACAAAGCCGGGGGATTCTCCTTCCAGACCTTTGACCCCGTCGCGTTAAGCGAATGTGTGTATAATATGCGCTTCATGAAGCTTCGATTTCATAGAGAGGATTAATTCACAGGGATGATAAAATTGGGTAATCCTGCGCATCATAAAAGGGATAGCTCCCCTGGCTTTAATTTTAAACTTAGCTGCAGCAGCACGATGTAAGATCAATTGAGGCTGTTAGTTTGGATCCCTGAACTACAAGTAAATTATTAGTCACTTGTCTAAACGGATTTAGCTCCCTTCATGCTGGTATGATGGAAGGTAAAGTCTAATCACTTTAAATTTGCCTTCATTCTGTAACAAATTTAGGCCTCTATTTGCCTAACAAGGGAACTGTGTATGAGGGGATATCAAAAGCTAACCTAAAATTTTGCACAGAGGTATAAAATCACAATAATTCGACAAAGTTTTTTGGGCTTAGTGCACAATTACAGGAGATGAGTTAAAGTATGGAACAATAGATAGAACACTATAAAATAGATGGAGTTAATTTAAAAATTTTGGAAACAATAACTGATTTAGGAGTTATTTTTAATAAGAATCTATCTTATAATGAACACATTAACACAGTAATCAATGTAGCATATAGAAATTTAGGATTCGTTATTCGTAGCTCAGCCAACTTCTAGGATATTAGACTTTTTGTTACATTATATAATTCATTTATAGCATCCAGACTTGAGTATGCTTCACTAGTATGGAGTCTTTATACCACCAAATTTATTGAACTTATGGACGTTATTCAATACAAATTTCTAAGTTATGTGTTTTTCAAAATTTTTCATTATTTTCCTAAGTTCATATCATATAATTCATTGCTTCATTTATTCAAATTTAAAAGTCTATCACATAGGAGGAATTGTCATTTATTGCTTTTCCTTTACATACAAATTACTTCATAATTTGATTGATGACCATAACCTAAGACAATACGCTTTTACGTTCCAAATGTTGCACCTAATAAATTTCGTAATATTTTTCTTTCTCAGAAGGATAATACTGATTCTTATAAATATTCAGCTATGCAAAGAAGGCAGTCATTATACAATAAATTACGTCCCTTAAACATTGATATGTTTAGTATGAAAATCAGAAACGTTGCTTTATTCTGTGGTTATTTATTACCCACTTGACTTACTGTAGATGTGAACCAATGTTACCAACTTGTTTGTGTTTTTTTTTGTTTTATCATTTATTCTGTAATTAATCTTGTGTTGAATTTTTATACATTTTGTTCATATTGTAACTTTATAGTGAACATTGTAATTGGGGAAAAACGTAATGTCCACATTAAATAAATAAATAGATAAATAGATAAATAGATAAATGAATAAATGAATGATAAGTAAATGATAAGTAAATAAATGACAAGTGAGTGAATGAATGAGTGAGTGAGAGACTGACGGAGTGAGGGAGTGAGGGCGTGAGTGAACGAATGAGTGAGCGAATGAATGAATAAATATTTAAATATTTGAATGGGTGAATATTTGAATGAATGAATAAATATTTGATTATTTGAATGACTGAATGAATAAATAAATATTTGAATATTTGAATGACTGAATGAATAAATAAATATTTGAATATTTGAATGAATGAATGAATAAGTAAATAAATAAATATTTGAATATTTGAATGAATGAATATTTGAATATTATGAATGATAGAATTAATAAATATTTGAATATTTGAATGAATGAATGAATGAATGAATGAATAAATAAAAGAAAGCAATGCTTGTAACTTAGTTATAATTTTATGAGTTGATATTTTTTAGAAAAACTAAGATATCAACATGTTTTCATGTTACTATGATTGTGAATAGGGCGCGACTGTTTTTTAATTGCGGCTTGTTCTTTTCATTTTTTTTTTTGTCCTAAGTTTCGGAACGTACAGTAGATACTTTTTTGAACTGTAATTTAAATGTATTACGACGTATTAAATGAAATTTAGACCAAGAAAATACATTTAAAACAAAATTAGTGGTGCTGCGTTGTAATACATGATGAATTCACTTCAAAAGGTGTTCAAATTTGCTTCCATTCACTGCTAAACAATGCCAAATCTGTCTCTGAAATTAGTTAATTTTTCCAGCAACAGTGCTCGCCTGATCAGCTGCATTTCTTGCCCAATTCTTCCCTTTAACTCTTCAAGATCTCTTGGTCGGTCCTTGTGAGCCCTTCACTTCAAATACCCTCACAAGAAACGTCTAACGGGTTCATGTCAGATCTTGGTGGTATTTTAATTCGTTTTCTTTCTGTAAGTTGTGCCATTACTACTTTCAGGAAGATTCTGCAATTAAGTATTTGTGTACTTGTTAGCTTATCTTTTGTCTGTATTTGTTCAATCCAAAGCCACAGATTGAAGTAGCTTACTGTATTGTTTAATTCAAAACCTACTCAATTAGAAGTAATGTATTGTTTTCCTTTGTTCAGTACACATGCAATAAGGTCCTAATAAATTTAAATTGTGGTTTGAAAGGGTATTTGTTTCTACGTTCTGAGACTTGAGGACCGGAGGAGTGCAGAAAAAACAAATGTTGCCATTTAACAAACAAATGAAAAACATCCTTTATTAGTAATCATAGTAAGGTGAGGGCATGTTGATATCTTACAGCTTTTTTTACAAAATATCACTTCATAGAGTTGCAACAGCGGGGCTACAGGCATTGTTTCATACTTTTTAGTCACCCTGTGTGTGACATGTCATTCGCCCTATGGCCGTCTTCAAAATGCTTGTCCCCAGTGAACTTTCTTAAAGTCACGGTTGTAGAATGGATGTTAGTTATTACCAGTTATTACCAAGCAATTAAATATACAAAATTTAATTTAAAATACACTCTAAGGCATTGATCAGGCTGTAACTTTACCAAAGAAAGATAGAAATTTACAGGACAAGGCGCAAAGATTGACACAATGTACAATGTTGATGGATTCTCTTTCCAGTAGCTGTATGAACAAATAGGAGACAAAGAGCATGAAAAAACATATTCTAACTGAATCATTTGTCGTTTTATATCCGTGAAGTTTGGCAGTCAGAATTTACCTGAAAGGTACAAGTCTTAAAAAATGGATAATAATTTAGCAAATGGAATACTTGATGAATTCAAAATATAATTGAAGTTGTTAGAAATAAAGTTCACGGACTAGTAAAAATGTTGGATTTACTAGATACTATTTTAATAATAAATATTTGTACACAAACTAAACTAAATATGTAATGTGACCTGTATGAGCATAAAGAACAGAAACTATAGCACAAAACAGTGTAAATAAACAATTTCTGAGAAAAGAGACGAATACGTTAATGGAAACAAGTAGAGAAAACAAAAGTAGGCATAATAAAGGATGAGGATAAAATAATGTGCTAATTTATTGAAATAATAATATACATAGTAATAATAAACTCTCCATACTTTTGGGTTGAATCAACCTACAAATTATATGTATTTGAATTCAGTATATCAAGTACAATAAAATGATATATGGGGTGCTGTATTAACACATACAAATGTAATATTGGCATTTCAACGTTCTTTTAATGTAATGTAGGAGTGTGCGCCCTACATAGATCTATTGTGGCTAAAATATCCTCAGGGAAAGGATAAAGTGAAGGTATCACAGAAGGCTCTAGACCTCAGGAATATTTGAAAGTCCCTATTAGTTCTAGGCTCGTAGCTTCATTCCACTGAAGAGCTGCCTAGAGAGTGATAACTAAAGGCCAGAGCCGTATTCATTTTTCCGTTAGTATACTGTGCGGCATACCCGCATGTCAGATTTCAATTGGTTGGTGTTTACTTTTGATTTGGGTTCTAATTGGAGCTATGAGATCTCTTATCCTCAGGTGAATGGTTGTAGGAAATGGATTTGTTGTTTGTTGGCTGCTCAGTTGTCTCAATAATACACTGGTTCGTTGCAAAAATGATTTAATTTAATTCTCACTAAGTTCGTTGATTCAGATTGATTTGTAGCGGCGACCACCTGTTACTAAACTTCCTAACAGAATTCTCTTACTTCTTTATACGGCGAATACTTTGCTATTATAAACTTCTTCTGCTGCTTCTCTTACGCTGGTTGCGTTATTCTTGACTTCCCTACATTTCGGACTTAGAAATCTTTACTACTTCTTCTTCACGCGCACTAACACATCTTTCCCCTCGTAGTATGACTGTTGAAGTGAGTTTTCGTCTACTCTGCGATTCAGTTCGTACCTTATTCTGATCCCCACTCTAACTCTTATCACATGACCAAAATAACTCACCCTTCTCCCCATTTCTCAAATCTTACATTATTATTGGTTTCTCATTTTATTTCGATTTTTCTTTATTGGTTAGCAAAACTCATCGAACTCATTGACGTTACATCCCACCGTGAGTTGGGTCACGCCTACCCTGGGCTCTTTGTAACGGTATACATCGTTATCACCTCAGCAAAGTAAATCCTTTTAGGTCTTATGCTTGACCGCATCTTGAAAACCTTATTGTTCCTACACATTCCTGGCTATAGTTCTCAGACATTGAACCTTTCCTTAAACAAGGAGGCTAACGGTCACCTCTTCCTGTCTCCCCGACTTGTGTTCAGATTTTACAGAAATATTTTCTCTCCCTTACATGGATTCTAGCATGTTAGTTGTCTTAAATTATATTCTTCCCATCTTATTCTTAATTAAACCGCTATTTTAATCATTACTCTAATTTCATTCTAATTTCATATTAATATAACAATATTTGATATTAGTTTAGCAAAGCATTTTTATTAATTTATCTTCTTTTTTAATTCTCGTGATTTCGATTAATTCGCCACCTCCTAATCGCTGTCTGATACTGCGGTTACTGCACATGGGCTGTCCTGTTATAGGTCGACATGTAAATAACTTCAGGTAGATATAGCCACCTCAATGCCAGAGGAAACAAAACAGATGCTTTATAGTACGCCTTTACCTTGCGTCTGCATACACTTGCAAGACAATGCTTCACTTTAATCTATTCGGCCTTAAAGTGTGTACGGATGTCAATATTGCGCCGTAGCACAACATTTAGAGTGAGCAAGATAGTGAAGCACCAGTGGAAATATTTCGTTACTATGTTACATGTATTACCGCTTATTTGATATATTCAAATAATGAGCGGGGTGAATAAATAGCGTAATTCAACTTCCAAAACATTTAAACATGAAGTACGTAGGCTTTTCACGGCCGGAGTCAATAGGTACGTAATGATTGTCCGGGCTTGTGGGCCGTGGTCTAGTGGAAAATCTTCTTCCAGACGTTTCGTTCGAAGCTGCGTCGAACATCCTCAGTGGCGTGGCCGTAACACTGTCATTATATCCTCAGCTGCGACTGTCAGTCGCTTCGAATGAAACGTCTGGAGTGGGATTTTCCACAAGCCCGGATAATCATTATCTACCATTTAAACATGAGCTCAAATATCTTACTTCATTTTATTGTCACGTCGTACTTGGTACTTCCCCGATTGCTTGAGCATATTGCAGTGAATGTTGTTTTACGACTCGTCGTGTTAATATTGCATGTGCGCTTTGAGTAATTATGGCAGAGCGCTCAGTTCCTCAGAGTAGTGTACAGAAACATAAAAGTGGAAAGTCTCTAAAAAGTGGTGAAAAGACTATTGTATTAAATGTGTTCAACTTTTTCTTTCAAAATTATGACACAGTGGCTGAGAAATAGGTACCTAAACTAACGTTTCAAGCAGATGGTGTACCTATAAACACTATTTCAAATGTGAGAATCGAAATTAAACAAACAGGAACTGTAAAAGCCTCTGAAAAAATGTGAAAGGTTAATTAGTGTTTTAGAGCAATTAAATGATTTTGCTAAGAATGATACTTGCATTTGAGTGCACTGTTTCTTTTTAAACAAGAGTCTCCTACAGTAGATAAGGTATTTTAGCGAACAGTGACCAAGATCTTACAAATTTTAAGAAAATCACGTTGCACAATTTCCTGAAAACATTGCATTTCGATTTCCAGAAAGAAACAAAATTAAAGTGATAATTGACCGGCAAGACGTTGTTGTATGAAGAAGGTTTTACCTGAATTATGTGAGACAATTTCCTGTATAAGGGCTCACAATTTATTACTTAGATGAAACCTGGGTAAGTGCGGGGCATTCTACTTTAAAGGCTTGGACAGACACAACTGTGACACAAGGTGCATTTTGTACTGGGCTTTTGGCAGATGTTCACTTCATCACGAGAGGATATCACGTGGGCAAAAAAAAAATGAAACGTGGAACTATTTCGAAAGTAGATATCAGCCCTGGTAAGGAGCTTTTACTTGAACTAGTATTCCTAGATATGCATGCTTCCCTTAGATACAAAGAGGCACTTGGCTCTATCACTTTATTACACACACACACACACACACACACACACACACACACACACACACACACACACACACACACACACACACACACACACACACACTACAATTCTAATATTTAGACACCAGCGAGCGCTTTTGTATCGCTGAAATGCAAATCAGATTACCTGGAAACAGATGCCCAAATAAATTTATAGTAAACATGCAATTAACTTAGAGTCCTTCTAAAACACAAAAAGATTACAAAGCCGGTGCCGCAGCTTAAAGAATATGTGAAGTGAAAGGAGACGAGAACACTAAAGGTTTACCACGTTCTGGAAGACTTAAAGTATGGAATGTTGAGGATACACGACAAGCTTTGAAAGAAACCCCGCAAAAAGTACCCATAGGCTTTCAGAAGAACTTTTTCCATCAAAAGATACTATACATCACAGCAGTTAGACACTTGGAAAGTCATACAGAAGCTTTAGATTTGTACCTCATGAACTGTCACCTCAACAGGCTGAATCTAGAGTGGATATCTTATCAGTAATCCCATGGGTGATAGATTTGTCAGGAGAATTGTCACTTGTGATGAGAAATGGGTATATTACCCAAACCCTGACGCCTCGAAACAGTAGCCAACCTGCAAAAGTCACCGTTAAAAGATTTATTTGAGTCCCAAAGTAATTTTGTGTGTCTGGTGGAATTTTGAAAGTGTAATTCACTGGGAGTTTGTTCCAAACGGGTGGGAAGTTAATGAATATCTTTATTCTTAATAACTGGAACGACTTCATGAAATTTTGAGACAGAGATACCGCCCATTAATTAACCGAAATAGAGTTATATTCAAACAGGACAATGTAACACCCCACACTGCACAAAGAAAACCATGGAAAAAAGAGGAATTGGGAGGAATCGAACTCCTACCACACCCAGCATAAAGCCCTGATCTCGCACCATCAGATTATGATCGTTTTCGATCCATAGTTGATTTTCTACGTTGAAGAAATTTTTGACAACATTGAAACAGTGCAAGTGGATGTCGTCAAATTATTTGCATCAAAAACCGGAGACTGGTACCATCGTGGGATAAACCTCGCTGAACGATGGCTCAAGGCCATAGAATCTAATGTCCTATACTTAAAAAATTACTTAATTTCTTGTCAGAATGCACCTCAAATAATTGTGTTTCTTAAAAAGCGACATTTCTTATGAAACAGTACCTATATTTGTATACTTAGATATACAAGCGATATCTTTCATTATTTTCTGTGCTCTGTACTTAGAAGTACTAGAAGAAGTGTTGTATTTAGGTTCCAAGAATGTGACACGAAAGATTTTAAAAAAGATGAGAAAAAAATAAACTTGCAAACTCCGTGGCAAACTATGGTTTACATATAAATGTTTTCGACATTGATTTTCTCAAAAACGGTTTTAACTATATTGATTAAATTACTCTGTGTTTGACACTTTTATGCCAAACGAAATGCATTGAAATATAAATAATTTTATAGGAGTAGCTGGTCTTCCTCGTTCTGAATGACTTCTATACAACTGATGAGCGGATATAAAGGCACTAAAAATGGGCAAAATAGACACTTAAATAGGCACTAAAAATTTGCTAATTAAACACTTAGAAATACACAATTTTAGTAAACTGGCTCCTAAAATGCACTGTAACAAAATGACAATCATTGCAACTCATACTGCAAAAAATTCGCTAAACTGTTCCGTAGGCGAAATAGTCCACATTTATTCCAAATGTCATAAATAGCTCCACATCGTCTAGAATCCTATGAGCGCTATCTTGCGTCACTCTCTCCTTCTGACCACACGCTGTGGGAGGCCACCAAACGTGTTCTTCGTGAGCCGACTGTTGTGCCGGCACTGTCTGCAGGTGATAGACTGGTTACAAATGTTCCCCCCAAGTGCGAAATTTTGGCAGATCACTTTGAGCGTGTGTTTGCGCTTCCCATATCAGCCGATGATGACACTATTGCAGACGTAGAAAATGAGCTACATACCTATCGCACTCGACCCACAGTCTGGCAAAGGATTTCATTTACAAGCCCACGGGAACTATCTTCCCTGATTCGAGCCCTTCCCCTTAAGAAATCTCCCGGGCACGACTTGGTTCCTAACATTGTTATCAAGAAGCTCACCAAAAAAGCAGTTGCATACTTGTCATCCATCCTCAATGCTTGTCTACGCCTCGGCTATTTTCCTCGCACCTGGAAGTTTGCCCATATAGCAGTCTTCCATAAACCCAATAAACCTAAACACCTCCACGAAAGCTATCGTCCTATAAGTCTGTTGCCGACCCTCTCCAAGCTGTTTGAAAAAGTAATTCATCGCCGTCTTCTGTCTTACCTTAATCATAACCATGTTCTTCCGCCTTATCAATATGGATTTCGTCACAAATATTCCACTACCCATCAACTTTTACGATTAACTCAGTCAGTTGTTCACGGCTTCGAGGCCCATTAGTATACCACGGCTGTCTTCCTTGATGAGGCACAGGCATTCGACAGAGTTTGGCATGATGGTTTGCTCCTTAAGCTCTACCGCATCGGTCTTCCTAA
This sequence comes from Mantis religiosa, assembly GCA_030765055.1. Lineage (NCBI taxonomy): Eukaryota > Metazoa > Arthropoda > Insecta > Mantodea > Mantidae > Mantis > Mantis religiosa. The sequence continues at coordinate 62,915,280 of CM060957.1, read as the reverse complement.
TTACTTATCACATCTAATCCACAGTTTCCTCTACGACCGCAGCTTTTCAGTACGCATTGGTGGAAAGCTTTCATCCCTACGTAATATTACCGCAGGTGTCCCACAGCGTTCTATCTTGGCTCCGACTCTATTTAATGTATACAATACATTTCTGATATTCCTGACTTAGCTCCAACTTCTTTAGCTCTTTACGCTGATGACACAGTACTATATTATTCTCATGTTAATCTCCAGCACGCACAACAAGTAGTACAGCTCTCTTTAGATCGCCTAACTCATTGGTTCAGCACTTGGTGGATCTAATTGAACCCTCAGAAAACCGAAGCTAAAATCTTCACTCTTCGCCGATATACTCCGCTTACTCCGTTGTGTCTCTACAGGAACAATGTCCCTTGGCTCCCCACTACAACTCCCGTTAAGTACCTTGGAGTGCTTTTGGACTCTCGACTGACCTGGCGTGCTCATATCGATTGTCTTATATCACTGGCCTCCGGACGACTTTCAAAACTCTCACCTCTGTTGCATCGACGTTCCAGTCTCGGCCTACAGTCTTCATTGTTACTCTACAAATCACTCGTTCGTCCGCTTATTACATATGCCTGCCAAGTGTGGGGGGGGGCGCACACAAATGCCATCTGCGTCGTCTTCAGGTCATACAGAATCGCTTAATGCGCATCGCTACCAACGCTCCATGGTTCATCCGTAAACAGCAGCTCCATCACGAACTAGGACTGTTACCTCTTCACGACTACATTCGCAGGATCGCTCGTTGTTTCTTTTCCACGCTGCAAGAAGTTCCAGGAGCTGTGCATTATAACACCGGCGTCAGCACGCGCCAGCCCTCACGCCGTAAGAGGAGACTACCACAGGACATGATTCTAAGTGATACATCTGATTCGAGTGATTCTAGTGCTTGATGTCTGTCTTACATCTTCATTATTGACATAATTTCACAGAGAGTATTATTGGAGTTCTAACTTAATGTAGTTAGGGGGCGGCCTGTTAGCCTACCCCTGAGTGTCATTGTTCTTCTTGTACTGTTACCTTCTTTTCACGCTGATCTGCAAAGCATTGTACTGCTGATCGATCAATAAAAAATTATATAAAATGGCTCCACGACAAGTTAAAATAACAGATACTGCCGTATAATTAAAATACATATAAATCCACTTCACTAAGTAGGAACCATAATGTGCAGAAAGGTGTAGAGTAATTAACAATGTCAAAAAACAAAAACATGGGTTTGGAAGGGGGGGGGGGCTTAAGGGTGAAAATTAAAATATCTGACGCTTTTGTTAGATTTGTTTCAAATTTATACCATTTATTTCTGTGATAGTTCAAGAATGGAATAAAGCAAGTTGCAGCTTTTTAGTTACAACGGTTTCTGAGGAATTACTATTTTATGCTTAAATTACAAGCGATTTTCAAAATGTCCCACACATTGTAATTTTAAAAATTAAATGCTTGTGGTACAAGTTTCTGCACCCATTTTAACCTATTAATGACCTGTACCTCTTTTAAATATTTGTCTTCACCATATCAACGAAGGGAAAAAATATAATCATACCTATTTAAAAATAATTATTTTCCTAAGCGTTTTCACTAATAAGTAAGCATTATAATCATTTTCAATACAAGTAACAAAAACACAACAAATATAAATGGGTACACTTAATATGCAGTTGCCCTTACAGGCATGTTTAGAATTTCATACAGATTAATAGAAAATTGCATCCTCTGGAACATTTTAAAGTTAGGATAATGTAAAAAAATATGGAATCTGAGAAATCTGAGGTTAAAATTACGTCATTGATTATTGTCTGCGAGCAGTAAATGTTTAGAAGTTCCAGCAGTGCAAGTTAGTGTTTACAACAGAGATATAAAGGAACATTAGATTAATGTCCTTATTTTGTGTAGTTGTAAAATGTAAAAGGGATTGTAAGAACTTTTCAGATATACATACTTAGTTGCTCATTCGATTTTTAAACACTTACACTTTTCTCATTGGAAAGTAATTATTTTCCCATCCTGGCCATGGAAAGAGAATGAAATGTTAAAGCCATAACAGCAACCAGCTGAATGTACTTCATTATCACTTAATTAAAGTCCCTAATGTCACGTTTACCTAAAAATAAATATGCCATAACACGATATCTGTAAATATTTATTTTAACATGAAGTAGGTAGAACAATAAGCATTTTAGATAGTTTGTACAAAAGTTAAAAAAATGTATGTTCAACATATGAGATTTTTTGTTATATTTTCTTTTAATTACCCCTGTTTTACTTTGTAAATCTTGAAAAAACACCGCATGCTATTGATTGTTTTTAAAAAATCATATTTGCATTTCAATACAATTAGTATACAATATAAACATTTCTGAATTTCAGCTCATTGGTATCTGCTTGTGCTGTTATTAAAACTAGCATTAATTTATCTTTTTTTAATAGAATGGAAACTATAACATGAAATAGATTCTATCGTACTTTGATGCCGTCCCTCTCTGTGCAACAGTTTTGATGCCTTCTCCAGTGTTGCTTTGATTAATTTGTTGTCAGTTGCTTCAGTACTCAACTTTTTTGTGGGAGTGTGCATGAGTGGGTGTGATAATAGACTGCAGCAGGTAGGTAAGTATTGTGTGATGCCTCATGCATGACGTGGTACCGAGCGGTATGGCTCAGGCGGTTTCTTCTGTGGCCCGCATTCGGGAGGCTCGGGTTCGATTTTCGTGGCCGATTTACCTTACCCATGGGTTTTTTGGGGGATTTTCCCGGTGGCTAGGTGGATGCAGGGTAGGTTAATTACATCCGCCAAATTACGTGTCCCTCCATTTCATCTCCACTATCATTTTCATATCATTTCATCTGGTAGTCTCTTTCAGGGTAGAAGTGTCGGCGGGTGTCTCGGCGGTGCATGGCAGGATGATATGCTCTGAGGAAAACTACTTCCTCCTCCGGTAGGTTGGTTGCCGACCTCCGCTCCTCTGCTGGTACCATTTCGTGACCGCCAGGCAGGGAACTTTGGGGGTCCCATTGTAGGGGAGCGGGTTCGTTGTCCTGGCCTGTCGAGGGAGGTCTATCTAAGTAAACTGCAGGGACCCTGTCCTTTGTACTGTCGTGGCTACTTGGTTCAGCCGCCCTCTGTCTCCTTCGCCTCATCCTTCCTCCCGGTAGCACCCCCATTTGGGGGCATAGGAACTATGGGCCCAGCATGGTGGCTTATGTACCGAATCCCCTCCGTAATGAAATCCCAGTCCCATGACATGGTATTTAAAACGAGTTGCCGACTGTTTGAGAATGCACAGTTAAAATGTCTCTCTTTCTTAATATTAAAAAATGTAACTATGGGATTCTTATATCAGCTGGATTCAATAAGTTTACGTAATAAATATGAGAAGATCAAGTTTCCCTGAGTCGCTGAAATCTTACAGTCGCCGCTAAGTATGTGCTAACCCAAAAACTGTTTTCCAGTGCTACGGATTGCCGATAGGCGATCACAGTAAAGTATTGTATGAAGAGAGAAGGCTATAAGGCAGGAAGGGCTCTTCATATATAGTGCGATCCATATAAACCTGAACCATTTCTTCAGAGCCTCGTGAGCTGTACAACCAACATCCAGCGTATCCAGGACGCTCTCCAGGTGTGTGCCTGGGTTCCTGGACACGTGGGCTTGTGAGGGAATGACATGGCTGACTCTGCAGCTAAGGTGGCCACCATGGCACCCAATGTCATACCTCTGGTAACTGCGGAGGACTTAAGGCTTGTTGTGCGCAGGGCGGACCTTTCGTGCTGGCGCGACGAGTGGTTTGCTCTGCGTGTCAACAAGCTCAGAACAGTGAAGGGGCTTCCAGTTAATTGGGTGACCTCTTGTCGGCGATCCCGTCGGAAAGAAGTAATTTTAGCTCGTTTACGTATTGGTCACTGCCATTTTACACATGATTTTAAATTAAACGGGGACCCTGTTCCGGTCTGTCCGCAGTGCGGTGCCGACCTGACAGTCCGACACGTCCTTTTAGAATGTCTTAGTTTAGCACGTCTCCGCAGTTCTCTCCAGCTGCCGGCCAGCTTGGTGGAGATACTTGCGGATGACGAGACGGCAGTGACCAAGGTTTTTAAACTGGTTTTAGATGTTCATTTTAGAATTTAATGAGCGCTAGGTTTGTATGCATTTTATTCTGCTGTTTTATTTATGTCCGTTTTAACTTCAGTGTATTTGGACATTTTAACCACCTTGTGCATGGCTTTCATGTCATTAGTTTTTACATCATTTTAGACCTCGACGTAGAAGGCTGTGTTCCATTTCTGAGTGTCTTTTAGCTTTCGATTTTAACTAGTTTTAGCACGATTTTTAACACTATCAAGGCACTGATGACCGCGCTGTTGAGCGCCCTACAGCACTATCATCATCATCATCATCATCATCATCATCATCATCTGAACCATTTCAATAGGCCAAAACTTTTGAACCAATAATGGGACACACGTGCAATTTTCGGAGAACATAATACACAATTGGGCAGTTACATTACACTATTTGCATCTGAGAGAAAATATTGGAAGTGTCCTCCACCAGCATCTATACATGTTTGCACTCGTCTCACTATATTCTCTGCAGTTTTACGGAGATGATATCGAATTGAATGACACCATGGAACCTGTAACCAGATTCTTTGATAACCGAATAATCTCTAAAGTTCTGTGGCCCCCCAGATACCCTGACCTAACCTCACCAGATTCTTTTCTTGTGGTGGTATCTAAAAAATATTACACAAGAATAAGCCACGGACAATTGATGTTCTCAGGGAATATATTCGAACCGAAATAAGTAACATTGGCGAGGATACCCTCCGCAAAACTTCAGAGAATATGGTGAAGTGGAAACATAAATAGATGCTCGTGGAGGACACCTACAACATTTTATCTTAAATGTAGTGTAATCACTACCCCCAAATTATCTACATTACACACTGCCAAAATTTAAGCCTGAAATTCGCATTTAAAATATATTTTCTACCCGTGGCTTCCTAAATGCTGACAAATATTTGTTCTTGTTAATTTTTAAACCTGACATAAGTGCCTATTTGCGATGAGTTTGTGAACGTTCTAAGTTATAAGTACTGGAACCTTAAGCTAATATACTTTTTGCAGAATTAAATGGAACGCCTAATTGTCTTACCTACTCTTACTTATAACTTATTACAACTTCACTTAACACATAATTTTGCTTGCTAATAATATTTTGTTTCCTGAAAAAATTCTAACCTATAATTCTTACAGCATTTAATACCATTTCTTTGTAAAAATATTCTTAACCTATAATTCTAATATCTATGTACTATATTTAACCATAAATATTTTGTTATTCACACTAATTTCGTTTTAAATTTAAGCCAGAAAGCACTCAGTGTTGAGCTTAAGAACTATATACAGATTTTGGCACTCAAAATCGAGAAATGTCTGAAATTTTAATAGAAAATAACCTCTACAGCAAAAGTCCAACTTTTAGCACTTCGTAGTTTATGATTTCATTATTTTACACTTAACAGCTGCTACAAAACTGGCTTTGATTTAACGCAAATGTTACAAGAACTTAATATCATATACTTCCTGTTGCAAATGTACCATTTTCTAGCAAAGCTGTTTTAAGGATGTTTTCTGGAAGTAGGAGAAGTTACATAAAGATGTGTATCGTACCATAAAGTCCGCTTCCCATATACACAAACACACTTCCGTGATCAAAAAGCATATCTTGAGTGCTTTTACACAGATGAGGTTCACCTTTTCCTTCCCTGGCAAAGCTTTGCTCCTTGTATTACTTTTACGATGAGCGCATTCCTTTTCAACTGCTATCTGAGCTAAAGGCACAAGAAAACCAAACGCGTGTAATAGAAAACCACCGCGCCGCTTTAAGTCTCTTAAGATTACTGCACAAAGTTTCTCTTCTTTGAGAAACGTCTATTGTTTAAAATACTAAAATGTATCTTAGAGCGAAAGTGGTATATGTCATTATTTAATTTGCTCACCTTCCAGGAAATAATGCAGCAGTTACTATAGTAGCAATAGTGAATTAAGCTCTACCTAGCACCCATCAAGAGAGACAGACCTTCGCTACCTGGGACTACAAATAGATGGAAAAACTTGAAAAGATAGTCAGACTGAAAAATTCAATGCCATAGCCGGGATTTGAACCACAAATTTTCTGGTTGCCTTCCAGCCGCTCTAACCCTTGAGCCAAATTGCTGACATGACACCAAATTATCCAACTGACTCGTGCTTTCCCGGTAAACCACTAGGAGTTCTCATAAACACGTGACACAACTACCTTAATGACGACTTACAACGTGTAAGCACTTTAATGCCCGGAATTAATAATTAACCACTATTAGGTCAATTAATGGAAATTAATTGTTTTTCCACACTGGCCGTGTGTGGGTTAAAGTATAGAAAGATGGAGTGAGACTAAAAAATTCAATGTCATAACGGGGAATTGAACCACGGATCTTCTGGTTGCCGTCCAGCCGCTCTAACCCTTTAGCTACCGTGGCCAACTTGTCGACATGACACTAAATTCTACAAATGACTCCTGTTTTCCCAGTAAACCACTTAGTGTCATGTCGGCAAGTTGGCCATAGTAGCTCAAGGGTTAGAGCGGCTGGATGGCAACCAGAAGACCCGTGGTTCACATCCAGGCTATGGCTTTGAATTTTCCAGTCTCTATCTTTCCATACTTAGCCTACACACGGTTAGTGTGAAAGAACAATTAATTTCCAGATGAAAAACTTAATTTTCATAATCATATTAAGAAGACATCAGATCGATCAAGTAATATTATGATGAAGCTGGCTACTTTGACGACTAAGAACTTCAAGTTATCTTTGGAAACTGTGAGGACATATCATACCAGCATAGTGATAGGAATTATGGGATATGATGGGGCTGTTTGGGCTCATCTTTTGCTAATATAGAAAGACATTAGGATAGTGAGGCGAATTCATCGACAATTTTTGTTAAGATCTACAGGAGCAACTGGAACAACAGCAACAATGGCCCTTTTAGTTATATTAGGAATTCGCCTATATATTTAATAATCAGAGTAAGAGCAGCCATCAATTGGCTTAAGAAAGCTAGATATGATAGGATGGAAGAGGTGATCGGAAAGAGATGTGTAAATAAACAGGAGATTAATGTGAAACTTGTGGATGAATGGAATGATATCGAAGTAGGAAGAAGAGTACACTATTTGTTTTCCGAATATACGTCAACGTCTTAGAATGAAACATCTACATCCAAAACGAGGATTAATACATTTCTTATCAAGACATGGACCGTATGGTACGTTTTTTATGAAAATAAGGAGGAAGGAAACGGTTAATTGTGGTATTTGTGAAGTTCACAATACTCTATAAAATGTATTGTTTGAATGCAAAAATACATGAAGATCAACTTAGTAAACAAGGCAATTTTAGAAGGCAAACTACTAGATATCCTTAAAAAGAAATAAGATTGTGAAATCTTAGAGGAACTTGCAGGCAGGGCATCAAGACTAGGTCTGGAACAGTACCTAGAAGAAAAGCAAAGAGAACAACATAGATTATTCGACAAGCAAACCACCAACCACTGAGGATGTCAGAAATATTGAGGAAGAAGAGTAATCTAATGGACTAGTGGAGGAGCAGCCAATTCTACTCTTAGATGACAACCCACTTCAGGACCAGAAGGACCCTGTGATAATCAACCGATGATGACAACTTTGTATACTGAGGACAACATACATTATTAATGGGATAAGTGGACCACCAACAACCAAGGATGTCAGAAAGATTGAGGCGGAATAGTAACTGAATGGACTAGTGGAGGAGTAGTCGTTTCTACCCTCAGATGACAACCCACTTCAAGACCAGGAGGAGCCCGTGATAATCAACCTATGATGACAACTTTGGATACCCAGGGAATGATAGAGGCTGACAGAAGATTGTAACCACAGTATCAGGCAGCGATTAGGAGGCGGCGAATTAATCGAAGTCAGATAATTAAAAAAGAAGACAAATTAATAGAAATGCTTTTTCTAAACAAATATAACAATCTTGTTATAATAATATGAAATTACAATGGATAAACTAATGATTAAAATAGCAGTTGGCTTAAAGAATAAGAAGGGAAGAATATAATTTAATATATCATATATACTAGCATCCGGGCAAGAAAGAAAAAATATTCTTGTAAACATCTGTACACGTCGGAGAGACAGAAAAGAAGGACCGTTACCATCTTTGTGCTAGTAAAAGTTCAATATCTGAAAACTATTGTATGCTTTCAACCAGGAATGTTTTGGGACAAACGACTTTCAAAATGCAGTTGAGCATGAACGCTAAAGAGATTTATTTCGCTGATTTTATAACGATGTATACCGTTACAAACAACTCAGGGTAGGCGTTCCCCAACTCAGGATGGGCGGAACGTCAGTGAATCATATGATTTTTGCAAACCAATGCAAAAATTCGAAATAAAATGAGAAACAAATGATAATGTAACATTTGAGAAGGGTGAGCTAGTTTGGTCACGTGATAAAGTTAGAGCGGGTATCAGAATAAGGTTCGAACTGAATGGTGAAGTAAGAAAAACTTTACTTACAAGTTGATACTACGACAGGAAGAACGTGTTCATGTGCATTAAGAAGAGAAGCTAAGATTTCGAATCCTGAAATGTTAGGAATTTTAATAACATGAGGTCACCTATCCAAGTCGATAAGCAAACATAGATTCAAGAATTAAACCAAATAATCCTACAACAAATAAAGGGTTATTAATACGACTGAGTAGCCAACAACCGCCAAAATCCATTTCCTACAACTATTCACCTGAGGATAAGAGAACTCATAGCTCCAATTAAGCTCCAATTAGAACCCAATTAAATTAGCAATGGTATGCGGCTTTGCCGCAAGATGTAGAATGGAACAAATCGTGATTAACAGGAAGTAATATGATAAACCCAATTTTGGTTAGGTCAGCAATCTTATTAAAAAGTAAAAATAACCTTTTATTGTTTTTCTTAGGCAGACGCTTGTATAATTTAACAATTTTTAGTTGCATAATTTGTATAAGATTGCTGAATAGGTTAGATCTATATTGTAAGCTGTTGGAAGTCAGCAACATTAGATTTATTAGTTATTTAGTTTAATTAGAAATAAAATGTATCTGCGCAATTGTGTTTTGTAAGAGTATAAAAGAATTAAGATTAAAGGAATAAAATCGGGAGATGCCATGCTTTGGTATAGCTTCTAGAAGCCAAAGCCTTGGTAATGCAGACTTTTTAAAAAAAATTCTACCTAGCACTCATCTACTACTACCACCTTGTGAATTCTGCACAAAAATCATATCCAGATTTCGCAAGAAATACATTCAAAGGCTTCCTGAGTAAATAAGAACAGAAAAGGCGTGTTTGTGTATGTAAACAGCATAACTCTTCTTCCGTTTATACTTTTATTTCAACTATTGACTTTATTTATTTGTAACAGGTTCCAGTCCAGTATTAGGGAATCAAAGTAACATGCCGTAAACAGGTGCAGAGTAACCTATAATACTGAGAAAATAAGGAATAATTTGGGTACAGTATATTGTCTGAGCGAAGTTATCTAATCATAACAGTAGGAAGACTGACGAAGGAATGTGAATGGTTAGATGATATAATATTGTGACTTTGTGGGTTCGTAAGATTAAAAGGTAAAGTTGCAGAAATTCAAAATGCTTTTTATTTCCCTCAGATGACAGATGGAGAGCTATGCGCAGTGGTATCTGGACGAGTCCCCCTGAGAACGGTTGCAACTGGAGGGGTCGGCGGGTCAGTTGTGTATCAGTTGCGAGCGAGTAAACACGTGCAGAGCTACTCGGTTATTACTACAGTTTGTTTCAAAATCTGCGTGTTTCCTGGTTCCAAGAGAGCATTTAGAAATGACGCCTCCTAGCAGCACATTAGGAAATAAAGTGCTACATATAAAACACGAGAACTAATAACCAATATCTATAGATTTATAAGAAAGGGGCAATGGTCTAGGTCTGCTAAAGCATCTGGGAAAGGGCTTCTGAGGCAACAGTTTTGTCTGAAAGCAGTTTAGGAGAGTTATTAAGGAAAGAAACGCCATTGGTGCTAGTGCAACAACGTCCTTCTCTATGCCCAGTAAACAAATATTAAGAACATGTACAAAATCTAATTTGGATGTTTTAATTCAGAAGTAGCTAGGCGAAATATGAATAGTTTTTAAAGCACAGAAAAACAAAGACCAACTTAGAAGAAAGTGCTTATGAAGCTCCAAAATTCTATTGACTTCCAAGGCAGTGTCTGAACATTAAGAAGAGTTCTTTTGAAGCTACGATTTATATTTAAAAAAATACTAAGTGGTACAGACAAATTTTAACCGAACATCGTACCATACGGGCAAAAAGGCTGAAATGTTTACGAAATATTCGGAGATATCGAAGTGAAGTTTATATAGTTTATATGGATGAAACTTATATCAACTCAGCACATACTAGACCATATGCCTGGAGTGAAATTTGTTACAGGGACTCTGCAGTGATGTCAAAAGGCCGACAGTTGGTTATCATGCCTGCTGGAGGAGAACAGGGTTTTGTTACAAATATCTATGTACTATTTAAGATCCAACAAAAGCGTGGGGATTAGTACCATAGTAAGAATTATAGCTTACTGTATAACAGCTGCAATACTGGCTTCGAGAGTGAGATTTGTTTTTAGACATCTTATCCACCGCACTCCCCTCTCGTAATCTTACGCGTGTGACGCATTGTGGCGATAGGTGCACTATTCCCACCACAGTTGCTACTCATCCCTACCACGCAGGATTCCTGTCAATATAAAATAATACTTCTGTACACCCTTAGCAGCAAGATGACGTAACATAAACCAACACAATCGCTCGTCACTTCTGCACACGTGAATAAACAAGAGTGCACTTTCAAATCGACTCCAATTACGACTCTCCCTGGTGAGTCGCGGCTTGCTGTTTATACCTCTGCTCATATTTATGGAAATTAATCGAATGTTCTGTAACAAACAAGACATCGAACCTTCCAGTCAGCTATCTGTCTCTATCTGTTTCGGCAAGCTTTTATCTCCGCGATGCACTATCTGTCTCTTGGTGCACGTCGGCCGCGCTTGCCACAACAATGCGATCGGCGACATTATGGTGAGATGCTGAGATAATATGAATCTCACCTCTCTGACTATCTTGTAGTTAGTTTCTGGATATTCCTTGGCTGTTGTCGTCCTTGTGACAGCAAGAGATCTTACCACAGAGCGTGTAAATGGCATGATGGCTAAAGGCTTATCTATTATTGTGTTATTTGGAATAGATATTTTTACTAAAATGGTCCCTAAAATTAATCTCCCTTCTATTTTAATACTGCTTTGCTGTGATGAAGGAGCGATTTTTTTACTCTTTGTAACCTTAAGTCTACTAATAGCCAGACTTTCAAAAACAAGCACCGAAACTACTTTTCCAAATGCGACCTCTTAAGGCCTAACTCTCGAGGGTTACGTGGAACCAGGTGTTTAGTAGACCGAATAAAATATGCATAATTGATGAACACCTACTACAAGAACATTATTATGTACGTGCAGTTTGAATCTTGGCTCCAAGCAAAGGAGGGGGGAGAGAACACACTTCTTTCCCATACTACAGTAAAACGGGATGGGAGGGGGCAGATCCCATGGATAAATCTCCTCGCGACGACACCCGTGGGAGTTAATTCATGCCCAGGATTACGGGCGTTATAAGAACTCCCTCCCCAGCTCCCTGGTAATGGCCTAATAAGTGGCGCTACACACAAAAGGGACCCGTTCGCTTGATCTCTGTACAACAGTGGAAAGTTCAAATGCTGCAGGAGCTTAGACAGCAAACATTCAAGGCAGAGGATGTAAAAGCAGCAAGTTGAGTGGGTAGATAAAGTACACTAGTACAAACAGTTTCTGTTGGCGACAACATGGCATCTACCTCTGCAAAGCAATGGGTATCGCGTCTGCTTAGTGATTTGAAAGACCTGCTTTGAATATAATATAGGAAGAGCGGCATAGATATGAGTTATTTTGTATTTTTTATGCTACTTTGAATAGGGAAATTTAATCCTCTTGAACTCTAGACTTGAATATTATATCAACGATTGCTATTACCTGTCGTCTGTATATAACTTACGTGTTTTAATAGGTTGTTCACTATATAGACGACCACGTGAACCTGACTTAATGTTTGTATTCCCTTCCAAATGTGTTATTCAGTAAATGTAATATAACAGAGCAAAATGGCTCCGAGGCTCTACCATGAACTACCACAGTACTCTCAGCATGAAAACTGTCACCTCTTCCAGCTGACTTGCATTTGTCCAGTAAACCAATTAGGAGATCCCATATATATATGAGAGAATTCCTTAATTGCAACTTACTTTTCAGTACCAAGGTTCGTGATTAGAACTTACATTTTTACAAAATAATAAATTCATGATTATATAAGACTTATCATTTCATTAAAGAGACTCTCATTACTAGGCAGTTCCTTAGGCGCAGTGGGATCGAACCTGAAACCTTTAGCGACTTCTTCCCGTCTCTGTGACATATACGCTTGTGATCTATATCCTCATGTGGTTCCCTCAATTCATACATTTCGCCTGGGGAGATAGCGACGGTAGATCTATGGAGGTGTACGATATATTCTCATTTGTTGTATAACCCATGCGATTAATACAATTTACCATGAACAAATCAATAAGAATTAATTAGGTTAGAGAGAGAGAGTCATGTCAGTTTTAAGTGAGATCACACCCTAGAGACAAGCATTTTACCGAGTTACTGACACTCTAGCTTGGAGAGGTCTGTTTGAAATACTTATAATTATTTTGGTTCTTCTATTGTGTTTAATCAACAATTGGGAGGTTCATTAGGAACAATCACAATTCTTACAGATATCTTAACTGCACATCTCTTGTGAAACATTATCATCGGTCATGTGGACACACTAGCTCAGTGGTATACGCACATTAGAATCTCGCAAAAGTTAAAGAATAGATTGGAAGGGAGCACTTGGCACCTTAACCTGTGAAATACTTTGCACTTGAGCCCCGCAACAGGGACACAACAGTGAGGAAAGGGTAAGTAGGGTGGCCGAACTTGAAGAGGTCCCTAAGAGCTATAGATCGAAACTCCCTAGCGCCCTTCCCCTATGTGGAGATTCTTAGACCTCCCCTGATCTGGAGAACGAGATTTACAGACAGAAATTTCACCTGCCACTCACACCGATATTCCCTCAGACACTTTGAACCCTGAAATAACCAGGCAGGATTAAAAGTAATGTGAAAAGAAGAAACAACAAATCCAAAGGATGTAACTATCCTCCTCATCATTCACCTTTGAAAACACTAATGGGCCAGGAAGGTCGGCCACAGAAATCGAGCCCATGCCCTCCCGAATTCGCGCCATAGACGCTGCTGTCTCCCTCGGTCGTACTTTATTTTCTATCCCCAATGCCAACATACCTCTCCTTTCCTAAACTAACTACGTACATTCTCAACCTCTCTCACAAGTTCTACTCTGATCTACAATCCAGTTTTAACCATCTCATTAGGGGTCTCGGGTAGTATGATATAGATCCTGGGGCTACCTATAAACATCCACGACTCTCCCTAGGCCCGCCATAACTACATGATCCTCATTGATACATTTCAGTCTTCATCTTCAGCAAAACATTTAACAAAATACTAAAACAAAACCCAACCGTATACCCACCGTTCGTTGATTTATCTCCCACATGATGCCAGCGTAAGGGACAGTGTTCCGGGATGACAAGTCGTAGGCCCCCTGGAGCATGGATCACGTTCAAAACACCTCGTTGCTGTGGACTTTATTTTCTCTACCGTGTCCATAGTACTTTCGTAACGAAGTGTTGCATTGCACCCAAAATATTCAATAACCAGATTTCACCGAAAACACCCGTTTTTAGTCTCGCTGAACAAAATAAAGCATTTTCAGAAAGAGGTTTAAGTGCTTTGAACATTATAACCTCGAAGAAAATAGTCAGATAATAAAATAGGAGTTTCAGTTCAGTGTCTCCAGCCTAAACTCCGTTTATGTAGAAATTTTCTATAAAGTATTTTCTAAAAAGCTTACTCCAATTTTTATTAAAATAATATATCTATGCTTAAGATATTTCCATGACTAATGAAATGTATATTTTAAATTTGCTGGAAATAATCTCTGAAAGATTTACTCCAATTTTTATTAAAATAATATATCTATGCTTAAGATATTTCCATGACTAATGAAATGTATATTTTAAATTTTCTGGAAATAATCTTTGAAGTCATTTTCATTCTGTATACTTTTGCATAACTTATAAAGCGTAAGAAATAGAGAACAGATCTTGTTAAATCATACAATTTGTCAAATGTACCTATTTTGTTTTACCTATTAACCAATTATGAGATACTGCTTCGTATTGTTTTGAATTTTCCAATAGTTTCATCTTTCTCAAATGGAACATCCTTACTTTGGTTTCTTCTGATCATGGAAAAAGAATGAAATTTCAAAGCTATCAGCTAGCAACCATTTCTTAAAATATTTTATACTTAGGGCTATTAATTCCTATATTTCCATATACCTGCAAGGAAATGTGTAGTAAAGCTAACCGTACAAAGGTTTATCTCAAATAATGTGAAATAAGATATTATAAATCAATTCAGTGGGCATACACAGAGAAGTTTAACTAACCAGTTACAGCTCATAACAGAAAATGATATGTAAATGAAACAATCTATAATTCTGTTGAAAGCAAAACTGAAAATTTTATATTAATATTTTTACAGGATCCTTTAAAATTTGAATACAAAGACAAATGTTCCAAATATCTTTATTGGCTCCAGCATTTTCAGGTAATCATTGGAGCTTTCCCTATCTTTTTTATATCGCGCTCTGTAGTAGAATGATACTAATTAATTGATATATTATATAGTTAACCTTTTCGTACTTTTGAGGTATATCCTCATGGGCGCATAAGACAATCATTGACACATACGAAAATTTGTCTAATCAAGCGACAATATCACTGGGTTCCTTTCTTAGATTAATAAGTATTTTATACAGAAACAAACAATATATTCAACATTTACCAGTATCAAGTTTAAGATTGAAGAGAGAGTATTATATATTCATTGACGATAAACTGCTTTTGATAATAAAAAGAAGCTATGTAAATATATTTTCTGTCTACTACTACAGTCCCGTAAGCCTTAGCCTAAAAAGGTCCGTGTACAAGGTAGAGGTGGATGAACAATATGCCAATTCGGGAAGATGATTTCTGAGTCATGTTTCCTCAAGCTGCATCTTAACTCTCACACCAAACAGATCGCTCGTTATCTAGCGTAGCTCCTCAAATGTGTCAAGATGCTTAAGGGTCACTGGTGTTATATATCGCCCGCACCTAAAAGGATAGAGCCAAATACCACGTGCGTCCCGTGGCTGGGACCACGGAGCAGGTCTGTACATTAATAGCTTATTTTTTAAAACCTTTTCCTTGATTTTGTATACATGTGTTAACATGGAACCACAACATATGTGATCCATTCCCTCAACAGCAGCCGCTATAGTTATGTATGACAGTGAAGCCACAATATTTCGGTATAGTAGTATAAGCAGTGCAATTCCAAAAGAGCAGAGGAAGTAACCTCTGGTACTAGAGCAATATCACCGTTGGCCATAGCGGCCGGTTTTGCTTTCAACAAATAAAGAGGAGATTCCATAGTGTGATCAGTTCAGGACGACGATGTACGCTAGTAACGGGGGGTTACAAAGATCCTAATGTACCAATCTGATGGTGGCTGGCTTTACCTAGGTCGCTCACAACCCAGAGGTCCTGTGAAATTCGAGACACCGTCCTGAAAGATGCCCCAGCAGGCCTTATAAATCTAGAAATATATCCAGAGCACAAATTACATCTTCTACTACAACACCCCGACCACCTAGTCCTATAGAACTGAAACATAAACCGGAAAATATGAAATTATATGTTGGAGACCGCAAATGATTAGGGAATTCTAGATGACCCGGGGAAAGCACAGTAAAACCCTTGGTAGACCAGTTAGCCTGGTGGCAATTGTGCCAGAAGCTGCACGTTACAAGAGCTATCTTTCTTGGTTAAAACACCAAGAAGCGAGCAGTACTGATAATTTTGGCATTATATGCAAATGAAATGTGTGGAACAAAACATTAAAGAGAGATGCAAGAACAATACAGTTTTTGGAAACCACTCTTAATATACACTAGGTGTGATCAAGAAGTAACCGGAATCTTTTAGTTTCGCTGGCTTTACACATCCGATTTTCAAAACTTAGTTTTATCTTGCTAGTATACATGTTCCTGATCTATGCATTTTCAGCTGTTTTAAATATTTGGTTTATTTGTGACAGTATTTTTTTTTTTTTTTTTTTTTTTTTTTTTTTTTTTTGCTCTTGGTGAAGTTTTCCTTAAATTGCAATAAATTGTCCTTGTAAAACAGAATAAAGTGCAGCACCAACATTTGAAATGCTGACTGTGACTTTTGAAGAAACTACTGTGAAACCGATAAGAACCTGCAAACTATGATCATTATGGATACCCTCGCACATCAATTACTGAGGACAATGTGGAGGAAGTAACGAACATGATTCTGTTTTATTACCTCTCTTATAAATTGTACTACTCCTAGATACAAAATATGATACACACCTCTAATACAGCATCTGGTGCTGTAGAACCTTTGATTTTTTTTTTCTGTTACCTATCTCAAATGTATCTCATCCTTAAAGTGATATGAGTTACGAAAGTTTGTCATATTTGGACGAATAAAGGAAGTTACACGTATTTTATTTAATTTTCATTTTTTACCTAGACCTATATGAAGTGTTACACAAATTTCCTTCATTTCTTTTCTTGCCTTCACTTTACATATTCATTATACCCTTTATTGTATTGAATTCTGGATTTTTCCAGCAGAAGCTGCTCCAACATTAAGTTATCTACTAAGTCCTGTATGTGATGTGGAAATTATATACCTATTCATTGGTTTCGCATCAAAACATAAGTTTAAGAAATTGTGCGTTAGAGCAACTATAAAATAGTGACCGCGCAAAAAATGTATTTATGAATATTTCCACAGCAAATGGTTCTAGCTATGCAGTTTTCCCTAAATCGATTCTTACAAAATTCCACTTATATGAAAAGCTTATTTGAACTTCAAGTTTTTGGAAGTCATTCTGGAACTCCTTGGCGACTCATTCTAAGAGTTCCTCGTGGATAGTTTTCTAGATGGGCTTGTTGCATAGATAACTACCCTTTACAACTAGAAGTAGTACTCCATTCCACCAAACGTTTTAAGTATCTCTGGAGTAAAAATTAAACTTCTAAAATTACCTCTATGTATGGCTCTAACAGCGTAATTAGAAAACTAACATTCGCTTGAGTACTAAATTTGGTATTTGAATTTTGCGTCCTCTAAATATGTTACACGAACATTATCAAGAATCTCCATCCTAAATTACCCTTTAAAGGGAAACTTCTTTGAGAATTCTAATTAAATAACAGGAAGTTATTTCCGAGCTGCTATGCCGTGGTCTGCTGGATTTAGAATTTCCAGACTTTCATTCACAACTGCGACCGCACCACTGAAGATGTCTGTCGCGTTTGTGTACGAAAGGTCTGGAAATTCTAACTCCAGCAGACCACGGCTTAAGAACGCGAAAATAACTTCCAGTCACATTGACTCCCGCCGTGAAAGCCTTAGATTTCTCACTTTTATTTTCTCGAAAATGACTTACGATGTTTTATTGAAATGCCGATGTTAAGTCATTTACATGACAAACAAAATTATATCCTATTTGTTTTTAAAAATATCATATAAAGTCGTCTTTATTCTGAATATTTCTGCTAACTGTACACCGTAAAAGATAAAACTTCTTTCCAGAATATATTGCAATTTGTTTGAATTTTTCAAACAGTCTTAGTCACGTGACCTCCCGAATTTGAACATTTGCTACCACCTGAGCCACTTGTTTGGTTCGTTTACAGTTTGTCTTTTATTACCTCAGATTTTCTTTTAAGCACCTTATCCCATACCTTCAATTGCATTTCCTCTTACGGACACTAGAAAGTATAAAGAAAAGTTCCCACCAACCTTCCCGAAATCGAACATAGCCTTCTGGATTTCTAAAGCGGTGCGTTAAACAGAAGGCCACAGACAGTCCTAGCAATAAATGTGATATTTGTAAGTAAAATGAGTTTAAGGTTTAAAGGAGATTTAGGCCTCCTATGTAGTAATAAAGTTTATTTAATCCTCCAACCATTTGTACGTACATTTATTGTTGTAGACATGCAATATAAACATACTTATGGTATATTTACTCACCGAACCTTATTTCTTAATATTTAGTAATGATTTCGTTAACATATATTTAAAAATAACTCCCAGTGTGTAAGCAGCTACGTCACCTTCAGCTGTTGACTAGCATGATCAACATTATCAGCCGGGACTAAACAATCTCCAGTTTGTGGACTAGCGCTGTAAATCCTTATAGAGCTTTTAAACAGCTGATAGTAGTGTACTTTATTTTCAAGTAAATATTTCCATTAACTACCGTCGAAAAAAAAAACATAATATTCAATGTGCATGCATTAAATACTTTCTCAGAATTGAAGCAACAATATGGAGCATTCTGTAAAGATGCACTTGCTTCTATGGCAAAGTTATTTAGGAGCACCCAACATTAATTCGACCTAGAGAAGATATATTTAAATTGATTTACCTAATTTTAGTCAAATTGCTGCTACCGGCTATGGAATGAGAATGTCAACAGATTTAAAAAGTGATGGCATTTCAAGGATTGGAACCTATAAGAGCTAAAATTCTTACAGATGAATTAGAACTGATATAGTGAGAGAGGTTAAATAATTAGAGTATATTTTTAAATTGTCTTTGGATAGATTCATAAAGTTATATGGAAACATGAAAATCAAAACAAAGTGAGAAATAAAGTCTTAATTTAATTTTATAAGGTATTGATATCGATATTTTGATATTTATATATATTTGCACAGTTTCATTACAATGACTTCAACATCGAACATGCACTATTATACATCCTGTACAAATACATACATGAAATAGCTGACCCAAGATTTAGTCACTGACTCAGGTACCCTGGCCATAAGCCTGTGCTTTTCCTTCTTGACCTTCGCTTCTTTTACCCTAATCCACTTTTCTCTTGAACTATATAAGGGTTCTCCTATACATCTACTTTACTTTTCACTCATCCCCGTTAACATGCGTAACGCCAATACCTCTTTGTTCACCCTGTCCCATTTCTTGTTCCATATTTTCCTCCTGCAAATTGTTAACTCCTTACATTCTATCAAGTAATGAACAGCGCTCTCTTCATCTCCACAAAATTCTAATATACCTACCACATTACTTCTCAGCCCTTTTAGATATGCTATTCCTACTCTCATCCATACTATGCATTCTTTTCCAGTTTTGTCACGATGATCTATATATTTTCCCCTACTCCATTCTGTATTTAATTGCTTATAGAGTTTCAAAGATTTATTTTCTCCTATACTTTCCCAAATCTCCTGCCTATCTGTGCCTTGTACTCTGGTTCTCACTTCCTTCCCAAAACCGCTATGATTTGACTCATCTGCTCTCCAAAAATATCCCATGCCTATCTTCGATACCATTCTTTCCAATTCCGACCACCAACTATTTCTGTTCTTAATGCTTTCCTGTTGCTTCATGCACAGATTCAATAACTCCCCATTCTGCCCTTTAATACACTTATACCAGAATTTCAATATTCTCTCTATTACGAGGGTGGGTCAAGAAGTAATGCCTCCTATTTTATTTCTCTTTTAATTGCCAGGAAAATTGAATCCAATTTACATAGCTTGAAAACTACAACATTGACGATTAATTTCTCACTATTCAATATAACCTCCGTCCTTTTCCACAGTTTTGGTCCACCTTTTAACTAGGGCATGTATTCCAGTGTGGTAAAACACGCGGTCTTGCTTTCTAAGCCATTGACGCACGGACGCTTTCATAACCTCCTCAGCTTCAACATGAACCCCACGATGAGCTTCCTTTAGTGGCCCGATTAGATGGAAGTCTGATGGTGCCAGCTTAGAGCTGTATGGGGGGTGAAGTAAAACTTGTCATCCCAATTTCTCAATTTCTGCAATGGTGTAATGGCTGTTGTGTGCTCTTGCACTGTCGTGCAAAATAAGAACGTCCGCCATAGTTTTTGTTGGGCGAACTCGGTGAAGACGTGCTTTCAGCTTTTTGAGAGTTCTGACGTATTGGACAGAGTTTATTGTGCATCCCTGCTCCAAAAAATCAATCATAAGCACACGCTCTGCATCCTAAAACACTGTCGCCATAACTTTCCCTGCCGACCGCTGAGTTTTGATTTTTTTTTCCTTCGGTGACGTTGTGTTATACCACTCCATTGACTGCCTCTTTGATTCAGGTTCAAAAAAATGAACCCACGTTTCGTCTCCAGTAACGATTTTTTTCCAGAAACTCCTCTCCCTCCAAATTGAAGCACTGCAGCTGCTCTGAGGCTATTGTTTTCCTTGTTTCTTTGTTTTGGGCGGTTAACATTCTTGGTACCCAACGTGAACAAACTTTTGAGTAACCCAGTCGTTGAATAATCGTCATCACACTGCCTTTACTGAGGGAGGTAATGCGACACAATTCACCTGTTGTTACCCGGCGATCACCACGAATGATGTCATCGACTTGCTGAATGTTGCATGGAGTCCCTGCAGTCACCGGCCTGCCGCTTCGCTTTTCATCTGCCAATGATGTTTGCCCTTCAGCTTCGTTACAGCGGCGAACCCATCGTCTAACAGTGCTGACATCCACCGTTGCATCACCATACAGACTTTTTTGCCCATCGTGAATGCGAATTTTGCGTTTCACCTTCCGCAGTCAAAAATTCAATCACAGAACGCTGTCTAATACGAATGATGATGTCAGCCATTTTGCAAGAGGATGCAGTGCTGCCAACTGTTGACTTAGGAAGTTACTAATGCAGGGGATTGGAGAAGAAGGTTTGAGGAATTGCGCCAAATTCAAAGTTTTCACATAACTTACTTATTTCAGGAAAAAAATATAGGAGGCATTACTTTTTGACCCGCCCTCGTATTATCCCCTCCTTTTTGTATTACCAAACTCTAGTAATGCCACTTCTTTTATAAGCCCGCCTCGGTAGCGTAGATGGTAGCATGTCTGCCTCACGTTCAAGAGGTCCCGAGTTCAGAATCTCGGTCAGGGTGAGTCACCTGGATAAGGTTTTTACGGGGTTTCCCTTATCCTTCAAGACGAATGTCAGGTAACTCTAAGCTCCATGGACCCCGGACTCATTTGAGCATCATTTCACCCAACTCATTCACCGTCAGATATGACTTAACGTTGGAGGAAGTAAATTTTAAAAAAAAACTTATTTTGACTGATTGAGTAGCAAATTTTGGACTATAACTTCAGATCAATCATAAAACTTGAATCATCAGAAATGAAGCCCTTCGCATTATAACACTAGCTTATAAAAGACACAGATTATTATATAAGAACAAATCTAGGGTTCATTACAACTACTATTATAAAAATATAGACTGAAATAGAGATGATTTGCAGCGTATGCTAAAGAATGGAATCACATGGGAGGGGTGCAAATTCCACAGGTGGACAGCTGCAAATACTTGGAAGTGTACCTGGCAAGTAATGCTGGATGGGACGAACAAGTAAATTCCACATCTAGGAATGCGTGGAAGGCATTACATTTCGTAATGAGAATATTGAAAAAGGGGAGCGCTAGGTCCAGGGAAATTGCCTACAAGGCCTTAGTGCGGCCGGTTATGGAATATGGAGTAGCATGTTGGGACCCGTATAGAGCTAACTACATCGATCCGTTAGAAAAAATACAGAAGAGGGCAATAAAATTCATAAAAAGAGGCAAATATTTTGGGCCTATAAAAGGAGATGAGACTAAATGGGAGGAATTAAGAATTAGGCGTAAAAAACATAGGTTGGTAGCATTATTCAAAGCTAATGCTGGTGTAAAGGCATGGGTGGACGTTAATGTTAGGTTAGATAATCCGGATTATTATGGACGAAACGATCATAGGTATAAAATTAAGGGTAGAAGATACAGAACCGACGTAGAACCATTGAAGAATGGAATGAATTGCCTGTAGCAGTCTTTCAGGGCTGTCCCCTGTCGCTGAAGAAATTTAGAAAAAATCTAGATGGTTTATAGTTTAACTTTTGAATTATAATGGTATATAATATGTAAATAGAGAAGTAATTAGATATGTTTTAAGTGACTAAAGTAAAATAATATCATGTTTGTATTGTTTACTGTGTTATTGTAGTAAATCTAGTATTTGTAATTTGATCTGTATTCTTAACTCTGCCACCGGGTAGTACCCAATTGCAGTCAATAAATACATACATACATACATACATACATACATACATACATACATACATACATACATACATACATACATACATACATACATACATACATACATACATACATACATACATACATACATACATACATACATACATACATACATACATACATACATACATACATACATACATACATACATACATACATACATACATACATACATACATACATACATACATACATACATACATACATACATACATACATACATACATACATACATACATACATACATACATACATACATACATACATACATACATACATACATACATACATACATACATACATACATACATACATACATACATACATACATACATACATACATACATACATACATACATACATACATACATACATACATACATACATACATACATACATACATACATACATACATACATACATACATACATACATACATACATACATACATACATACATACATACATACATACATACATACATACATACATACATACATACATACATACATACATACATACATACATACATACATACATACATACATACATACATACATACATACATACATACATACATACATACATACATACATACATACATACATACATACATACATACATACATACATACATACATACATACATACAAAAGCTACAGTGCGATATAACCCAACAGGAAAGAGCAACATTGGAAGACGCACGGCCACGAAAATCGAACCCATGATCTCCTGCATGCGAGCTACAGACACTGTTGCTTGATAAGATTCCCTTACAGCCCTTGTATCACAGTGTATCGGTGTATTGTTGTTTGATATGGATCCTTCTAAAATGTACCTCCTTATTAAACACTAGTGAAGTCCTGCGCTTTACTGCATAGCTACACGAGTTGCATAGTCTTAAGGGAAGGATTTTCAATTAATTCCTGTATTCTACGCCGTCAACCCTCCCTTTCCCTTGCTTCTAACGGGAGTAATGGCCGTCGCTCCAACTGGCTTATGACCGGACTTAATGGAGATGTGAGAGGTGTAAAGTTACTCAGCAGGCACCAAGAGGAAACGAATAAAACGGAAAAGGAGAAACGCAAGAAGGAAACCTAGACATCCCTACTAAGAAGGAAGTCCGCCTCATTTTACAAGACTTTAATTTAAGTTGCTCTACTGTACAAGTTCCATGTACATACATTCAACGTCGAGATGCAGTCAAGGCTTTGGAGAGAATGGATATTAAAACTCTTAAATTCAATTTAACCACTGCTCTAAATCTAATATTCTCGTTTCGTGCCATGCATACCTTACTGCAAAAACAGGCAAACACCAGGTTCACAAAAATATGAGGATAGAATAAAATATAGCACCGTTTACTCATGTTTAATATTCGCTGCCTTGAATCTAGGGTCAGATTTATGAGGCGTGAAGGTTCTTTAACAAGATCCAATAAGTTACATGTTGGCGCTCCTGCTTGCTCTGTAATTTTGGTAGCGCCCAAGTGTGACGCCAGCGCTGTTTAAGCAAACATACATTTTTAAACCAATTTGGAAGAACGGTACGCCATCAATCGCTGATCCATGTGACACTGTTTGTCTTGCTAGTTCAAACTGAACCGTGCGTTCCGTTCATCAGGGATCATGACTGCACTGAAGGGGGGCGTTGCCTTTAAACTACCATACGGTAATTACTACGTCATTATCGTTAAAACAATCGCAGCTGCTATGTCCCTTATTACCTTAAACGTATTGGTCGAAAGATTATTTGTAGAATTCTCGAGGCTCATAGTGGTTCTGTAAAACTGTAGGACTTGTCTTGACTTTGCCTTTCTCAGAATCACTTTATCCTCGAACATAATGAACAGCACCAGTTACAGCTCGTCTGGTTTATCTTGAAACTGGGAATTAGAGAGAGAACGCAATATTGTCTGCGCTGTTGTAGGTAATCCATAAATGTCTAAGCCCACATGCGACGTTCCCATTGACTCTGCGTGATTACATTGTAGCTACTTTCAAGCGAAGCGCTTTAAAGATTACTGGTAGATGGCGGTAGTATAGACACACCGTCCATTAGGGGTTTCTTGAAGGGTCCCGGCAAACTGCTCCTTTGTCATCGGATGCTGGATTACACCAGCAATCTTCAAAGACATGTCCAATTCAGAGTCACTTTATTTTAAATTTATAATGAGATTGGATGAGTAGAGCCAGATTAAAAAATTCAATGCCATAGTAGGGATTTGAACTACGGATATCCCGGTTTCCGTCCGGTTGCTCTTAACTACTGAGCTACTGTGGCCAACAGGCCGACATGACATCAAATTCTCCAACTGCCTCGTGTGTTTCCCGGTAAACCACCAGGGGTTCTCATATACAATGCCTTTTTGTGGCAACTTACTATACTGTAAGTACTTAAATCCTAGACTTCATACTTAAACCACTATATAGTTTTTAGGTAAATTTAGGGAAACAATAATTTCTTCCACACTAGCCGTGTATAGGTTAAGGTTTGGATGAGTAGAGCCAGACTGAGCCAGTAAGTCGCCACAAAAGGTGCGTATCTCACTGTACATGAGAACCCCTAATGGTTTTCCGGGAAACATACGAGTCAGTTGGAGAATTTAATGCCATGTCGGCATGCTTGCCATAGTAGCTCAATGGTTAAAGCAACCGGAGGGAAACCGGGAGATCCGTGGTTCAAATCCCGGCTATGGCATTGAATTTTTCAATCTGACTCTACTCGTCCAAACTTTAGCCTACACACGAGTAGTGAGGAAGAAATTATTAATTTCCATCAATTTACTTATAATGAGATTGTCCAACATCTCAATTAATCCATTTTCCAGTACATTTCTTCTCCCCCCTTCAATTGTTCACCCCCTTCCAATTTCCTGAGCCACTTTTAGTGTTACATTGCGGAACATCTCATTCTTTGAATGTCACATGTTTGTCACATGTGTGCTCATACTAGCTTGATAGCATTCATATTACAATGATACTGAGATAAGGTTATCCATTTAATTTAGCTATGTAGTATATTGTATAACGTTTGAACTTATCGTAATTTACCTTGTTTATGTCATACAACACCGGTTTTGATGCCACATTTCCATTATTACCATATTTCAATGTCAATATAAAGCACTGTTTGTAAATAAGCAAGTCTTTCACTAGTTGGAGCACCTGAAGAGCCTAGGTAGTCACGGAGAACAGTGGCAATATGTTTGCAAAATTTGTCATCCCTCCTTTGTCACAGGGAGGGGTAGCGCTAAGTAGGTCATGTTTCAAGTTAAACCAGACAAACCTTAGGTGCTTCTAGCTAACATGTGTTCCCCATTACTTGATGGAACGAATTTTTCTCGAAGGTAGTCGACGTAATGTAGGGGGCTGAAACAGCTACATTTTGAAACCAACAATTAGTATTGATTCACATACCAGATAGAGATTTTATATACTTTACGTTAGATGAGAGAGAAATAAGATGAAACACTTTATTGGCGTATTGCCCCTATCCTTATAAATTTTTAAAATATAGCATTCAAAAATTAAATGTTTGCTAACTGGGTGATTCGCTTTGCATTTGAGTGAAAATTCGCTTTAGAGGGTAGGTCACAGAGATTTGCGATAAGATTCCGAAACTATTGCACTGTAGGAACGATTTCAAGATTTTTTAGTGCTATTTAATTATTTTATGGCAGTTCTTCTGTGAATTTGTGGACAAAATCGTAACTCTATACTTTAAAAAAGGATAGAATGACAATAAAAATTAAACATTCATTTATATTGTGACTTTGTGGGTTCGTGAAATTAAAAGTCCGGTTGCACCACTCAAAAATGTTCTTTATTTCCACCGAAATACAGTTGAACACTTGCCGATTGCACAGAATTACGTAATGCACACAATTACAATTCACCAGTTCGTCCGTTACAGTTCCACTGCACGCAGTTACGTACACTTCCGATGCACGTACACATTCTTCTCGTCCGTTCACTAGCACGGCACTCATACGCTGCTCGTCAAACACTGACTGACCTCACTCATTGCAGCCCTTTTTATAGGAATATCACTGTATTCTAGAAGTCTCTGGTTTCAGTGAATCACCGCGAAGGTTCCAGATGGCAGTGGAAGGGGGAAGAGGCGGCCAGCGACAAGTGACACTTCCCTAATCATCCCCTCAGTGACTGAGATTAATTGGTGGGTGTGCTGCTGGCCAGTTCTATAGGGAGTTCCGACGTTCGGGTGACAATATACATAACTTAGAACCGGAAGAGGTTTAATTTCCAGGTTAAAAAACTCAACTGCATACGTAAGCATTCAGCGAAAAAAAGAAAAGGGGTGCTTAGTTTTAAAATTTAAAGGTTACAGTATATCATAATAATTCATTTAATTTAAATATATAATAAAATAAGCTTAAAATAGCCAATATTATATTTATAAATAAGGTAATAAGAGAGTGTGATGTAAGATATTATTTATGTATATCTATAATTGTATCTGTTAATTCTACGTATACACAATTTTACAAATTATGGCGAAAAAAGATACAAGTTAAAACTTGTAAGTCAACTTCTGTTCTGTCGTAGATAGTAACACGTGTATTCAGTCATCTTTAAAATCGCATTATCCTTTTATTCTAAAATAGGGAATTCCTATATCGGAATTTTGCCTAACAAGATGATTAATCTATTTAAAATAAGCAAGTGCAATAAATGGTTATCAAATGCTAAAATCAACGTCTGCATTAAGACTCACATGCAGTGATTGTCAGATAATAGAAGACGTTAGCAAACTTAATGTAAAGGTCAGGTATGATCGTAGCTGCGCCGCGAAATAATCAATGCCTTTCAATATTTGTGGGTTCGTAAAATTAAAAGTATAGTTGCAGAAATTCAAAATGCTCTTTATTTCCATAGAAAGTCAGTTTTTACATCCCTTTTCAAAAACATAATTACGTAACATACACAACCGCAACCTTCAAGGTCGTCTGTCACATGTCCACAAACAAAAGAATTCATTTTCAAATCACTACACAAGTCCAATTCCAACTGTCCATTGACAAACTAGCCACGGCTTCTTTTATACATCCACTCATCGTTCTAGAAATTAGTGGAACATTCTGTAATAGTCAAGACGGCATCAGAAAAAGAGAAACTTCCAGGCATTTGTGTCTCTTTCACTGTTTCGGCAAGCTTTTATCTCCACGGTGCACTACTGTCTTTTGCGCACGCCGGCTGCGTCAGTCGCAACAATGTCTCGCGACAATATAAACTATCCGATAGAGGCAAACTGAAAAATTCAATGCCATGACGGATATTTGATCTCCTGGTTTGCGTCCAGTTGCTCTTTCCCATTGAGCTACCATGGCCAACATGCCGTCCTGACATTAAATTCACCAATTAATTCATATATTTTCCCGGTACTTGAGTCTTGGTAAGTACTTGAGTCCCAGGCTTCATCATTAAACTCTTATTATTTCAGTTAACTGATGTAAATTAATTGTTGCTTCTCACTACCCGTGTATAGGCTAAGGTTTTGTATAGAATCTGAAAATCAGAAATTCTATTCTAGAGCTGAGAAATTCTATGTCATTCCCGGGATTTGAACTACGGATCTACTGGTTTTTGTCTTGGTTATCGTACGTCGGAGAGTTTTGATCACCTCAGCTGCTAAAAGAGGAACAACAGGTGATCAGTCTGTAACTCCGACGTAAGTGTTGTGAATCTCAAATGCATACTTCTAGCTTTGCTTAAACCACAACTAAACTTTCTACTTCCAACAACGTTCATACTAACAATCACCAAAATAAAACTGCTCTACTTTGAATTGTTCAGTTTTGGGAATTTTATACATGCCTATCTGTCTTCTACGAAATATGTTAGACAAAGAAACCAAAATGCAACCTTTTAGCTTTCGGTTAGACAATGTGTAGTGACTGTTGAAGATATATTTATTGCTGATGGTTTATCTAATTATCAATAGACGAAAGATAAATACAGAACATGATGCAAAAAAATAGTAAATGTTGAATTAATTATATTCTATTAAGGGATTTAAAAACTCAGTAAGGGTTTAAATTATAACTTAACGTTGTAGTCAAAATGAAAAGGTAATCCATGACGTAACAGCATCTAAGCGGGTCAGATCCTGCCAACGCGACTTCCGGCCACACGCTCACATACGCAAGGCCGAGTTGGGCAATAATTTAACATACGGGGGGAGATGTGGTCAATCATGCACCCCCAGCCAATAAGTTGACTTTCTTGACCAAGATTCGCTACCTATCGTAGCTGCTCAATTTCCTCCCGATACTGAGTGGGCACCGGACCTATACCCAGGACATAAAATCCTCCTAAGGGTGAGAATTGAACCCAGACGCATTCCGTGGCAGGCAACCAAAGGAAAACGCTCTAGCCCTCTACAACACGGCGCAAAAGCTTAACGCTTTAGTATACCAAATTATTTTGATTTACATGAATTGCAACCACTTGAAAGTAATTGTATTTTTAATTTCTACCTCAATGTTTACTAATATTCATTAACTTTCGTCAGAAATACTAGATCATTTTCAACAAAATATGAAGGAATAAAATGGGGCTTGAATAAGTAAACTCAAAACATTTTTGGGTTATTAGATACTCTTTGAAGAAGATAAAGTACGTGAACCACAACTGTAGAACGAAAGAAAGTGCTTAGTCAAAGAAGGTCTTCATGAAAACAGTGTGAAAAGATACAAACGTTAGAGCTCTTAATCAATAGAGAAAAATGATGAACAAAAAGAGAATCGTTTGCACTCGAAGAACTGTAAATCATTCATACACGAGTTGCGAAAAAATAACAAGCTGATCTTGATTAATTTCGTGATGAGGCCATCTGCACACACCGCAAATTACTGCGGCTGTCGCGGACCTCGATATGAAGACAGTTGGAAGTGTAGGGCGCGGGGCTGAG
This sequence comes from Mantis religiosa, assembly GCA_030765055.1. Taxonomy (NCBI): domain Eukaryota; kingdom Metazoa; phylum Arthropoda; class Insecta; order Mantodea; family Mantidae; genus Mantis; species Mantis religiosa. Next base: position 62,885,796 of record CM060957.1, on the reverse strand, counting down.
AGCTCTTAATTACAATTAACATGGGAGGGAGGGAGGAAAGCAGACTGGAGTGGAAGCAATTTTTCTGAACATGACTGCCGGACCATCATGCAGCATGGCAACGAGCCAGGCTTGTGTGTTCATTCCGACCAATCATCATCCCAGAGCTCGTTTAAATTCGTTACTGTATCTGTTATCTTCATCTCTGTAAAGGAAGTCTAATTGTTCCTTCTCGGAGCTTTGCCAAACCGATAATTTAATGGGCAGTAAATACATGCGCTGTGTGCGCTAGTCGATAAATTAACAGTAACCGATTGTTGGTCTTGAATAGGAAAAGGAGATCAGACATTCACTTTGTAAATCTTAACTTCATCACAACTCACTTTTACTCTTTTTCACTTTCTTCAGTAGAGAAGGCACTGCATTCCACTAAAAATTGAATGTCGAGATTTCATTTGACATACAAGAGAGGACTATCTAAACCCAGCACATCAGATTTTTAGAAAATGTCTGCGCGTCTGCTAGTGTTAATTCGTTAATGTACGTAAATCAGCTCATCACTTAAAACGAAAAGTAAGGTAAATACAAAAATGGTATTTAACTTCATTATGTCAGAGAATAAGACCCGAAGCATTTTAAGAAAAGTTCCACTCCAAATTAGAAAATACATATTTTTACTTTCTCAAGCATTATTTGGATTGAAATATCTTCTAATAGTTTATAGAACTATTTTATTAAATTTTATACTTATATATAACTAATAAGCCTAGTTATAAAATATATAACTGTTTAACAAATAATGCAACACTGTTTCGAATAGTCAGATGTTTATAAGCTAGCATATGCCAGAAATTCCGCTCTTTCTTTTTTTTCTGGTTGAAATTTTTATTCCAATTGTTCAGCACAGTTAGTGCTATACATATTGTGGAGCTATATACATAATATACATAATAAAATTAAAGTATACAGGGATAGATGATACTCATATTAGAGCCCTCAAGCAAACTGGTCTGATTATTGTGAGTATAAATTAAATAACTTCTTCATTGCGTAATAAACATTATAGAAATAAAACGTCCTGTGGCAAGCGTGCCTTCAGTCTTAGTGCAGCATCAAGGCGACGTCCCAGTTGGAAGAATAAAGCACCTGATACATAAGGAAGGTGGGCAAAGAATCTGCTTGTCGTTGTAGAGCTGTACTCATTAATGATGACTATGTCCAATTCTCTATGCAGCTGTGCATTCCAGATGTACCACGGGGCGTTCACAGTCAATCGCCATATCTGTTTTGAAACCCCTGAAGTTGGTGAATATCAGTAGGTGAAGCACATCCCCATGCAGGACTGGCATAGAGAAGAAGTGGTCGTAGAATACTCTTGTATAGTAGCAGCGTACATTCGACTCGTAAAGAGGATTTGCGGTTGAGGATGGGGTACAACTTGTGAAGACGAGCATAGGCTTGATTTAGTTTGCTTGAGGCCGCGCCGTGGCTCAGTGGTTAGACCGCTTGGCTCTCATCAAGGCGGCCCGGGTTCAATCCCAGGCGACCTCAAAGTGAGATTTGTGGTGGACAACACGGCGCTGGGGCGGGTTTTCTCCGGGACCTCCGGTTTCCCCCGCCATCTCATTCCACCGATGCTCCATCTTCATCTCATGTATCACCAGTGCCACCGCCTTTGGCGCCGTATGTAGTAAAAGCGGGCGTTAAACACTACACATTTAGTTTGCTTTTGATTTGTGTACTCCATGTCAGTCGACGATCAAGATAGACGCCAAAATATATGACTGCACAATCAGAAGGTAACCAGGGGACTTCAATGTTATAGAGTCGAAACGATTTCGAGAAATGGTTCGATATTAACAGTTTTAAGAAAGGACGAAGTAATGAAAAATTCAAACTAAAAATAAAATATCTCGGAAATGTTAATGGCATACACAAAGTTGTTTTAAATAAATGGTTTAAAGATATAGTCAACCTGAAAAATTCTATGCCATGTCCGAGATTTGGACCATGGCTCTCCTGGTTTCCGTCCAATCGCTCTTACCCATAGAGTAATATAGATCAATGGGTAAGAGCAACTGGACGGAAACCATGAGATCCATTGTTCAAATCCCGGCCATAACATTGAAATTTTAGGTTGACTCTATCTAAAACCTTAGCCTACATACAACTAGTGAGAATAAATGATTAATTTCCATCAATAAGTGTTAATAAATAATTATATTAATTTATAAATAATAAGTGTCCTAAAGATTTCCACCTATTTCGTGTAGTACATTTATTTTCTGTTATTTATCTGTTATACAAAATCTTTATGAATGAAGAACAGTTCTCTGGATGAAAATTCACAATGTACAATTTATTTATACCACAAATATAATAAAATAATATAGTATTAAAGTCAAAATCATTAAACATTTTCGAAAAGTCTAAAAAAATAAAAATTATCCATCGAAAGGATGGATCTCTTGTGTTGGGAGTTTGTGTCCACATTCTTTATATTCCGATTTTTTTTAAAATACGTAACTTAAATAAAAAGTTTGGTGTTTATCAGACAGTTTTTGGGTTATGCTGTTCACTGACGAACATTTCTTTAAATATTAGTTTAGATTCATGTAACCTCAAAAGCTATTTCCAGCAAAATGTCTACATTTATATTGTTTTTTCTTTCTTTTTAATGGAATACCTGGCGTAGCTACTACGTACTTGGAGGTGAAAGTAGAAAGGTTCAACGTATGGCTAGAAGACTGCCCTCACAGTTCCTGCATAAAACGTACAACAGAGCTCGAGAAAAAAACCTATTGAGCCCTGAAACCAAATTTAGGTATTTTACAGTATTTTTCTTGGTAATGAAATTTAAAGCTCCACTCTGTCGCCAGGAAACGTTTGTATTCGGCAATCCAGCTATAACAGTTCCAGCCCAGAGCTCGGAAATATTCTCTCTGTGCTTTGATAAAGTGTCGAGCCAACTTGATCGAGCACTCCCTTCAGGGCTGTCAATATTACAGTAGAGGTTTCCGTTCATCGTCCATACTCCGCCGGTTACCACTTGCCGCTATGGGTAAATCATTTAACCATCACTGTGTGTGCGTATGGTCAGAGCAAACAGTCTGCCGAGAGCCGTAGCTAATTTGTTAGTGTTTGTTTGCACTTAGTTTCTTTAGAGGACATGGACACTGCTGACGAGATACAGGCAAGTTTGCAGTCTCGACATACGACTGTTCATTAATCTAACGCACGGTATGCAAATTTTATAGGGTCTGAAGTTACAATCCATTTGATAGCTCTTATTTTAGGTGAATCTTGGAGCGTAAACACATTTACATCAGGAATGAACTAGCCTGACATACGATATAGAATGTTCACACTTGTATCTACCTGCATATCGCTGTGATAACTAGCATATGCACCTCTTTCTCTTGAAGGTTTTCTGTAATTTGAAAACACGTATGTACAGAAACTTGCATGCACGTACTACATGGCAAAGCAAGTTAGCGTACAGGAAAAAATTCCAAACACAGGGATGTTTACGTGAATTTATCGCACATACACGGCTGGTCCAGGGTGTGTATCTACACTCTCTTCAAATGCAATCTTGACTTCTGGACAACATATATCGGCAAACATTAATGTCATGTTTGAATTTTATTGTATTTTTATGATTTGTGTTTTAAATCTGTCAAGTTTCGTCAGCAGTCAAATAAGGCAATTCCTCATTCTTGGTTTACTTCAGACCTTAAGTCAATGCGAGAACAAGTGGTGTTGCATAAAATAAATAAGATCTACAAAACTGAGTATAATAAACAAATGTATTTAACTGCTAGGAAGGAATACAGAGCAAAGCTTTCTGCTACAAGAGTAACATATACTTTGTGCTTGATAAACAGTGCTGGTAATAAGTGTAAAAAAGCATGGGATATTAATACGGCATCAGCAAGGAATACTAAAAAGTCAGAAACAAATACAACTGCTGAGGAATTAAATATCCACTTTGTTCAATCAGTTTCCGAAATAATAGGGAAAACAAACAGAACTGATAAGTCTGCTGTTGATTGTCTAAATAATATGACAGACCACTCAAGTAGTTTCACTTGGAAGGCAGTAACCAAAGAAAATCTTTATAGTAAAATTATGAAATTTAATAATTCCATAAGTCAGGATTACTATGTTTCTTTAATTGTTAATTAAAGTTAAATATTTCAAACCTATTGGATCCTTTGGTACTTATTGTTAATTAGTGCCTTAACCAAGGTTGGTTTCCTGACCCCTTGAACATATCGAAAGTTATTCCTATATATAAAAAAGGAAACAGGCAAGATGTTTCTAATTATAGGCCATTGGTGATAATTATATCTAATGTCATTGAAACTGTAATTTCAGACCAGTTCGTTTCATATTTTTATGATTTTATTTCATACTTTGAAACCAACAGAATAATAAGTGATGAACAATATGGCTTTAGGCCATATGGATATTGAATCTCTAGTAAATGAAGTACTTAATGCTTTTGAGAACAAACAGGATATAGCGGAATGCTTGTGTGACCTTAGTAAAGCTTTCGATTGTTCTTACCACATGATCTGCTACTAAAGAAATTAGATTACTATGGAATTAAAACTAAAGAGCTGTCTCTAACTCGATCATAACTTAGGAACAGATATAAAGTGGTTGAAATTAATAATCAAATGCCAACAGTTCGAGATGTAACTACAGGAGTTCCTCAAGGATCTATTTTTGGGTCCTCTTCTGTTTATCGTAGCTATTAATGACTTGCTCTCTGCTACTCCTGGTAGCAGATGATACCACAATTCTTAATACTCTTTCTGCAAGTACCTTCAATTGGTCGAATACTCTGGATCAACTGTCTGACTGGTTTTGGGGCAAATAGTCTGCATATTAACAAAGAAGAAACACATACTATTTTATTTAGTTTAAAAGATAAACAGAGTCATGAGCAGAGGGTTAAACTACTTGGAATATTGAAACATGTACAAACAATTAATGAATTAGATATTTGGGAAAAAATTTATATCCTAAATAGTGAAACAAAAAACCTTTTGAATTTTGAGATACCACCATTAAATAGTGTTTTACAACTTATTAAAAAAGTTAAAAAATCCAACATTGATGTTGCTGAAACAAACTTAAAGAACTTAGACCCAGTTGGAATTAACCCATATGTCAACCAATCTAGTTTACTTCAGGAACATATGAGTGAGGAAGCACATCTCTCACAATCAACCAGTAACTTAAATATTGATCCAGAGAACGAGGGGGAAAAAGAAAAAATGGAATTTCATCCGCCACCACAGGTCGACAGTTCAATTAACCCACATCCAGAAGAAAAACAGTTACAACCAGTCAACACCACAGATAACCATCAGCCATCTGTGTCCGGCCACAAAGTTCCAGTCCCAGAAGTTGGCAGCACAAATCAAGAGATAACCAAATGACAGTCACAGGAGCAGAAGTTTCTTGGAAGGTTCGGCTCTTCATCACCTCAGTAGCTGGTCAACACACACTGAAGATGATCAAAACCTGATCGAAAAGCGCTTCGGAGAAATGAAGAACATCTCATCTGAGTGAGTACTCCTAAAAATGTTTGACAACTACTCATTTTCTATACTTGGAATATGGTTGGACAACAAAGTTGTTTGAAATTCCACATAACAGAAATATGCAAGAAGTTGTCAAATGCTTTATTTCTCTTAAGAAGACTTAAAATGTGTGTTTCCACTAATATTTTATTAAGTTTTTATTATAGTTTATTTCACTGTCACTTGAAGTATGGCATTTTGCTATGGGGTAGCAGTGGAGAAGCCAACCAGGTATTTTTGCTCCAGAAGAAGGCTCTTAGAATAATAAAAATTGTGATTCTCGCAAACACTGTGGAACTATCTTTAAAGAATTTGGTATTTTAACTGTAGCACCACTGTATGTATTTGCATGTTTCAAGGTCATTCACCTTCAAAAGACAGATGAGGCACTTTTTTCTGATATACATGCTCATGATACTAGGGGTACAAATAATATGGTGCCTCCTAAATTTCGCTTACGGAAATCTTTTGATTCTCATCTGTACCTTGGAGTGAAATTATACAATAAATTACCTTTAAATCTAAGACAAATTGTAAATACAAATTCTTTAAAAACTAGAGTTAAAAGTAGCATTAAGTTACTTAATTTTTGTACACTACAAGAGTACATAAATGTAGATTCATTTTAATGATCTGCTGACGAAACCTATTGCATTGTATGCCAAATTATCATTATCATCATCATCATCATCATTTTTAAATGAAAGCATATTGTGACAAGGAGAAAGATGCAGAGATTAAAATCCCTTGTGTTTCCTCTATAGATACTGCGATGAATATTTTCTTGGATTGTGTCTATAGCACTTTAATCCTCCAGGTACAATGAATTAAAGTCAGTATAACTGTTGTTTATCTTTCATTTCCGTGGATATTTCACAAAGCGGTATTATTCGTAGCTAGGGAGATTTATTTCATTTAATACTATCTAAACCAAAACTACGAATATGTCGTTATTTATATTTATATTTTCATTCAGAAGCACATTTATTAAACTAACATAAGATTGCGTTTCACCAGTAATTGCAATAATAGGGTCTAAAATTACATACACATAATTTTGATAAGCTTAACATTATTATGCATTTTAATAGTGTGTTTATATTACGGTAATGGCCTATTGGTGCAGTTTGATCACGCTTCAGGAAATTAGTTGCATTATCATAATTACAGAAATTATTAAATACGGAAAGCTTTCCCTTAATGATATAAGCTACCGATGTGACCTCGGTGGGGCCACCTGGTGATCTAGCACACCTACTAGCTATGCAAGCTAGTACGCGGGAATATTAATGGCTTCCCTCAACCCCATCCGAGACTTACCCAAGCACCCACGGGTATCGTGAACCACTGCCCCTCGAGTCCAACCCAGTCCGAACAACTCCCAATCAGGGAGGGTCTCGAATGTTCGGCTCGAGGTTCCTCTAGTAACGTCAGAGGTACCACGAGTGCTAAGGGTCCGCAGCGCCCACATCACGGCAGCTGAAAATGACGGATCCTCTCCCCTACCTGAACCTCCTACGGTCATTAACGCCAGAGGTTCTGCTCCCATTAGTCCTGGACCCGTAGAACAAGGACCCGGGCCTCCTTGGACCAGGGAGTTACCGAGTTGCCCCAAAGGGCGACCGGCGCCTCCGTGGGGCTTTCCATAGGGCAAGACCTAAAGATTTACCAAGCCCCCCCCTTCTGGTCCTGTGGACTCAAGACGGGATGGAAGTGGATACGCCACTTACCCGCACCAACACCAAAATAGGAAGGCTACCGAACAACCTCGGTAGGGCCGCCTGGTGATGTAGCACACCTACTAGCTATGCAGGCTAGTACGCGGGAATGTATGGCTTCCCTTCACCCCGTCCGGAGACGTATCCGATCTCCCACGGGTATCGGGAACCACTGCCCCCTCGAGTCCAACCCAATTCAAACAACTCCCCAGCAGGGAGGGGCTCGAATGTCCTTAACATTTACCAGCTTGAAACTCCGCGGCAGACCATCGTCTTCCTATCGTGGCCGCGAAACAGTCCACTAGGCCGTAGGCCGCTATGCCAGAGCTCGGAAAGCTCCCCGCAGGCTTGCTCAACCTTCTATCGGGTTCCTGAAACGGCCCACTAGAGCTGTTCGGAGTCTGGAGACCACCCCACCAGCAGGAGCGTATCACCTGCCATGCAGCTCCGAGACAGCTGCCGACACTTCTATCCTAAAAGAGATCACAAGAATTAATATGATTTGAAATGATAGTTAAGGTGAAATACAGTGCTAGGATATTCGAGGATGTAATCAGCCTACCCAGCATTCACCTGGTAACCTGAGAAAACCCCGAGAAAACCCATGGGTCAGGTAGGCCTGCCACGGGATTCGAACCCGTACCTCACGAATACGGGCCATAGAAGAAGCCGCCTGAGCCATCCCGCTCGTTCTATAAGAAAACAGTGAAATCTAACTTATTTGTCCCAAGTTTAACCAGTCTTCTCCTTAAATCCCACTTGCATGTGAAAAGAAAAGGTAACATAAGATTTCAAATGTATGTGCTTTCAAAAACATTAACAATTCCATAGATGCAAATTAAGAATTGAAAGATTAATGTAGGTCTACTGTAGAATGACCGTACACCAAATAACGAAGACCTACTGCAACCCTAATATTATCAAAACTATGAGGGTAATAAATGAATAGTAGAGAGAATGCTGAATTACAGGCGCTTCTTTGCAAACGGCTTTAATGGGATTGCAAAAACCAAAACAAATATTTCCACAGAGCCGCTTTACCGTTGACATTCGGTTAACCTGTAGCTTTCAGAGGTGGGATATACCGATTCATCGCTTGCAATGTACAATATAATGTTCTCTCCAAAGCTGATTACTCACTCAAACTATTTAGTGATCCTTCCACGAGCAATAACAATCACGGCTTATTGGACTACGGTTATGCTTTATTCGCACACAGGGAACAAAAAAAATAACGTGAACAGAAACGGCGTTCGTTTTCCCATTCTGACCTGGATCACTCCAGCACAGAATGTATTTTGCATTTAAAACCGTATCTAACTACACGTTCATAAAAAGTGCATAATGCAGTTTCATCACACGTGGAAGTAATTAAAAATAAACAGTTATACATCTAGTCGTGACAGATACTAAAAACAAAACGTTTTGTTTTCTGTTCGTTCATTTTTAAACGACGCCATTAGTGAAATTAAAATCAAACGAGTGGAATAGTAAATCTAGACTGTTGTCTCAATGTGTAACTCTTCATAAAAATGGAAACCTGTACATGGATTTAGAAAGCTCTTTAAAGGGTTGCTTGTAAATCGTAATAATGAAATTTAATTAACGAGTTTAAGCATTTATTATCTGCATCAGAGATAATCCTGACAATCAAGTGACCTTTAAAAGAAAAAGTTTCTCTTTATAATAGTCACTGCTTCTATAGTCTATGCTTTGCATAGATTTCAATGACATTGTGAACTACTCACTGGCATTTATTAGCAATAGTTTATTTCAGCAGTGATTCTGTTTCTCTAACAAAACTGATGCTTTCATTACTGAATTAAACATTAAACTAAATTCACATGTGGTTCAGTAAAGAACCTATGTAAATGTGTGTCCTATACTAATGGAACACGTAACATTTTTCTTCTCTAAATCTTGTTAAAACTTCAGATCCAGCAAAAATAAAAGTAAATAATAAAAATAGAAGGGCAAAACGTATTTATCACAATGAAACTGGATAATTAGTTAGAAATTTGAATCAGGCTTACAAAGTTAATGATGAGCCCACCACTTCAAACACGTATATTCCGTTCTTTACGCCAATGCTCTTACCCTTAAGACTTACATGGTTACAACAAAATACCGGATTGGGCTAAAGGACGTTTACTCACTACGCTCCTATGATTGTAGATTAATTGAAGCCAACTGCTTAAGAACTCCTGTGCCTGATCATCAATGCCCAAAGCCTGCGATACTGTGTGCAATAAGAATGGACACACTACTACTAATGTGTCTACTTTGCTGCTACTACTATTACTAGTATTGTGTCATAGTCAGATACCTTTAGGCATATTGAACCGATTCCAACATCCTGTAAAACTTTAAGACAACTCGAACATTAAATATATAGCTCAAAGGCGACTAGCAGTTTATAAGGTCTTCAAATTTGTGACCTTTATAATTAAGAACTATTAGGCTCAAATTGTATATTTTGTATTATTGTGTACTTATCTTTTCACACCAACTATACGTGTAATGGGCTTTTGACACTAATTGCTGTTTTGCATAACATGTCTGGCTCGAAGACAGACTTGAACATTTCATTAGTATTGCAACCTTGCGGGTTCGTAAAATTAAAAGTCCAATTGCACATATTTAAAATGTTCTTTATTTCCACCGAATTACAGTTGGAACACTTGCCGATTACACAGAATTACGTAATGCACACAATTACGATTCACCAGTTCGTCTGCCACAGGTCCACAACACGCAGTTACGTACACTCCTCCGATGCACGTACACAGTCTGTTCTCTTACTGGGCGCTCCTCACGGCTGCTCGCCAAGAACTAACTGAACTGAACTCTTCTCCGGCCCGGCGCGTCGCTTATATAAGACCAACTGACCTATCTAGAAGGTTCCGGGCTAGATGAAATATCCTGGATGTTCGAGAACTCAGGGGGAGGAGAAAGAGACGACACAGTGGCCTGTGATCCCTTCAGTTGGCGCTACAAGATAAATGGGTAGGCGTTGCCGAATGCTTCTCGGCCCTCACTCAGCCGTCAGTTGGCCGTGCCTGGGTGACAGTATAGTCACGAGGCCGCTCGTAAGCGAACGCCGACAGAGAGGGAGGCGGGGTGTGAAAGACACAGATAGCACCAAGCTACGCCTAGCAGAGACGGGTCGGGGAGAGAAAGAGCCAAAGAAGTATCTAGACGTATCTCTCTCCTTCGCCTACCGCCTCGAAAGGGCGTGAAGCTTCGGGTGCCTTCGCCAACCTTCGCAAAACCGCAGATCGTGTGTAAATAATACTACGGAAGACCGAGTGAAGTCAGCATCGGCAGGAAGCCGCTAGAAAATAGTTCAGTAAGTGAGTTGCAATTGTGCAGACTAGACGTGCCCGCCTCGGTAGCGTGGTAGTAGCATGTCTGCCTCACGTTCAAGAGGTCCTGAGTTCGAATATCGGTCAGGTTGAGTTACGTGGATAAAGTTTTCTCCGGGGTTTTCCCTTATCCTGAAAGACGAATGTCGGATAACTCTAAGCTCTATGGACTCCGGGCTCATTTGAGCATTATTTCACCCATTCCATTCATCGTCCGATATGACTTTACATTGGAGGACGTAAATTTCGAAAAAAATAAAGGCTAGACGTGCGGCAGATGTATTTGAAGATTGCGTATGTGTGTATCACGTCATTCTGCTGTTATCAGACGTGTACAAAGTGTATTTCTACAGAAATAAAGAACGTTTTGAATTTTTGCAAACTTCGCCTTTCATTTCACGAACCCACAAGTCACAGTATGTTAAAAATAGTTTACGATAAAGCAAATGTCAAACAATCCGCAATATTTCAGTTGTCCCAGGTTGGATTCCCGGTTGTAGCATGGACATTTTTTCTTCAGCCAGAATTATTCATCATTCTCTTTAGAGTATGAAAATAATACTGAGATGGCTAAGCGTGTGTACTGAATATTTATAAAGAAAACTAAAGGATTAACACAACATTAAAGAAGTAGACACCAATGACAATGAAAAATTTTTCCAAAGGCAAAGCCGACGATGTAAGCTTAGATCATAAAGGTGGTAGATAAATGAACAAAAATGTTGCACTCTAAGCTTTTCAACGTGTCATAACAATACACACGCTGCTTTCATTTGCTTTCAACCTCTGTACACATGTCAGTCACTGAATTCCTTGAGAGATTTTTCTGAATCTTCCTCAGTTTTTCTGAATGTATAATTTTTTTCTTCTTCCTGCTGAAATCATTTCAAAACTCTTTCAAGCTCATATTGGCTACATGTGTAAAACGACTATTGACAGAATATTAATTTATTTCTGAGTATATGTTCTGGTTACTAATCAGAATGCACTATGCTTCCATTCCCTTTAAGTTGACTACATTTTGATGCATGACATACTAAAATATGAAGAAATAAAGTGTATATTATCCACAATTTTGAACGCTGCCACTAAAATGTGACTAAATGTAGAATAAGTTTAGAATTTAAATCTAATACAAGTATTACATATTCAAGTGGTTCTATTTTGACATTTTGTGAACTCGGATTAATCTGTCTTAATTACCCTGAGTACGTATCTATGATAGTAAACATGAAAAATCCAATGCCATGGCCAGGATTTGAACCACGGATCTCCTGGTTTCCCTCCAGTCGCTCTAACCCATTGAGCTACCATGGCCAACTTGCCGTCACGACATTAAATTCTCTATTTGACTCATATATTTCCCCGGTAGACCACTAGCGGCTCTCACATTCGAGATACACCGGGGAAATATAAGAGTCAAATAGAGAATTTAATGTCGTGACGGCAAGTTGGCCATGGTAGCTCAATGGGTTAGAGCAACGTAAACCAGGAGATCCGTGGTTCAAATCCCGGCCGTGGCATTGAACTTTTCATGTTGACTATCTATCAGATACCTTAGCCTATATACGGCTAATGTGAAGAAATGATTAACTTCCATCAATTAACGTATCAATGAATTCAATAAAGTTACATGTTAAGCAGCTTGTTTTTGAAGTTCTCAGATACTGAAAATTAAATTGGTCCGAAGCAATTTATACAGATTAATGAAATTTTCGAATGTACCTCCAAATATATAAAATTTGGGTATTTCGTACTGGTTTAGCTCTTAGTTTTCTCATTTATAAAAATAATTTAAAAAATATTTTTCTTCAATAAGCATGAACATTAAAATGAGTAATTTCTTCAAGCCTTAACCCTTAAAACATCCACAAAAACTAATCCGCAACTCATTGCAATCAATTAAAACAGCTTACACTGCATGAAAAGCTGAATTTGTGCTCCTTCTGTAAGGATTTTCAATTCTCTAGACATTTTTAACTGGGAGAGAGACAGCTGCATATGGAATATATGCAAAAGAATATAAAAGCACAGAGTTTTAAAGCAGATATCACACAAAAAATTCACAATTAACTTCTGTATATTATCATTTTAAATTTTTATTTTAATTTTGACACTTGCATAGCTGATATCTAACAAGAAATTAAATTGTATAAAGTACTATTTAAGTTAAAATACGGAGTTCTTTTTCTTTGACGCTTACACTTCTCTTAATGCTAACGTTAGTGTAGCGCTAGCTGCACTCATAAGTCACAGAGGTAAACAAGTATTCGTTCAATTAGTTCTCACTTAAAACTATTCTCTTGTTTAACGCTATAGTTACAATTCATCAACTTTTGGCAAATGCTCGTCGATGAGCTCTTGAAGATCTATGGAATCCATTACTTCTTGCGCACGAGTTTTGAGAGGGGTTTCTACTGCATTCATTATCTGATATCGGAGTAGGTTTGGCAGGACATTAACAGCGATCTCCACAATGTAGTCAATAGTTCCAGCTCCATCCATCCGAACCTGGATGTTGCCAAGTTTGATATCCAAATCTTCCAGCACCGGTTTCTTCCTGGTGTCCAACGGCTGGCTCACTTCTCCTTTCACCTGCGTATACAAATTACCATAAAAAATGAGTTTACTTTGTGGTATTTTGATAACTGATGTTTCCTTCATAAATATTACAAAAATAATTTGACAACACACAACACAAGCTCCATATCTAACTACAATATATAAAGAATTAACGTATGTTAGTCTCACAAAAACTCGAGAACGACTGAACCGATTTACCTAATTTTGGTTTTGAAATATTTGTATAAGTCCAAGGAAGGTTTAAAAGGTGAGAAAGAAACCTGAAGTAATAATGGACATTAACTAAATATAAAAGTACACACGCATATACAGAGCCCTATATGGAGGCCCAGAATAATATAACATTAACATTGCACTTATTATAAATACTGTAATATTTATTTGGCAGCGTTGAATTCTTAAACTTACAAACATTAATTTTAGTTAACTTATGGAAATTAATCATTTCTTCATACTAGCCGTATATAGGCTAAGATAGAGTGAACATAAAAAATTCAATGTCATGGCCGGGATTTGAACCACGAATCTCCTGGTTTCCGTCCAGTCGCTCTAACCCATTGAGCTACCACGGCCAACGTGCCCTCCTGACATTAAATTCTCCATTTGACTCGTATATTTCTCCGGTAAACTACTACGGGCTCTCGCATTCGAGATGCACTGTTTGTGGCGACTTAATATAGTAAGTGCTTGAGTCCCAGGCTTCATTCATTTAAATTTTATTGTTTTAGTTAATTGATGGAAATTAATCATTTCTTCATACTAGCCGTATATAGGTTAAGGTCTGATAGATAGTCAAAATGAAAAATTCAATGCCATGGCCGGGAGAATTTAATGTCAGGACGGCACGTTGGCCATGGTAGCTCAATGGGTTAGAGCGACTGGACGGAAACCCGGCCATAGATTGAATTTTTCATGTTGACTATCTATTATTAACCTTAACCGCTTGTGTCTTGGAAATAATATTTAAAATATCACTTGCTTGTATTTGTTACACAATCTGTACTGTTTTTATTTTAATTGTCGCTCTTATTGGAGGACATAAGTATTCGAACGCACCCAATCGAACAGAGAGAAAGGTGGTTGGACGTACCCTAGACGTCCCTACCACATAGCAGTTGTGTTTTAGCTATGCCTCGAGACAGTGTGCTCAAAGTTATTCAGCCGATTGTGAACTCACAGGTAATATGGGACGTAAAGGTAAGGAGACAGCGGTGGCAGTGAGGAATATCTTGATAAATATGTTCAAACAAAACAAATCTCTGTCTGAAATTGCCAAAACCATTAACAGAAGCTGAACCACAGTTTTCTGTATAATTCAACGCTTCAGACAGACAAATGCTGTTGTAAATAAATCTACAAATGGTGCTCCTTCTAAACTCCCCACCAGAGACAGGATGCAAATAATAAAAATCGTGAAGCAGAATCTGAGAGTCACTGCATCTGAGGTTAGAGGATGCCATGAGCAATATTCTGGCACTGTAGTTCACACCAGAACAGTTGAACGGGTTTTAAATAGTGCTGGGTACAATACCCGTGTTCCTAGGAAGAAATCATGTGTTAATAAGTTGAATGAGAAAAAGCGCATAGAATTTGCTAAACAGTATCTGGTGAAACCAACAGAATTCTGGGATAAGGTTCTCTGGTCGGACGAGAGCAAATTCTGCTTATACACGAGTTATGGACGTCTCGTAGTGTGGAGACTGCCAAATACAGAATGGGAATCTAAGAACATGATAGCTACAGTGAAACATGGTGGCTGTAGTGTGATGGTTTGGGGCTGTATAGCTGCATCTGGCTTTGGGGAACTGGTATTCATAGATGGGATCATGGACAATTTTGAGTACAAGAGGATTCTTGAAAACAATCTTAAAAAGAATGCAGAGAAGCTGGGATTAGGGCATGATTATTATTTCCTGCAGGTCAATGATCCGAAGCACACTGATGAAATTGTAAGGTTTTGGATCTGTACAACACTCCTCACACTTTGAAGACACCGCCCCGGTCTACAGATTTAAATCCTATATGGAACATCTGGAAGGAATTCGTGGAGCCTATGTGGAAGCATCACATCAGAAGCAAGGAACATCTGAAAGAACTTCAAACAGGGTGGAGAAATATGGACTGCATTCACTAAACAGCACATACAGACAATGCCCAAACGATTATCAGCAGTAATTCAAAGAAAGGGGATGATTTTCAGATTTTGGTAGTACTAACAAGAACATATCAACATCTAACGTTCGTAACGATGCCAACAACTTTGCTTCCGGCTGAAGATGTGTATAAGTTTACATGACATTGTGATCCCGGATAATTTATAAGAATTATCATCATTTCTTATAAAATAAGTGAAGTTTTAAGTTAAATTGTTATATTTGTATATATTTGTTTGCTTCGATGTTAGTAGCTTCATATTTTACATATCTGATTATATTATCCTTTTATATACTTCTTAGTAATTATAACCAAATATATAAATTATGTATTTAACACTTATCTTGATTACAACCAGCAAATACAATAATGGATTTTGTTAGAAAACTTTCAGAAGTATAAAGAAAGTCAAATGTAATATATCAGTGTTTTCTTTTTACAATTAGCAAAAATATATTCCTTGAAATAAGCGAAATTTTTAAGTAGTAATCCGCATATCACTTAAAAAGAATTTTGCACCAAACTTGACAGCCAGATGCTATAAAAATATAGCAGTAACTGTTACGAAGACATCTAAGCAGGAAGCACTAAGGGGTAGTGAATCAAAGTTTAGACACATTGATTCATTCCATCCTTTTAAGATATGCTTCATCTGGCATTTTGGAAGTTTTGGAACTAGTGGAATACCAAGGATTCGGTGTAATGAGATATTTATTGAAAACTCCAATCTCCACGCTCTAAATAAACAAGAGAAGGAGTTCAGTTCTGTAGTCAGTTGGTGAAGCAACATCCCGCATTTCTGATGAGGTGAATGCTGCGGTATTTGTCAGTTCGCTTGAAGGCTTGGAATGCCAGTAATACCGTCGTTTGTTGGTTAAACCTCAGAGTTGTCGATAACACAGTCCATCATAGTTCTCGCTTTCTATGATCGATAAAACTGTTTAGAGGTTATGTTGCGTTTATTAGCTTATCCCTGCACTACCAATAACATAATATACGAATTGCTTAAGCTCACAAAGGAGATTGGATATCCAACTCAGTCACGTAAACAAGTAGCTGAAAATAAACATCTGCTTACACGTGTAGGCAATGCATTGTAGATACATCTCGCGCACTTAGAGCTGCATAAATCGAATGAGGCTACCATCTCCCAGAAAGAATAAAGTTAAGACAATACAGGAGGCTGCGGAAGTCCCTAAAAACTCCAGGCTCGAAGATTTATTCCACTGCTGAAACTTTCTAGAGAAGGTAATGAACAACATGTTGATCAAACAGCACTATTATGACTATTGGAAATACAATTTCTTTGAAATGTACCACCCCAGGCCACGAATTGTAGAAGTACACCTTGAGGAGAAAGAGGAATGAAAGGGAAATAATGGGAAAGTAGACAAGAAACCATCTCAGGATTTACCTACTGTCC
Source organism: Mantis religiosa (assembly GCA_030765055.1). Classification (NCBI taxonomy): domain Eukaryota; kingdom Metazoa; phylum Arthropoda; class Insecta; order Mantodea; family Mantidae; genus Mantis; species Mantis religiosa. The sequence goes on along the minus strand of CM060957.1, from coordinate 62,868,977 downwards.
AGGGAAAACTGCACAAATCCTAAGATAGAGAGTTTTCTGGTAATATTTATTGAAATTCAAACTGCGAATTCAATAAATGGCTTAGTGGTCATTCACGTTTTGGATTCAGTGTTTACCTAATTTTAATTGGCGATCAAAAATTATTATTAAATGCCCAAATTATGAGGCACGTTTTTTAAGTCAGTGCCCTTTTGGAATTAAAAAAAATACGTGCATAGATATCGCAATAATTTTATATTTATATGAAAGCCTGTACCTTAATCTACTTTTCTACATAATTTCCCTGAATATTGAGGCACTTGTCATAACGTGGCACCAGTTTTTGAATACCCTCCTCATAAAATTCTGCCGCCTGACGTGTTAACCACTGTATCACAACTGTTTTGACTTCGTTATCGTCTTGAAGACGCTGACCGCCCAGTGTTTCTTCAAGTGCAGGAACAAATAAACGGTAGTCGCTGGGCGCCAGATCAGGGCTGTATGGAGGATGATCTAGAGTTTCCCATTGAAAAGATTTGATGAGATCTTTGGTCCAATTAGCCACATTTGGACGGGAATTGTCATGCAGCAAAACGATACACTTACTAACTTGCCACGTGTTTTGTTCTGGATTGCACGGCGCAGATTTTCAATGTCTCACAATAAGACGCTGCATTGAGTCTCATTACGAGGCAGAAACTCAACTAGCAATACTCCTTTTCTGTCCCAAAAAACTGTGCACATGATTTTCCGGGCAGAAATTGTTCGCACAAACTTCGCTTTTGTGGGTGACGATGAATGTCGCCATTCCATGGATTATTGTTTCAAATCTGGTGTGACGTAGGCCACCCATATTTCGTCACCAGTAACAATTTGGTCTAAAAAAATCGTCACCTTCATTGTGGTACCACTCAAGGAAAGTCAATGCACTGCCTAAACTTTGGGTTTTGTGCAAATCCGTCAACATTTTCGGAACCCAACGTGAACACAATTTTCGATACTTCAAGTTCTCGGTCACAATGCGATACAAAACACCACAAGAATATTGAGGAAAATAGTCGTACAATGATGAAATTGTAAAGCGTCTGTTTTCTCTCACCTTTTCGTCCACTTTCTGCACCAAATCTTCGGTAACGACCGAAGGACGCCCACTCCGTTCTTCATCGTGCACATTTGTGCAGCTATCTTTAAATGCTCTCACCCATTTCCTTACCATTCCATCACTCCTAATGTTTTGTCCGTAAACTTCACAGATCTCACGATGAATATCGATCGGTTTTACGCCTTTAGCACTAAGAAATCGTATAACAGCCCGTACTTCACAATCGGTGGGACTCTCGATTGTCGGAGGCAACTTAAACACTCAGTAACCTACGTATACAATGAAGAATCAGACTGTAATGGTGTCAGTGCGTATAAGAGAGATGTAGGTAACCAGCGCGCATGCGCGGAACGCCGACCGTAGCGCTGCGGCGGCGGAATCGCAAAACGGTGCTGACTTAAATATATGCCTCGTAATTATGATTTTAGCTTCTACCCTAGTGATAAAGAATTTGCAGCGAATACTTAAGCACAATGATAACTTCATCATTTTATGAGATTTGAACCAATTTTTTTTTTCAGAAACTCTGCAACAATACTGTGGTGTTCAAATTGGAACATTTCTGTATTCTCTTTCAAATCTACATGAGCTACTTTCTGTATGTAATTTTTGCAGCTTATTTACATTTGTACAACGTTTAATGGATAACTATGAGGGCTGATCAACAAAGACTGCGACTGATTTTTTTCATAGATGTTTATTATGTAATTCAATGTTTACATGATATTTTTCAAAGAAGTCCCCCTCCTACTTTAATGCACTTATTATAGTGTCTCTGCCAGTCCTTGAACGCGTGCTGTAGGCAATTCTTTGCCAGGTCCTTGAGAATCGCCTCAATTTTCTTAAGTACTACCCCTAAGCTTTGCCTTTAATGATGGGAATAAAAGGTCACAGGGTACAAGATGGGTGAATAAGGTGGATGTGATACACAGGTAATGTTGAATCAAGTCAGAAACTGCGTGACTTGATTTGCGACGTGAAGCCGTACATTGCCATCCAGGCCGAGAAAGCTCTGGTCGTTTCTTTGCAATGTGCTTCCTCAGTGTAGCCAATACTGACGTGTAGTATGCTGCTGTAACAGTAGTGTGGCGGGGAACTACATGCTGCTAAATCATTCCATTAATGTCAAAAAATGTGATCATCACTTTCCCTGCAGATGGAACAACTTTTGCCTTCTTTTTTGGTGATGGAGATCCTGGCGATTTCCACACTGTGCTGGCTTGTTTTCCTTTAGGATCATAATGATACAGCCATGACTTATCACCGCTGATAACACTGGGCAACAACGAAAACGTTTTGGGCTTAAAAATAGTGAATTTACATGTATTTCCACCCGCTGAATTAAAAAATCACCATAAAAATGATAGATTAGCTCTTGTTTTGAAAATAAAGTGACATTGCACTTTTTAGAGTGAAGATTTTAAATTTGGGGGAATGTTTTTTGGGAGTTGGCACACGTGTCAAATAACAAAACACAATCAGAGAGAAATTTTGGAAATTAAGTGATGCAAAAGTTAAGGAACGTATTTTTGTCGCACCACAAATGAACTTGTAAAGAATCCTGCATTCGACCAAATTTTGTAGGGGAAAGGAAAGGAAGCTTGGGAAGCCTTCAAGGGTGTTGTTCATAGAATTTTAGGCAACAAAAGATATGACAACTACAAGCATTTGCTGACAGTACTCTTGCAAAAATACTGTAATCTTGGCTGCAACATGTCCCTTAAGATCCATTTTCTCCACTCCCACCTAGACTTTTTCCCTCCTAGTTGTGGAGCTGCTAGTGATGAACATGGGGAGAGATTCCATCAGGATATTTCTACTATGGAAGGAAGACATCAGGGCCGTTGGAATGAAGTAATGCTTGCGGATTACTGTTGGTCTTTGTATAGGGATTCTGCGTAACTCCATCACAAGAGGCAAGCTAAACAACGACAAAGTTAATAGACCACCACATGATTCTCTTCAGACACGACTATCTGCGAAGTATTTTTCCAGCAATTTATAACACTTAGCATGCAATTACCAGTTAAAAAATCAAATGCACTTTCATTGTTGTTAGCATGTAATTAAAATGTATGCTTTTCTCTCAATTCGGTCATATGTAATACTACCACCTTTTGTGTATCATAGAAACTAGAGCTAATAAACATTTTTCATTGTCATATTTGTTTTTCTCAAACCAAAATTAGTAGGAATTGCCTCATGAAGTGCTTGAAACATTCCAAAATTATTTTTTGTTGCCTAGTGTAATCGAAGCTTAGGGGCATTTGATTTGAGAATTCTGAAGCTGTGCTCAAGAAAAGTGAGGCGATTCTTAAGGACCTGACAAAGAATGATTTGCAGCACGTGTTCAGAGACGCAATAAAAAGTGCATTGAAGTAGGAGGGGACTAATTTGGAAAAGATCATGCAAACATTGATTTGCAGTAATAAACATAAGTCTCAGTGTTTGTTGATCAGCTCTCGTACATAACAACCGCATTTATATTCTAACTTGCAGAGAGTTAACTCATCACATTTCTTGTTTTACCTTTTTGTTGATCACATAAACCTTTTACGATTCAATACTTAAATCTCACTTGCTTGTGAAAATGCTTATCAGCTGTCATAGGAACTCCTTTAAAAATGTATCTAACTAGTAGGATGCAAATGTTGGTCCTTAGACACTAAAAAGACAACGACCAGAATGACAAAACCACAATCAGTTCCTGATAATCTAAATTTTGTAAAAAAATTTCCACCAAAGTTCTAAAATGTGAACTTTTCATAATCAAGTACAGCTGATTCAGGAATTTGTCTATATAAATACCTGAATAAGGTTAAAATAGTGGAAAGAAGGATCTAAAAGTCATATCTTTTATTAAGGTAGTTTCATGGAGTAAAAAGATCAATAGGTAGGTGATAAACATGTGTTTGTTTTTATATGTGCTTTCCTTTGTCATTCTCTTTTTCTCCCCTACTTCCAATTCATACTGCTTGTGGAAGACATTACTTCTTCAGTTAAAATTAAATTTAGTGTTAGCACTCAGAAAAGAACACATAGGATTCCAGCAGTTTCATACCTGTATGTAGTCGACGGTGAAGCTAGCAGTTCCAGCGCGACTAAGAATTCCGCCAACACTGACCTCCCAGATACACCTTCCAGTAAGAACCTGCGTCCCCACATGCATCGATATGTAGGCGATATTCTCCTCCATAGTGACAGTTACGTTTCCTACTCGATGGAAGGACGATAAACCAGAAGCCCAAGTATGTGTGAGATCCACTCGGAAGAGACCGGCAGTGTAGTTGTAGTCGGGGAAGTGATAGGGGTCGAAACCCTGTTCGCGGACCTGCAGCCTCATCTCAGCTACAGCCATGTCGAAAGGTGATATCGAGTTAGGGAATCGCTGAGGTAAGGAACTGATCTGCTTGTTAACATCCTCCCGAATATTTGTGTTCACCTCGCTCAGGATGAAGGGCTTGATGCTGTCAAACAGGAAACTGCCTACAGAGTTGATGATGCCCTGAAAAGAACGTGGAAGTATAAGTTTCATCTCCCTTAGGATACTGCTTATCGTAAATACTTTTGTATGGAAATTATTTCTATATCTATGGTCGATGTCACACAAAGTTCCATCCAAAAGTGCATAAAAGATTTGATTTGAAATAAATATAGAGTTTCTATATTAAGAGCAACTATAGCAGCCATCTAAGAATAAAGTATAGAAATTTGACCCGAAATACACAGTTCGTTGACAGCGCACATGTTTGCCACGTGGGAATAAAATAGTGCGACTGCTCTCACCAATCACAATCGCCGGCGGAGTAATACATTTTCCCGCTTTGTTTACATCGCCATATATACTAAGTATGGCGCCGATATAGTACAGATGTATTTTTTAGACGTGGCACATGACCTTGATCGAATGTGCATGAGTTACGTCATACGAATCAGTGGTGGGGTAAGATCTCTGCTTTCACCAGCAGATTGCTGATAAGGCTAGTGGGTTAGATGGCAGATGATTAACCTGACACCTCTTCTTCTTCCAAATAAATAGGTGGACTTGACCATAAACTACCACGCAACATTACGTCATATGGCACGTTTAAAAAATACACAGTACACTGCACAGAAATAACAAAATAATAGGCTAATTACTCTTGCTGCATTAATTGATGTTCCTTAACATGATCTTTAACATGATTTTAACATGATCTTCTTTAAATCATAAATAAGTAATCTCACCTGGAAGATTGAAGCCATGAAACCAAGATTTTGGAAGTTGACAGTGATATGCTTAAAGGTAATGTCCATCTCGATATTTTGTGCCTGAAGGCGGCCCTCTCGTTCCACCTCAAGCTTGGCCAGACCCTCAATGTATACGTCATTGAGAGTTACCGTGAAACCTCCTTGAGATCGGCTGAACCAAGACGACATTGTATAGTTACCCTTGATCTCCAGTACAGCAATCCTCATTCCTACAGAAACCTGGACAAATTAAACAAACAAAAAATTAAGTATAAGTCTCACTTCCTATACCCAATGCAAACCTGCCATCTTACTTTAAATTATCCCTACATTTATCACTATGAAAATCTGCCTTGAGAAACTCCCAAGTTGCATATGTTTAGTTGGATACAGCTTCCTGGAATATTATTCACACATTCGTATCATCCTGTGAAACACGAAATCATAAGAAAATAGAGAGAACTTAAAACTTATACATATTTCCCTCACCCTTTAAACCCTGGATAATATAGCCACACAACAGCAAATATAAATCACATGCATTGCGATTAAAATGTTTGAGAGAAATTGTAACATATCAAAACCTTTATATGTCCCGTGTATTTGTCTCTCATTTCTGTGTTCCCAGCTTTGTAGAGCTGATATACCATTCATACAGAATGAATGCAACTTCGCAGGCTTTATAAAAAATTAATTCTATTCCTAATATGGACATCTAGGCCAATATAAAACCTAAATCGAAATTTTTGAAGTCGTTTCTAAAATATTTAAAAATAAGAACTCATTTTATTTATTTAACGTCATATTAGGATGGGAGAAATTAGTGGTATTTTTCTGCCATCCTTGAAAAAAATCTAGATGAAGCTTGGTATTAAAACTACGTTTATTTTTTGAGGAATGTAGAAAAACACCCATAGCATGAATTTGATCTTTTGAATATCAATTGAACTTAGTGGAATCTATTTGTACCTTACGTATAAACTAATCCATTGGCTGGAAAGTGCAACAGATTTATTTCTATGCTAAAATGTTTTACTCTATCCTCTACAATTAATAGCGGTGATAATGATTAGAGGTGGTCATTTTTCGCAAATGCAATATAGCGCGATAAAGTGCGAAGTTGACTCAAAATGCTATATAAATGTGAAATCGAAGATTTTGCTAAGTAATTATTTTTCCCAATGCTTTTTCTTCTAGAAACTTTAACTGAAGAATCTGTAGGACCTTCGCATGTTTAGAAAGTTATAAAGTAAGTGACCACTCTTCTGGAATGTGGAAAGCAACCCTTCCCGCTAAATTAGCCTTTTGTTCCACCATTGCTCTTATGAGGTACGAATTACACTTCGCAATTCGCACTTGGCGGGTGCATCAATAATGGCGGCCATGTTTACGTGGCTGTAGCACAACGCCGACTGACGACTGAATGTCAACAATGGCGGAGTGTGTAGCGCGAGAGCTGCGCAGTCGCCGACAGCGCATACCCGCTTTCTGCTGCCCGCGTAGCGTCGGCATGGAGCGATCGGAGGTTGAAAAAAAACAGCCCTCGTATGTTTGGAACTGGAGCGGGTTCAGTTGTTTTACAAAACTCCTCTTACCACGCCTAATCACTGTCATAAATCTATCTTCACAGCCCAGTTAACGGAAAATTTCAATCCTTGTATCTGAAAACCAATAGCAATTCTAATTTTAAGGAAGTAATAAACACATTCCAGTTGGAGTTCTCATTTGCAAAAGTTCCAATTTTCATTGTTTCATTCGGTTTTACGCGCAACTTTCATTCATTCTATGCGTAGGTCACGTCAGTATGTGCGAGACTAATTTTGTGCCTTTTCTTTATATTGTGCTAGTTTTACATCAGTATGCATGTCAGTAACTTTTTTTGCGTTATACAGTGCGCTTTAGTCTGTATCAACTTGTTCTATATTTCTGTGAATTGCTTTAACCTATATTAATGTAAAATAAATCGACACTTTATGCAGTTTTAACTCAGTCATTAATAACCCTCCATAAATGTGTTTTAAATCGCATATAAATAATGTTAACACTCATCATTTTCAAAAATTAACTCAACTTCAACCTTTTTCTTCAAAATGCTATAAAATTCTAAATTAAAAATGCATAAATGCTATAAAATGATACAATTAAAAATCAAAATGCTAAACTTTTGATTTCAAAATGATAAATAATACTACCCTTAATAATGATTCATCAAAAACAGATAACAAATTTGAAAAATTACAAAAATACATTTTTACATATTAAAATATTCTCAAATCTATAATTTAAGAAGACATATGTTAATAGCAGTTATGAAAGTTGCTGTAACTTTTGGATATTCTTTCTAACGAAGTTGTCTAAATAGCAAAACACATTAGAAACTATATTTTTATATAGTTTTGTTAGCTTAAAATTAAAACACTGAATAATAAGCGAGATATTCATATGTTTTATATCTCTGTTAATTGCTCAAGAAAGTATTGCATTCCGCCTCAAAATTTGTTGCCGTGATTTCACCTGAATTAGAGATATTAGGTCTCCCTGAACAAAAATGGACATTTTTAGCAAAAGGTGCTCATTTGGGCAGATGTATATGTGGTAGAGAAGGTAAAATAAAGCGGAACAACGAATAACAACACATTAAAGTGGCAACATTTTGAAACATTAACCTTATGATTTGTAAAGTTCTTAATACAGCAAAACCATTGAACTGAATAATTGCTACTGCAATTTCTGTCATTCTGTGGTAACTGGAGTGAGGTAAAGCTAAGGAAATGTTTATGCTCACCAAAAACTTACATAGAGAATTGATGAAACCAACTTGTGTTCGTTTAAAATTGTTCAAATATGTTCTTTAATCATGCTTGTAACAATATACGTACATCTTACAAATAGAACTGAAAATAAGTGATGCTGTCAGCATTTTGTATGCATGGGTATATACTGATTTTCATAGATATATTTATTTTCTATACCGAGATAATTGGAAGCCTCACAAATTCGGAAACACGCTGTTGATGAGCTATTTGAATGTTCCTTTGAAAGTTTAATGGTATCAAACGATCACGCGATGTTTTGGAAGTACCAATTTATGTTCATCAGGACCCAGAATGATTAATTGCTACAAGGACAAAACCAGCCCATTAAGAGATTGTTTTAGCATCGTTTGACGAGAGAAACCTGCTGAAGCATGAAATCATATTCTTCCCTTTAAACTCTTGATTGCATTATTTTAAACATTACAAACGGACATTATTGCTCAGGATAACATAGAACAGTATCCAATTTGAATATTTCATCGGAAATGTCCTTTAATGTCCTTCCTTTCATTTTCTCAACAAGAAAAATGCAAGATCTGTATTACACACGTATGAGTTGTTTTACCAACTATGTCCTTTTTTTGGCTTTTTCTTGTTAACTCCCTTGCTCTAAGGAGGAAATATTAACCCCTAGTTCAAATTATCGCCATTATATTAATAATATAAGCCTGTTGGACAGTAATCTTCACAACTTCCAGAAAGCAAATTTGGTACTCTTATGCCCGTTTTTACCAAAAGATGTTAAAATCGACATTATCAAATGTAACGTAACAATTTTGGGTGCCGAGGTAGCGCAGTGGTTTCATTGTGGCTCCCGTGCTAAGGGTAGGGTCCCGAGTTCGATTCCCGGCTCTGTGGTTGGCGATTTTAAGTCGGCCCTATCCACGCCTTCACCTCTGTCTAGCACATGTGAAGTGCCCCCTATGTCCAACGTGGTTCGGAGTCCACGGTATAAGCTGTAGGTCCTCTCGCCTCGCCGTCATCTTCGCTATCACCCTATCATTGGAGATAATGGGCATCACCCTCTGGGTGCCTCTACCTGAGAAATGGTGTCCGGACATCATGTGTTGGGGCGAGGTTACCCCGAGGACTAAGGTTGCCAGTTGGGAGTGTTACGACACACACATACACCACACAAAACAATTGTAACAGCGCTAACAAAGTTGATAAATTTCTTGCATTTCACCAACCTGTTTTCTGAAAATCTTAACAAACATGTGTTAACGCCAAGAGTCTTGTAAATATTACAAGCTATAGAAAGCTACGGATGAGTCGTATTATTTTCTGGAAGTACTGTGATGCACTTTTGTTTTCAATCTCGTCTGCACACTGCTTTAAACATGGCGGGTGAACAAACTCGTAAGAGAAGCAGTGGGGCAAATTTCTCATCGATGGAGAAAGAATTTTTAATTGAATTGGAGAGAAGTATAAGGATATCGTGGAAAATAAGAGGACGGGTGCGGTGAATGTAAAAGAGAAAGATGTCACATGGTAAAAGATTGGAAACGAATTTAATTCAAATGTATGTGTCACTGCTATAAACACGAAACAACTTCGTCAGTATTATGTAAGTTGAAAATGAGGCGCGAAGGACAGAAGTGACGAGTGACTTGAACGTTTCAAGACGGGACGTGGACAGTTTATTATCCATATAATTCAGTGAATTATAAAATCGCAAAGGTATTAATACTTTAAGCAAATGCGAGATTGGCACATTCCTTTCAATGCATGTTCTGACTTCTCTTGTACTTCCGCAGTAACCTTCATAGCAACTTGAAATCAATTCTCCTCATAGGCCGTACTCTATTACGAATGCCATTTAGAAGATCTTAAATAACGCAAATCCACATCAAAGGCTGCGTTCACGCTCGCCATCTTGACTATTTACAATTGCTAAGGACTTAACAACAGAAGTATGGCTTGTTAGTCTCACAAGAGATTTAACACTAGTGTTAAGTTAACACTTAGTGAAATGCAGTTTTTGTTATAACTGTTTCTAAACTCGTTTTAAGTCTTAACATATGTTGGTGAAATCGGGCATTAGAGCATCATAATTGTGTACCACACATAACCTTTTCTCTTTTAATTAATATCCTCTAAGATTTAAAGTACTTGATTTACCTCTATCATAAATGTACGAGAAATTCTATACATGCATTTTTAATGGCTAGAGAAAGTAATAATAATCAAGTTTAAATTTCAACACAATTTCAATTATATTTTGTTTATGGAGATATTTTGGAATCAAAAGGAAACACTTATAATGTAAATTTGAATGTACACTTTAAAATACATTCAAATTCTGTTTCTAAGTGTATAATTGCTTAAAACAGCTAAATTATACTGAATATTCCTGAATGCATCAGGTCGGAATAACTCAGTTGTAAGCAATTAACATTAAGACAAAGGGAAGCCACTCAACATTATTGTGTTACCAGCTAAGCTATAGTAAGTTGTAATGCAATATCCCTGATGCACGAGGAGTGGAGGGTGGGAGCAAGGCCGAGAGAGACTGTAACTGTCTTGAGGCTCTAGAGCCCCTAGATGCAGCTGTTCTGCAAACAGAACCAATCTAAATGTTAAGATGGCATTTTCCTTGGCATTATTAATAAAAATGTGTTTGCATTACAAAATGTGTGTTCTAAATCAAATAGCATAGTTATATAAGTAATTCAGTCTTTCGTGCTAAAGAATCCGTCAAAGACAAACACATCTTTTATGTTTAAGTCAAATTAAAACTTATTTTGTGTTTCAAATGGGAAGGGTTCTGGAGTCCAGCTAATCAGATATCGTATAAAACTCAGCGTTGCCAGCTTGTTACCCCATTCTCTTTATATTTCCTTCTCTCTCGCACACTCATACAACATGCAGGTCTGCTTGGCGCTAGACGTAAGGGTAAGCGAATTATATTTCACAAACTTTAGCAATGATGCAGTTGCAAAATCAAAATTGGAAAAAGCATTTTCGCAAATTATGTATATTTTTAAGTACTCTAACTATAATTATAGTTCATAAATTACCTGCTTTTCTAATCCAAATGCGCGATATACTTGTTCTACCTACACCACACGCTTCAGCAGTAAGCTGATTTTTATATTCCTCATAGCCCAATTTTTTGAAGAACATGTACACCTTAAAAACAATACTTCGAACCTGACTTCGAATAATTGCCTTTTTGACTCGCCACCAAGTTCACCGCAAGAAGCCATTGCACTATTTAACTCTTACTCTACTGTTGTGTACAGAACAACTGAATGATATTGATCTGAACTCTCCAGAGTAAATAAACACTTCTTATCCAGCATTCATTCATAAACATAAGCATACAGCATTCCACAGGCTAACAGGAAATGAAGTTTTTGCTCTTTCTCGAATTTAACACCTTGATTTATTCACAGTAATTATTTTATCACGTCATGTCAGTAGTTTATATTTCAGTTCTCAGTAATGAAAAGTATTTGTACATACATACACACCAACCACTTTGAACTCTCTAGAGTAAATAGAGATTACGAACTATTCATAAACAAAGATATAATGTGACCAGACACGTTCTGCCAGGGCAGCAGGAAATTTATTGTTTCCTCTCGCTCGAATTGGCTTATTCAAAGTAATTCTTTTATCACGTCATGTCAAATATTTACGTTTCAGTTCTTAGTAATTACAAATATACGTACACGCATACATGTCAAATTCATACAGTGCTTTTGTCGCGATTTATTGTTATAATACAGGTAATAGTGGTTTATTTATTTGTATTAGGAAAGCTATTTGAGCCAAAAATATGGGGTTTTCATGGTGATGTTAGATACATTACTCTCTACCTTCCACATGGATCAGTTTTGGCGAACTCTGAATTTCTGTCTTAGCGCGAATAGTATGTCATACAGATTGATTAGGTTGGTGCTCGTCACACACCACTTAGCGGGAATGCAATACGACAACACCGCAGGACTCCCATTGGTTGCTCGCCTAGTAGTGCTCAAGGCCAAACACCTTCCAATTTGAGACACATAATAGATGCTATTATCTAACAGTTATATGTAATAATTTCATAACAGATATGAACTTCGCAAATTGTTACTCTTAGTTTTAACTAACTTATATAATTATATTACAGAATTTGTATTAACTTATAGTTTAAAGAGTAGTTGCTATGATAATTAATTCATTATTGAAACATGCACATTTTCACTTAGTTTTACTCGAGATTCCCCATCTTAGCACGAGATTTTCTAATTCAGGAATGATGTTATAATTCATATACAGTAAGAAGTTTTTCTACTACAAATAAGTAGATAAATGAATATCGCTGGATATAAGAACCTTTATAAATGTTTGTACTTATTACCAAAAGAAAATCAATTGGTTAGTAGTTATCAAACTTGTTACGCCAGTAAATTTGCTTTGTTTGAAATGAACATATATCAGACTTGAGAAACGGAATTCCCATCAAACTATTCCCTCTCAACGTCTCCCTTAGATACCAACAAATCGGAAAACCGGTAGGAAAAACCAGCTTCACTCCATCCCATTTAAACAAGCTGAGATTCCCTAACCTCACTCGAAACTTATAAGTGGGAAAGCTACGTTTTCACGTTGTATTAGGGCATATACCTCTTTAACAGCTCGTGGAATAGCAAATGTATTGCATAAATTTATATTTAAATAAGTCCGATCGGTTAACACTAGGAATATAAACGAAGCAGATAGCAATAAATAGTAATTGAGAAAATAAGGTGAATATATTCGTGCAATGACACTAAACCACGTGCTGCAGCGAGGCCGCTACCTCTCAAACTTCAGCTAGTTGGCGAAGAAAATAGAGGGTGGTGGAACCTTTCTGATTAGAGTAACGGCGGAGGGGATGTTGTCTTCAAAATATACCCCTCCAAGAAGCGCCAGTCTCTCAAACACAAACAGTGTGTTTGTGGAGGGGGGAACATTGTCATGAGAATATACCCAAGAAACCTCAAAACTCTCACCTCGTTTAAAACGTACCACAATGTGTTTGTGTATGTACAGTGCAGTAGTTACATTGTTATTTTATTCCAATTTTATTCCACGAATATTTTAATCTTTAGTTTATGGTGTGAGTGGCAAATAAGTTATTGAGAAACATCTACAAGTAGTCTTTAACATAAATTAATCTTACCTGCATATCGGCAATGTTAGAACGTATGTGCTCTATACGGAACTTGGAAAGCTCGTACACCTTGACATTCTTGAAGTGCATGACGGCGACTGAGAAGGAATGCTTCATATCGGGAATGGGCATAGGATCTGGTATTGGGGATCCAGGAAGGCCTACGGGATCCTCCTGCTTATAATGCTCCAGAATTGCTCGAATCTGCTCGCTCAACTTGGGCTTTTTCTCCTTTTCTTTTTCTTCTTCCTTGACTTCATCTTGTCCCTCTGTAAACGAATTACATTTATGCTTAAAATGTATAATTTAATACAATTGTAATATGTTCAGTAGAAGATTTCGGGGTGTAAGGCCGTGGTCCAATGGGCTTCCTCATCTCTCTCCCAGAAGTTTCGCTTGCAGCTGTGGCAAGCGTCATCAGTGGCGTAGAAAAGTTTTTGTCCTCTTAGTAGCTACACTAATTAATTGCTCTAAGTAGCTACGAAGAGTACAAGGAGAACTTTTCCATGCCACCGATGATGCTTGCCGCAACGGCAAGCGAAACTTCTGGGAGAGAGATGGACCACGGCCTTACAGCCCGGAATCTTCTACTAAGTAAGACGCCGGCCGTGAAAGCCTACGTTTGTTAAAAATTGTAATGCTTAAGAAAACATATTTCTGGAGATTATAGTTATGTGCAGTTTTATTTTATACATCATTTTCTTATACCAAATATTATTAAAAAAAAGTATTATGTATTCATATTATTTCCTCTACTCAATAGCTTATTTTGATATCACTTCCAGAAACTACGCTTTCTGAGTTATAATTGGGGAAAAACTTTTGCAAAAATATGTCCAATTACAATTTTGTTGAAGGTACATGACGAAATAGAAAGTTCAAAAATCAGGTCGCAATTTGATGCTTTGGAAACCTCGTATTCTTTCCGCCACATCCTAAGAAACATGTCAGTAGCAATAGCACCTTTAAACGCTGCAAAATAGTTGAATAACTCAAAACAATAGAAACCAGTATCTCGAAATGTTTAATGTAACACACATTTATTTGAAATAGTCTGTTTTAAAGAGCTCTACATTATACGTGGCAATTTTTATCTATCTCTTAGCTTTACCAGTGAAAAAGTTCCTTTACAAATAAGGAAACCTTCATAGGCGATTCCAAGGATTTTGAAAATATTTTATGTATCCTAAACAATGGTACTTTAAAGAGATTCCATATTTCTTGGTAAATCCAAAATTTTCAATTTTGGGATAACAGGATTTACTTTAAGTGTTATGCAGCATGCCTTTGAAGATGCTGAACCTATATATTCAATTTGTATGTATCACACATTTCGTTTTAGAGTTATGCTGTTCCCACATACACAAAAATATATTTTTCAAAATACTATTTCCTTTTTGATTCAGCAGGTCTCCCTTAAAATCTCGACATTGAATCTTTTGGTGGAATATTGGTAAGTGTATGGTTGAGGAGCACCTAGAAACTTATCAAATTCCAGAATCTTATTACTCATTTCTCACTTCTTATGACTTGACTCGTTCGCACATTCTAAAGTCCTTACCTCTGCTGACTAATTAGAACAGCACCTTGCCAGGTTTCATATGACCTTTGCTTGTGCCGTCAGCTTTCTGTTTGCTCATGCCAGCCACATGGCCGGACATGCTCTGTGCTGACCAAAGTAATTCAAGTCAGGTAGGCGCCAAATTGTAGTTAGGATGTTTTTGAGGAACCTGACTTTGCTTAACTTATATTGGGAAACGTCTACGTAACTTCTTTAACGTGGAAACGCTGATTCGGCAATAGGAAACCATATTGAACTGTATTCAAAGACTGCGAAATTTGGCAGTTCGGGGATCAGCAAGCTTTGGTTATCCAGGAGGTCACTCGTCATGCCTCACTCCGGTGACAACTACTCCATAAGAATCCTCTAACCGTACACGTCTATCCATCCTCAAGGTAAGCCCGCATGGGTCTTTAACATAATAATGTTGCTGTTAACACTATCTCACCCCTAAGTCTCCTCAAGACTTAAGGAGTGTTTTGTACTTAATACTAGAATATAGTACATTGGCATATTATAGAACTCGGTGATGTCTCTGGTTTTGCTCTAGCTACTTCCTCCTAGCTACTTACCGGTTATCTAGCTCCTACCTTGCTCTACCACTTAGTTGTAACGTCTGCTCCCATATCCTTTCAGCTACGCTCCTAGTTACAGAGTAGAGTGAAACACCTTTTAATATTCAATTTACTATTTATAAAAGATGAAGCAGTCGCCCAAATTACAATATACTATTTATAACAATATAGCAATGCTTATTAATTACTGTAGGAACGCATTAAATGTTACAAATTAAATTGTAATCCCACAATACAGGATCATCGAAAAAGGTTGCAGTAATTTCACAAAATCATATCTCCCGTTGTAAGTGAGATAAATTAATAATTTGGCCTACAAACTAATCGGGAACTCGTCGAGTTATTTTAGCTGTGACAGCACTCTGCCCGTGACCTTCAACCGATACCCAGAACGAGTGCGGTA
This sequence comes from Mantis religiosa, assembly GCA_030765055.1. Taxonomy (NCBI): domain Eukaryota; kingdom Metazoa; phylum Arthropoda; class Insecta; order Mantodea; family Mantidae; genus Mantis; species Mantis religiosa. The sequence continues at coordinate 62,853,165 of CM060957.1, read as the reverse complement.
AGGTCACATTGCTTCAGTGGAGATTGCGATTGCAATGGCGACAGTTCAGCAGAAAGCAAAGTACGCGTTGTGGTTAGCGGAGTTTAAAACTGTTATAATTGTTTAGAGCACTTTTCGACGTGTTTATGGTGGTGATCCCTCTCATGCTAATAGCATTAACTATGGTATGAACAGTTTAAGGAAATTGGCAGCAAAACTCAGCTCAGACATCGCAATAAACCTACTAATTGACCAAAGCGCGTTCAGTTTGCAAATGACATGCTTAACAAAGTTGACGATCACGAAAATTTTTATAACGTGTAATATTCATCAATGAAGCTACATTCCATGTCGAACGGCGTGATTGTCGAATTTGGAGATCTGAACCATTCAGCACTTAAGGTACAGGATCACCGATGTTGTTGCAAAAATTACGCCTGAGATGATCCAGCGCTGTTGGTCTAAAATCGACTGTCGGCTGGATGTTTGCAGAGCAAACATAGAAATATTCTAAGATGAGAAAAAAAACTTTGTGAGTTAATGAATTGAACAAAAAATACTCAGTTTAGTATCTCAAGTACTTCGTTAGATATGTATTTTTTGAAATATCTACAACCTTCCTCAATGACCCTGTAAAGGCACGTGTTTAAATCCCTTGCACACGCAAAATATAAATAAAGTGATTATCACAAAATTTCCTCCACCACAAGCAACCCTTTAGGCGGAAAAACTTAGTTTTGTATTTCCTCTAAGAAAATTTATAAATGTTTTATTAAAATGTATTACAGAATGCTAAAATGAACAAACTATACGTTTTAAATCTCTATTAAATGCTGCACGTATTATTTGAAAAAAAAAAACACACACACACACACAATCTTCTCTGAGAAATATGCACATTATTTTTAAACGGTTTGTTTGAATTAAAGAGGATTTGTCTCTTAAAGGAGTATAAGATTCAAACTTTATATCCTCCAGAAACTTAGAAAATGTTTGTTACATTTCACTTAATAGTTGTTTTAATACCCTTAGATGTAAGGTATTATTGTTGCTATTCTTATTTTAACGGTTACTTTTATGGTGGTTGATATTGTTATTATTGTTATTATTATAGAAATGCATTTAAATACTTAGATGTTTCTCTGTGGGATTTATCAGTTGTTTTGGTCATGGTAATAGCACACAATTTTAAATAACTTTTATAATTTAAACGCTACTACGTAAGCTACTATTAATGACAATGCATATTGTCATATATACTCAAAATTCACATTTATATGGCATGCTCTTGTCGTATAAAGCAGAAATTCAACACCATAACGTAATGGAATGTGATTTCACAAAAAAATGTTGATTAAATGCACAACTATTGACGAGTTATTTGCAGAATTTGGAAATATTTGTATTTACATTTTCTCAAGTATAAATGTGGCATCTGACGGAATAAGTTAGAAAATTTGTGCTTATTTTTCGTATATTTTTTCATATGAGCCAGTTAAGAAGACATATATCTTAATGTAACTACCATATGTTGTATAATTAAGCCCGTATATTTATTTTAAAATCATTTCTAGCTAAACAACTAACAGGAATTAGCTAAAGACCAAAATAATTCCTCTTACGTTGGCGGTTCCATTCATACGTCACAAATAACGTTTAGCAATTTATAATTTTATGAGTGGTTGACATTTAGCATATTAAAGATTACTCACTCAGATGTGTGGAACTGACTGGAACGTTTTCGATTGAATTTCAATCATTCCTGGAGAGCTTCTGCAACTTATCTAACTATGAGTAGTTGCAGAACCTCTAGTTGAGATTGACTGCAATTCAGTCGAAAACGTTCCAGCCAGTTTCACACAACATGAGTGAGTAATTTTTAATATGCAAAATGTCAACTACTCATAAAATTAAAAATGACGTCTCTCACTTTCAACATTCTTTTGGTAATCAGACGTTTAGCAATGCCTAGGTTGTCAATCAACAAGGTTCGTTTAATTTGTAATATGATTACAATGATACATTTTATTATGTAAAACCTCAGCTCGTTATTGCACCTTAATTATATTGACTTGAAGTGCTTAATAGTGTACATGGCCCACCTTAACAGCAGTATCAAGCTTGATTCGGATTGAAATTCAGGAGTAAGTATTAATAAAAGTAATAGCACACGCCAGCTCATGTTAGTTGAAAACTTATTTCCAGATATCAATCATCAGTTTTGTAGAAATAAATGCACATTCAAATAGTGTAACTTCCTAGCAACTTTTATTCTTGAAAAAAACTAGTTTCATAGTCTATTTTGGGACTACCTAGTATAATATAGTATAGTAATAAGCAGGGACATATTTTGTGGGTTTAGAGAAAGTGCTGTGAGCATTGCACCTAATACTCTTGCAAGAACAAAGTCAGGATACATACCATGGTTGGTATGGGTACATAATTAATACTGGTTCAAGTGTATAGACTCATAGTCAATGTTATTTAGGATTATTCTCCAAAATAATCATAATATCTTTTACCAATACTGACGCCTTTCTCCTCCACAAAGGAGCACAGTTGAAAGTTAATTCTGTGCGTACATTTAGAATGTGGTTATTTTGTGCGTTCGTTCCGCATAATATGATAAAACAAAGGCAGCTATCGAAAGAGGAAACAAAAATTTCGTAAAGCAGAACGTCAGAAGTTTTACCACGTTAGTTTACCACGGATAAAATGTGCGTCAGAAGTTAGTGAACGCTTTATCATAGTTGCAAAATGCTCTTTGTATCTCTAAACAGAGTTCAAGGAAATTCCGTTACAAAGGTCGAGTTAGCCGAGAGGGGAAAGCAAAATGAAATAATGGTACTTGGCTAACTAACTTAAAGGTCGTAAGGAATAAAGAAAGCTAAAACGAAAAGGGCTGTATCAGAAACACTGACACACTTGCGTTTATAAAAACAAAGGAAATATCCTTCTGAAATAAAAGTATAACAAAAATAATATTGCCGGTTCTGTTTATACAGAGTAAAAGTAAATGCGCCAGGTTTTAAAGCTATAAAGCTCACGTGTAGTAGTGAAGGACCAAAATTCTCTACAGTTGATTTCAGGGTTTTATAAACGTCTGAGTCAATATTTTACTTGCTTTTTTTCATCTTCTGTGTGTTTATGTGTGGTTAATACTCCCATCATAATACGTGTTTCACTCAGTATCCATTTTCTTTTAATTTTCTGTCAAGTGTTAAACCCTCATTTTCTCTTATACTTCCTGTTATTTCTGTATCCTTTACCCTACTCTTTAATTCATTCCGAAAACTTCCAACTTTTCCTCTCTGTCCATATACGAGGGCTGTTCAATAAAGAACGGTCATAATTTTTCCCACTAAAATTCAATCTTATTATATCCTTTTCGCTTAATGTGAAACAAATACTCCGTGATAGTTTCATTGTTGGTACTCCTGTTTCCCGCCTGTGAGAACCAGTTAAGTTCAGACATGTTCTACCGCTGCAATGCAGGTAACATGCAATTAAAGTTGATGTTAGAGGAAGATCCGGAGTTTCATTCAAACGTAATCACTGCTGATGAAACTTGGCTACATCATTTTAATCCTGAGAGCAAACAGCAAAGCTCAGTGTGGAAATTTCCTTCATCACCAACCCCCCAAAAGCAAAAGTGGTTGCTACTTCTAGAAAAGCTATGGTCATCTCATTCTTTGATATTCATGGAATGGTTTATCAGCATGTTGTACCTGTACACACATCAGTTACTGGACAATACTGCAGGGATATCCTGAAAACATTGCAAGTCCATATCAGGTGCAAAAGATCACATTTCCGTGAATCAGGCTGGAATCTGCACCACGATAATGCGCGGCCGCATATTGTCAATGTTGTTGCTGAATATCTTGCAAAAATCAACGTGAAATGCATCCCACACCCTTTCTATAGCCCGGATGTGACTTTTCTATTCCCTAACTTGAAGAAACGCCTTCGTGGGAGACATTATCCATCATCAGAAGCAGTGGGGAAGGCTGCGGAGGCGATTTTGAAGGATCTCTCAAAAATGGTTTCCAGCATGTCTTTGTAGACTGGCATAAACTCTGGGACAAGTGCATCGCATTCATGGGAGACTATTTTGAGAAGAACCATCAAAATTATGAGGATGAGTAAAAACACGTTGTCAAAAAAAATTGTGATCATTCTTTATTGAACAGCACTCGTACTATCCATTCCGATTTCCTGCAAGATTCTTTTCAAGCTTTAAGTCTAATTACTTAAGTTAATTGGTGGAAATGAATCATTTCTTCACACTAGCCGAATATAGGCTAAGGTTTTGGCCATGGTAGCTCAATGGGTAAAGGCCCGCCTAGGTAGCGTGGTGGTCGAACGTCTGCCTCACGTTCAGGAGGTCCCGAGTTGGAATTTCGGTCACGGTGACTTACATGGATAGGGTTTTCCGACGAATGTCGGGTAACTCTAAGGTCAATGGACCCTGGGCTCATTTGAGCATCATTTCATCATTTCGTCCATTCCATTCATCGTCCGATATGACTTAACGTTGGAGGACGTAAATTACAACAACAAAAAAGTAAGAGCGACTGGACCGAAACCAGGAGATCCGTGGTTCAAATCGCGACCATGGCATTGAATTTTTCAAGTTGACACTATCCATTTAAGTCTAATTCTGACAATTGTTAATAATATTCTACTACTTAATTAATATACAAATAACAACTAACTGTTTAACTTAATCATTTTTAGAATAAGCATAACATAGAATAACCGATTCTGTATTAATATTATATAGTAGAAGAGAGTTTGTCATCTCTAAAAGAGCCATGTTTTTTTTTTTTTTTTTTTTTTCATTTCTTGTAGTATAAAATTGTTATAGTATGTTGCGATAATAATGTGGTAAGCACTTTATATGGAACAAGAACAGGTTTGAAAAAACGAGGCACTTGCGTCAAGTATTTTAAATTTCCGAGATTCCTTTAAGTGTTTACTCTATGTTCATTGCATACTACTTTTGCACTATGTGTATTTATATCAATCTGAATTTTAATAATTAAGATATTAGTTGAAATATTAGTAAATATAATTGAAGATAAATGTTAGATTTTAGATCGTGCACCGCCTAGATGTGTTGCAATGGATAAATAATAAATGTGTAAACGAAGTGTAAAACAAATATGACAAAGGGTTTAATTCTGATTATGGAGAAAGTTTTAGACGATGTGTGCAGTGATGATGGAAATAGGAGGAGCGTGGAAAGTTCGATGTTATCAATTAATACCAAAAAAATTCAAACAGAGGTATGAGTTGGTATCTTATTCATTGTGTAAATGGTTAAGATAATCTGATGCGGATATTAATGAAAAGGTATAGTCGTATTTTGTACTAAAATAGTAAATTGTCCAGGAAGTTTTTGGTCTGAATGGTCTATGTTAACAACAACCCCTAAATAATGAAATTGATATTGGAAGTTTCACTTAGTGCGCTGCTTGAAAAAGAAAAATGTTGGATATCATCCGAAGAAATTGATACCGAAATTAAAGGATTGAAATAAGTAAAGAATCATGATGGATTTCAAAGGAATGTTGGTTCTTTGTTACAACGCGTATAGGTGCAGTCGAGTTGAATAACAGTTTCGGTGAATAAGTTGTTTTAACAAAAGAAACGTAAGAAACAGTGTCCTTAGCAGAATTCTAAGGGATAGCACTTGACTTTGTGAATAAGGCATTCTTCGGAACCTTAATAATGGCATAACAAAATAGTCACAAAGGGAATCTTTGTGTTTATAAAGAATCTTTGTAGTCATTCAGTCTTCGACGTCAGGCCGATTAGGGCAGTTATCTGGTTCTGTCTTGGTCGAGGACAGACCAGAAGTAATGAGAGAAGATATTTGTCGGTTTATACGTAACTAATTAAGTATTATCGAGTAATAAGCACTCCACCTTTAGTAACTCTAAACAGTGATATATTGGTAACCCTTGGTCGGCAACTTCAAGTTTGATGTTCTGATAAAAAAAGAAGCAGTCAGTAAACCAGTTTAAAACGGGCATTCCAGTGTCATTAAAACTATCCTTCTCACACATACCCACGCATACCTTGAGAGAAACCTCATTGCTTTACCCTGAGCTAAACACTATTTGTCTCAAACTGTCCCGTTAAAGTGGAACTATTTTCTCGCCAAAATATTTGCTTCAAAATCAAAAGTATTTTCGAGCGAGGATGTAACCAAGTTTCTGGATGATGCTCCTCATGACAAGTATTTGTTAATGATAATGGGGATAAAAGTTTTTACTTATCGCACTAGTGCTTCTGGTCATTTTTAAAGTACCTAGATTTCTTTTGTTTTCAGAGCAACTAGATTGCAGATGGGAATGTCAACTTACAATGCATAGCAACAATAACGTTAAGTATGGTATATTATGAATAATCGTAAACTTTCACGATCAGAGCCTAATTTGAAGATAGAAGAATTTTCGGGCTGAGGAGCCGTGGTCTGATGGAGTTGGAACATCCATCAGACCACGGCTCCTCAGCCCGAAAATTCTTCTATCTTCAAAATATGATATATTAGTTACATATTGCAAAAATGGTATATACAAGGAAGAAACGGCTTTGATTCTACTTCAGTTAGCACAATCTATATATGTCATTTTAGAGCTTTATTATTAGAGCATAATTTGTATTCCTGACAAGTTAGCATACTATTTCTAGCAACAAAGAACAACCAAAATTTTATCTCTCTCATTATTCATTGTTCTCTGATAATTTTTCTAATCGTTTGTTGAAGAAACATCCATAAAAAAACATCCATAAAAACAGTCTACATTTTAGATATGTAAAATGACGTAGTGATATAATCAAAATTAAAGAAAAATACAAACGTAAGTAATGCGACACTAAAATTATAACTTTTAACCGTTTCTCCTATATTTCAAGCGCATTTCTCTATTTTCTTTAAAGTTTGTAAACGGAGTTTCTCTAAATAGTGAAAAGTCATACTTTGCACCACTTATTCTTCTCTAGCACTTTTAATGATATTTACATTTATATGCAGCAAGATTTTATCTCAAATGGTTTACCAGTTACGTAAAAGTGATACGGAATGAAGAGGATTTCAGAAATTATTCTCGGTCAGTTCAAGATATAGCTGCATTTAATTTCTCATGAAAATATCCTAAATATATATTAATATAATTAAACTATTTTAGAAAAATATTCTATGTAATGGGTAGTTTAGAATAAGGAAAGTTTTACAATTTTCGTGTCGCAGCATTCAGCCGTCGTTTTGTTTTTGAGTTCTGCTGTTGAAAAACACACACACGCAAACACACACACATTTTATAAACATGTTTTTTGTGGATTCATAAAGTCTCAAAACATATCGATGAAATCTCGTACCGAATTCTTGGACGAACTGCAGTATTTCCTCCACTTATTGTATGTAAGCAGTAAAATAATAAAAGTAAAAATACTCTGTGCTCAGTCTCTTTTTCATGAAGTTACGTTTCTAATTTATTTCATAGATACGCAATACTGTAGATGTGTTTTTCATGTAGCTTGCGTATGAATTCTCAAAATGATACTGATACATTTGAAGTGATACGTAATATGCCTAAAAAATAGTCGTGATTGCTAGGAAAATCTTATTTCATTTTTAAGAACTTCTGTGTAACCATATCTTAAAATTCAGTGTAGATTGTTACAATTAAATACATCTACGTTCCGTAAATATAGTGACTGCGTGGGTTACGTAGATTCTGAAATACGGCTAGCAGAAATTTAAAACAGCCTTTGCTGCAGTAAAAAGACGTAAAATTGACAATCAGGTGTCTTCAGGGCTGACTTGGTGTTTTGCTGCACGAAAACAAATGAACGAAATCACTGCGGTACACTTCAATCGTCGACTGCCGCTATAAACAACACACAACTGCCACTTCTAACCCTCGCGGGGATTCAAACCCCCCAACCACTGTTTCTATAATTCCGCAGACCTTCCGAGAAATTTTTCGACAACAATGAATGGACCGTACGCTCTGAAGCCTCTCTCTGTCTGCTTCTCTCCTGCCCACGCGCCTGGCTCCAGCTTGTGACAGCCATACAATAATGCCACACGGTAACAATATAATGTGTTAATGACAATCTTAGTATAGTTTGCAGTTCTATAGTTAAGAATTATGCTCTTTTCTGAAATAAAAATACGTAAACAATTCCAAATAAACATTTTGGTGTAAACATTTTGCTGTAAATATATACGTAAGGCGTAAAGTTATGTAGATATAATGTTAGTCGTAAACAAAATAAACAAGCAATTTCTAAAGTATGTAAAGTAAATGCAGAAAAATACTCGCTAGTTATTTATTGCAAACTCCAATTTTTTCATCTCATCTTTAGTCCTCCATTGAGTATTTAAATTTCATCCAATAGTGTAAAAGCTAAAAGAATGGTACGATTTTTAGTAAATAACTACAATTTAATTTGCATTTTTCTAACAATAAATCTTTCGTAAATAAAGCATTCACAGCTATCTGCAAAAATTTCCCTCGTTTTATAAACATTTGCAGAAAATAGTAAAGCATTTTTATTTTATTTAACTCTTCTTTATACATGTGTTTAAACAGATGTTACATGCAATATGAACTGTCTTCATAAATTTGAAGACTCTTTCTCGAAAAATAAATACAAAAATAGACTGATTAACACACAACAGCATAGGATAGATTTCAATTAATATTCTTACAATACATAAACTTGTTTAGTCAAGTATCATTAAATACAGTTTCTAGTTGTTTTTTTTTTCAGACAAATTTTCTCATCTTTTTGTTACTTCTAACTCGAATTCATAATTTTATTACGATTTATGTAGACAGTCACTGCATTTTTATTTCTTAATTTTAGCTTTTAAAATAAAATGTAACTTCAGAAAGGTGATTCTTATATTTTTTAAATACCTAGAGTAGACGGAAACTTGCAATTCATTAGATTGAGTAACTATGTAAACGATTTAAAAATTCGATCATACTTCTCTAAATTATTTACATCCACTTCATAATAAACCTAATTTCTTTTAAACAGCAAAGCAGTTAATGTGGTTCTACTTTCTGAAAAATAGAGTGACAGCATTATCAAACATTTAATTTAAAAATACATAACCGATTTTTAAATTTTCTCATTGTATCACAAAGAAGCAAATACACGTTTATGAAATGTGTGCGATAATTTGCTGTGTAGCAATAATTCGATATCTGATATCGCTATTGACCATCATTTATCATCTAGTCTACTCAATTTCCGATTTGCATAAACTTCCTCTGTGTGACGGAAGAGCTTGTCAATATGAAGGAAGTGGTTTCGGTGATTAAACTGAAATTTTGGTAGATTCACGTAGAAATTAACTATGCTTTTGCTGTTCGAATTATATGAAACTTAGAGCTAGCTTGAAATAATTAAATTAATTCAGATGGACGCGCCTATAATTACTAAAGCAGAAAGTCTGTAAAGAATAATCAATGAGATCCTAACCTGATTAATAAGGTTATATTTCAATCGCTTCATATAAATGGTAACGATTTTGCTAATCAAGATACGAGCCACCATCTATGTGGGTCCAGAACAGTGATTTGAATACTTCATTTATTTCCTCTGCCAATATAAATTTAAAAGAAATGTTTGCCTCTGTAATTATATATATTCCATACTTCCAGGTAGTTCTTTAATAGTTAAATTCTATGTAAATATATCCCTTATTTGATTATGGCTTCTTCAATGAACAGCAGCAACTGTTTATGGGAAATGCACCAATCAGAAGCGAGCAACGAATCAGATATGATTCCATAACCATACATTTTTATTCGTTTTCTTAAAATCAAAGCAATGTAGATTGTTCTGGAATGTTAGGATCGATATTTAGTTCTTTATAAAAATAACTTACACCAACACTGGTACAAACTTCTCTACCCATAGCAACTTACAACTATGATTAAACATGGTTCTTTCTTCCATACCCACCTTATAATTTTAACGAGGAACGATTATAAATTAATAAATACTTAGTTACTATATTCAATTGTTTAGCCAAGTTGACACGTTTTTTATTTCGAATAAAGCATAAGAATTCCAATCTTTTAAGCGTGGCTATCAGATGACGTAAAGGCTAACGCTACTAAGTAAATGTATCGAGGCAAATCGCGAACTTTAAGGCATATAAATACATTTCTACCGTAATAGCTTGCTTTATCTCTTATAATTGATATATTCAGCCAAGATGCAGAGACTTGAAATGAAGAATATTGAATATGTGACTAATTTTCTACGTTAGTGTGTTAAATGTATTTAAATTAAAATCGTTGGCATTGTTGAAGTGAAATCAAACATCACCTTTCCCATTAATGGTATTTTGAAATTGGGGAGTTTTATGAAAATGTTACCTAGTGTTTCAGTCGTACTTATAATTCGGTATTTATTTGTAGCGGAATCCCTAACAGCTGCACATTGAAACTCCCTGGTGGTGACTCGTACAGTCGATTCTCCTCTCACCCTATGGGCTTACAAGCAATTTAGAGAGCCTCTAAACGTGAATGTTCTCCAGGTGAAATGTTGATATGTAATGTTTTGTTGGAATGCAGTACTTCCTATACTTTGCTCATATAAGTGAGGTAAAGAAAATAAATCGCGTATAAGCAACAATTACACAACGTTTGGTATACATATACAGTGTGATCCATATAAATCTGAACCATTGCAATAGGCCATAACCTTTGAACCAATAATAAGGCACTTGTGCAACTTTGAGAGAATATAATACACAAATGGGAGATTACATTACAATATTTACATCTCAGAGAAAATGTTGGAAGTGTCCTCCACCAGCATCTATGGATTGTTGGTCCCATTTTCTTTGATACGACTGTAGACACGGAAGTTTATATGGGTATCTTCAATACATTTGTAAAGTATCTTGATGATATCGAATTGAGAGAACGTTATTTCCAGCAAGATGGAGCAACATGCCATGCATCTAATGATACCATGGAACTTGTAACAAGTTTCTTTTACAATCAAATAATCTCAAAAGGTCTGTGGCCCCCAGATCCACTGACCTAACCTCACCATATTTTTTCATGTGGGGGTATTTAAAAATAGAGAGTCCAAGAACGGCCCACGGACAATTGATGTCCTCAAGGAATCCATTCGTACCGAAATAAGTAACATTGGCGAGAATACTCTCCGTAAAACTTCAGAGAATATGGTGAGACGAGTGCAAACATATATAGATGCTGGTGGAGGCCACTTCCAACATTTTCTCTGAGATTTAAATAATGTAATCTCCCAATTGTTTATTATATTCTCCCAAAGTTGCACGTGTGTTCTATTATTGGTTATATGGATCGCAGTATCTCTTCATAGCTTCATTTAGTTTTGAGTAAACTTCTTGTTAAATATGATCAAAGTTAAATAATAAGTAAATTCACATTTTATAGTAGTTGCACCATAACAGGAATCAAACTAGATTTACAGCTTCCAAAGCCAGACAAACGTACAAATGTTAGTATGCTTTAGTATGAAGACGACCTGTAAGATTATTTACAGAATATTTAAGATGTAAGTACAGTTTACCCATTAATTCACCAAGTTCTGCCTTAATACTGGTAAATCACCTGTAACAGATAAATCACCTCGGGCATAATGTGTTAATATCGTAATAAATGGAGTATTACTGCCACGAGGCATTGTTTTGTCGCTCGTAAGTGAACGCCGAGAGAGAGAGAGAAATGGGGAGTGAAGAGACAGATAGCGCCCGAGCCACTCCCAGAGAGAGAGAGAGAGAGAGAGAGAGAGAGAGAGACGGAGATAGTCCCATGGTGTTCTCGCTACTTCACGAAAGATCGTACTCGTTCGGCAGCTTTCGTGTGGCTTCGTCAGGTTTCGAGAAACTTCGAGAAACAGCTGCTCGTGTATAAATGAGAGTTCGGAGGGAGCCGAGTGTGTGCAGAGAAGAGGCGGTCGAGAGCTGTTAATGGTGTGGACGTGTGACAGACAGATTGAAGGTTTCGTACGTGTGTGTTACGTCATTCTGCTGATATCAGAGTCTTTCTACGGAAATAGGGAGCATTTTGAATTTCTGAAAACTTGACTTTTAATTTTACGAACCCACAAAGTCACAGTACTTAACATTGCAACAAGCACATAATTCACAGCAAACTTCATTACATAAACCACCTTTCTGTCATATTAGCATACAATGGTTTGTTTTGTTTCTGGTAAATTACTGAATATTTGCTTCAATCTACGATATCCACTAACCATTGTTGTTATGTATTTTATATTATAACAATGAACTTTGTCTAGGAAAGCTATGAATTGTCTAACAGACTTCTGTGCTCAATTCATAGTATTCAAAATGCATAAAACATATATCATAAGCACAAAAATAAGCTATGAATCTCTGTGTTTGTATAAAACGAAATGTGACAGCATCTTTAAATTAAATACAATGACGCAAATAAAAACGAACAGTTTCGGTAATTGAAATTAATTTTGTATAATTTTAAATTAATTATAATTAATTGTTAATTTTATCTACCTATTAAGATTAAAATTAAGGCATAATATTATTTTTTCTCTTTAAGCCTGAGTATTACTTTCTAAAAATTTGTGTAAGAAAATTATATTTCTTGACGTTATGTCTATTTGTCACTATTATGTCACTATAAAAGGCATGAGAGTTTTCTATCCAGAGTTAATGCCAGAAGTTAACAACCATTGTTTATTTCTCAGTAATTTTTCCCTAGCAACAAACTAAATTTCGGGGGGAAATGCCGAAAATTTTTTCATTTAAGACCATGAGAGATTTTCTCTAAAACATAGCTCTGAATCTTAACAATCTGCTATTTCGCATACTTTTAAATTTTCATACTTCAATTTACTTTATTCAAACTGACACAAAACCTAGTATGAGGGACCATAAAGTAAAGAGATTCGATGGATGAAAATTGAACATAAATATTCGGAAATTACAATTTAGGTTTTTCAACTTACTATTAAGTTTGATTTTGTACACACTCATTTCTATTATTTGAGTTAATAACTCAGAGCATAGTTTGGAAGAGCTTTTTCTCCCATATCGTGCATTTTTACAATGTGTAGAATTCAGCCAAATTCAGCCAAATTCATTGTGTATGTATTTATCTATTTTTAATGTAAATATGTGCGCCCGCCTCGGTAGCGTATTTGGTAGCATGTCTGCCTCACGTTCAAGAGGTCCCGAGTTCGAATCTCGGTCAGGGTGATGTACCTGGATAAGGTTTTTCCGGGGTTTTCCCTTATCCTTCAAGACGAATGTCGGGTAACTCTGAGCTCCATGGACCCTGGGCTCATTTGAGTATCATTTCACCCATTTCATTCACCGTCCGATATGACTTAACGTTGGAGGACGTAAATTACAAAAAAAAAGTGCGTCATTTTATAAAAAAATACACATGCAGAATTTAAAGCCAGTTAATATGAGGGAATTTTCCAGTATTTTTCCTCGGTTGTAAATGAAATATTTTTCTATATTTAAGGCAAGGCTACAATGAAAACTCGCCGGAAATGTTGAAAATCATGGAATTTTCTTTTTTGGCATTTTTGGTAACTTAGGGTGTGTAGTAATAGATGACATGCTATTTTTACCATTTTAGGCCATCACGTGACCATTTAAATAGACCTTTAACAGTCGTTAAAATTAACAATCATTACTTTAAAATTAATTTTCTGAGAAATTTTTTCTAACACTTTTCAGTATACAAAATGCCTCACGCGTCAGTTTTTCATTTAACTTGGTGAAACTTGCAGGATAGGTCCATAATATGTAAATAAGAAACTTAATATTCCCCTTTTTTGTTAATGCTCATGTTTTGAAAATGACATGGTGTTAAGGGATAAAAAAGTTAATATTTTCAAAATTTTGAGAGCTCTCACATGATAAATATTTTAGAGCAAATGCTACAAGAATATTCCAAAAAATAAGAATGTGGGTCCTTTAAAATTGCTCTTTACTAGAAGAAAATAGAAATTCAACTTAAAAGCTCAAATTTTTTGGCGGGTAGAACATTTTTAATTTTCACAATATTTTCAGAAAAAATAATTAATAATTAATGAACTATTTGGTGTAGCAACATGAAAATTTGCATGCAAGTTTAAAATAATACTCCAATTATGTAGCTAAATTTTCATAGTGACAGATTTATTGTTATGGAAGTTGGACGTTTCAGTGTAGCCTTGCCTTAAAATGATACAAGTTATGCGATTTTAATTTATAAAAATAAAATTTGTAAAATAGAGTTCTTAATAAGATGTAAAAAATTTAAAAGCTCAGAGGAGTACTTTGGAGTTTGGAGAATTCAAGGAATATCCTCTTTGATGACTTTATTGGACTCTAATTTTGCTTTAGTACGTTAGAATTTACGAACGCGGAGACGTGTATTTTTGAAGGCAACTGTACCGGCATATTACGCTAAACGCGTTCCCCAGAGAAGCGGCTACGTGGCACATCATTTGCCTAACAGTCAGGAGCTCTTGCGAGACGGTAACTATTCCCAACATCCCTAGGGATGCAGAACCGTGTTACATGTTCCTTATCACTAAGTATGTCGGAGACGTCGCCACGTAATGTATAGGAGGATGTGTGTGCAATGGCTTCCCACGTGATCACACTGTTATGGACATGGTGTGACAGGTATTGATAAGCGGATAACTTGCATTCCATTGATTGTGCGCAGCTTGCGGTACTGTTCTAACCTAAACTTCTAGCAATCCAGTCTGAAGTAGGCAGTTTTAGAAAGATTGGTTTCTCACACAACATTCTCTACACGCTATAATTTATTTATACAGTTATTCTGCAAGTATTTATACCAGTACTAATAGTTTAACGGACCGAACGAGATAGCCCCGTGGTAAGGTATGAGGCTAGCATCCAAGAAGTCCCGGATTCGATTCCCGTGCACCTTGGATTGTTCTCAGCGTTTTAATCTGGTCGATAGGCAAATGTTAGGGCGGTTTCTCGTGTACTACAATTTTCTTCCCATTATTTCGTTTCTTTTCTATTTCCTTCTTGTATTTCAAGTGTTGTAGGTCTCATGGCATATGGCGGTGTCGGACACATGGCGCAGGTGCTTGCTCTAAGAAAAGAATGTTCTCCGTAGATACTGAATTGTTAATTAGTTGATGTCTTGTTCTCACCTTCTTTATACGTCACGCCTTCAAACCTAGAATTGTTAGAGACTTCCCTGTGTGTCATGTAGCCGCTGGAGTTCCTTTACTTCATCCCTCCCTCCTGGGAGTGGTAAAGACAGTAAATCTCTCGTAGGTTGCACTGTGCGAGGTGCCCCCTATGTGGTATACCCTGTACTCCAAAGTAACAATTGTTCATGACGGAACAGTGCACTATTTAATAAAAAACGTAAATATTTCAATTTAATTTACAAAAAACGATCAAACCTACATATAAACTGTGTGAAGTGGAAACAAAATTACAACGATATCAAAGTATAATAAACTGAAAGGACAAAAGAACTATCTTCATAATGAATTCAGAGAAGATGTATTTCTAAATCTTAAAAACAAAAAGTGCTAAGAGCAAACGTAAATATTTTCAGTTCTTGACCTTTTTCAGGACTTAGGAAGCAGTTCTCAGAAACGCTTATTCCTAAAAATACTCCTACTTATTATTTTTGTAAAAGTTTCAGATTGTGGATTTTTACTGTAATTTGCTTTAGGAGAATGAATTAATTATTGACGTAAACTATTTTATTAAAGGGTATACCAGGTGGTCCAAAAGAGATTCAGAACGAAACGGGCAGTTTCAGTTAAACACATGGCAGTGGCGTTAGCGTACTTGATTCTGTTGTGAATGACAAGAGGAAGTTTCCAGAATTTAACTAGCCTGTGTAGTCCCCATACACCACTGCCGTGCGTTTAACTGGAATTTTCTCGTTACTTTCTGCAATTTTTTTAAAGCTTGAAGGGATATGTGCTTACGTGAAAGACGGAGTAGTTAGGGCACCTGGTATATTGCTTAAACCAATGGTCCTTTAGTAAAGTTACAGCATTTTTGTTTCTAGCCATTACTCTTAAATGCGATATCTTGCACTTAAAATATACCATTTCTCTGCCTTAGAAAGAATATGTTCAAAATAAAACATCTTGATTTAGTATTTTTTTAGAAACTATGTATTATATTTACATGACTTTCTATAATATTTTTCCACAAATAATTTTTTTTAATACTTGTTCTGTTTAATCGAGATAGACACTTTACCAATGCCCTTGTTGCTCAATTCCTTGTACTAAGTACAACTAGAATAGAAAAATACAATAGCTTTAAGTGAGTCAAGCCTTTTAAGAACTGGTCGCCATGTGATGACTTTGAAATTTCGTTCTATCTATACGACCGGAGAAAAATTGAAAAAAAAAAACTATTCGAAAAATGTAGCCAATGAATAACTAAGAATATATTAGAAAAGATTAACTCTACAGAAAGAAATGCATTTGCCATAAGCTGTTGCTTTAACAATATCTACATTTTTTTGTACAGTAAGATTTTGTCTATCTTTTAGGTAAAAGAGTGAAGGAGGTAAAGCGTAAATACCTTTGCAATTCGAGTACTTTGAGGCACACTTTCCTTTCAATAGATTCTTGTTTCCATATAGTTTGACATATCTACGATTTTATGTAGAACTTCAGCGGGGCAGGACCCACCCTTGTATTACAAACACTGATTACGCTCTATAACAAATTAACCTGAAGTCATTGGTCTCTCTTTCTCGTCTGTGTCCAAGTTTTACTGCTTAGAAGTTATGAATGAGAAGTATTATCCTAAGCAAACTATTCCGTTTGATTAGACTTCAAACTGATAGCCCTTTGTCCTTCTAACATGATTCATCGGACTAAGTTTGATCCGATAGATGACCTTGCAAAAGCAGAGAAAATTATTAAAGGTTAAGGAGCATAATATCTTATTTTTCCGCATTTTTAATACTGTGGTACAAAGAGCAACATGTAGACGGTCATATTAGTGTATTTTATAGTTATTAGCATAAATCCTTTCTGATTATGCAATATAGTCTGCATCTTCTTACATTATCACTGCGAGTAAAGCAGTCTTGTGTAACATTTTCTCAAAAACTTCCTCAGGCACCACAATTTATTTGGAGCACCACCAAAGAATACAAAGTTCCTGAATACCAAGAGCTTCCATACTGAAATGCAGCTACATGTAGGTACGTGCTGGACTGAAAAAGGGTTCAACATCTCTCAGCGTAGTAAATAAAGTTATCTTTGCATTCAGATGACTCTCTCTACTCTCAATCATTTATGTAGATTATGTAAATTAATCTTATAGAATCTCATATGTCTATCTCCTTCACATTATCATTGCAAAATTTGTTTCATTACACATTTCGCTGTAGGAACAAATGGGATAGAGAAAACGATTGTCATATGTTTAAATGTGTTCTTTTTATATCGCCAAAAACAGTTGAATAACTATAGCACTCGAAGTCGAAGTGTTAACAATTCAAGCCAATAATAAGGAATTTATCGGAAATAGATGAACCTTCAATAAAAGTTATTTTAAATAAAATGGTTGTTTTAGAAAGACGTATAGGTTATATGGAGTACATTTCTATTTCTTATGATGTACCAGTTATACAGCATTATAAAATAGTGTGACATCTTCTTAGTTAACACCAGAAAATTTAACATACATATTTTATCTATTATGTCAGTATGTTTAATCAATATTATTCTAATCAAAATCGTTAGCATTTCTACCAAGGAAATAATAGTTACAAATGTGTTTTGTCAGTTGGAGGGATTATTGAAAATCCTTGTATCGTATCTTTGAAAGCTATTCAATATCAACTTTGATTATCTGAAATTTCGCTTTGGGGTATTTAGTTCAGAAATACACATGCACGAATCCTTTTTACCCTTATTTTGCTGGTTCAGGGTATAAATCGATCTCAAATTTTTGAGTGGAATGCAATAACTTGTCTACATATTAAGTGCATAGTACAGTAAAAAATTCGTCATAAACAGAGCTCTTCTGCGATTTTTCAATAGACAACATGATTCAAGTATTTAGAAAGAAACTGCTGAAGATATACAAAAAGTAAGTAATTATGCCCAATCTGTTCTCGGGAAGCAAGCCAGATGAAAAGACGATTAGAAATCAACGTTTCGGGAGTGTGCATCTCTCCCATCATCAGAATATTTATTAAATATAACCACAAATAAATCACTGGATATAACACAAATATAAAGATAAAACACTATCAAAATTCGCATTACTGAACAAATGACTGTTTTCAGTAAAGTAAATGCCAGGTCAGGAGATGGTGTGAATAAAGAAAATTAATTGGGCCCAAGAAACGTAATTACTTAACTTCATTATCAATCGGTATTGATCTGTGCTTCTTAAGTCGACGGATTTCCATTTTAAAGATCGGTTTCCAAGAGGAGCTGAACTGAATTCCAGCATCACGATTAAGCGTGCTTCTCTCGGAGGAAATGGCCAAAGCCTCCTTAATTTTCCGCTCCCAGTAACTGTTGCATTTTGCCATGCTCGAACTAGGTCAAACTGGCCTATACAGAAAAAAATTCCATTTCGTACAATGCATTTGTGACTAGTTGTACCTATGATATAGGAATATCGTAAATAAATATTTTGTTTGTAAAAGGCGCTGCCAAATGACAGCATCATATCAGAGCCACTCTCCTACCATAGGAGCTCCTTTGCATGGCAGTAAATCTATAGTCATTGGTTATCGCTTTTAAACATACTTAAAGAGTCATTTGTCTTGATCAGGTTTGAAATCACGACATTGGGAACAATAGGCCAGTGCCAAAATAACTGAGCCACTTAGACCGGTAATAAAATTGTGATTCTATATAAATAAATTACTTCAAATCCATGTATCTTCATGTAAGATACGAGTTTGCTGGATGCGTCACAAAACAAACAAATACGAGAGCTGGTCAACACAGGCTGACTGATTTTTTTTTTTTTTTTTTTTTTTTGCACATATAATTCAATTAATGACAGGTAAGACCATGAAAAAAAAACATTTTTTTTTAATTTATGTACGACGTTGTTATACCGGACGATAAAGAATGGGTAAAATGATGCCCAGGGTCCATCTTTCAGAATAAGGGAAATCCCAGGAGAAACCTTACTCACATCACTTGAGACGAGATTCGAACTAGAGACCTCTTGAACGTGAAGCAGACATGCTACCCACCTACGCTACAGAGGCGGGCATCTATAAAAATGGTGACATTATCCATGACTTAACCGAACTATGAAATTCTGCTAAACTTGTAAAAAGTAAACAAAATATGATTTTAGGATATTCCATCAATAGAAATTGAAAAACTTTTGTGGTGTGTTAAAGTTAACTTTTATGTTCTTATTTTAAAAGATGAAAATGAATTGAAAGCCAAACTGATATGTGTGATATTTAGAAAACAGTTTTTGCAATGTCTTTATGTATTTAATTTATTAATACTCTGGTTTTGTTTAGAGCTGTAAGGAATTGTGCACTTACCTATGTGACAGGTGAAGACAAGGAAAGTACACAAAATAAACCACAGCTTCATTATCCTGATGAATTTCCTGATTCACTGTATTCTGTGTTGTTGTGTCATGCACTGATCACAAAACAATCGCAAAAACAATGATAAGGTATAAGATAATCTTATGCGTTCATTAACAACAATCACATTGTTGAAATTTCGTACTTAAAACCCCACGTTCTTCAACAAGCACGAACAATGCACATCTAAATGGAAGCTGCTGAAGAAACACTAGCAGAATCCTGTTCTCGCCTCCCTTTACCCCTCATGTTGCTGGGTCAGAGTTCATAAGCCATCAGGAAGCGTTATCAGTTGTTCATCTCATTGCCACATAAACACTCATGACTGGAAATTCATAGGAAAAGCTAAACAAATGAATGACGCTATTCTAACTTTCGTAAAAACAAAAACAAGTGCGTATCTCTCTGACTGTATGAAAGGGGGACAGGAAGTTCCTGATTAATATTGTTTGAACAGAAGAAGGTGACTGGAGCTCCTTAGCCTGCCACGTGCGTCGTTTAAGAAAATGTATCAGCAACGCAAAAGAACAATCTGGCAACGGCCGTTGGAGTACAGGGGCTATGAAATAGATTGGGAGCGCTGGTGACATCACGTGGTCACTGCTGATTGATGCGAGAGTCGCCCCAGGAAACTGGACCACTGGGTTCCTCGTCCCTCAGCGCCAATTACGACGATATAACGACTGTTTACACCGTAAATCCTGCGCGACATGCTGAGGAAGAAGCGGCATCACTCACAGAGCAAAACATATGTGTCCTGGGACCTGCAGCAAGAACAGGAAAATCTCTTGCATACGGTGTATTAATCATGACAATGTCCAAGCGAACCCGATAATGCGTCACACGATAATTATAGTTCAGGACATCTCTTGGAATATTCTGTCACATCCTATATGTTGATTCCTAACCCTACAACTATACATCAAGCTCATCCTAGGCTTTAAATGTTTTGTCACTGAGCATTTGCTCTTAATATCTATGATTTATAAATAGTACATGTCCATGGTATGTTGCTTAAATTGTAATTGTTTTAAAACTCAATAAGCCGATGCAGCAAATCTAATTTCCTTATGAAAATGTGGTTCTTTAAACATACCGCGACAAAACATATCCATCTAAAGTACGAGGGCTGTTCAATAAAGAATGATCATGATTTTTTACGGTCATAATTTTTCGCACTAAAATTCAATCTTATTATATTCTGTTAGCTTAATGTGAAACAAACACGCCGTAGTAGTTTCGTTGTTGATACTCCTGGTCCCCACCTGTGAGAACCAGGTAAGTTCAGACATGTTCAATATCGTCTACCGCTGCAATGGAGGTAACACGCGAGGAACAATATGCGGCTTTGAAATTCTGCTTTCGTCTCAATAAATCTTCAGTTGAGGCCTATGGAGAGTCTGTTCTTCCCTACAGCACAGCTCAGAGGTGGTTTAAAATGTTTAAAGAGGGGAGACAATCAATTTCAAAGGAAGGTGGACCAGGGGTTCCAGTTACTGCTCTTACGGAAGAAAACATCAACACTGCTGCTGGCATTGTGAGAGAGAATCGACGAATTACCTTAAGATCACTTTCTGAAATAATGAACATTTCATTGGGTGCCATCCACACATAGGTGACAGAAACGTTACACATGAGACATGTTTGTGCGCGATGGGTTCCAAGATTGTTGATTCCCGAAAGAAAAAAAAAAGATATTCGCATGCAGTTAAAGTTAATCTTAGAGGAAAATCCGGAGTTTTTTTCAAACGTAATCACTGCTGATGAAACTTGGCTACATCATTTTGATCCTGAGAGCAAATAGCAAAGCTCAGTGTGGAAATCTCCATCACCAACCCCCAAAAAGCAAAAATGGTTCCTTCTGCTGGGAAAGTTATGGTCATGTCATTCTTTGATATTCATGGAATGGTTTATCAGCATGTTGCACCTGCACACACATCAGTAACTGGACAATACTACAGGGATGTCCTGAAAACATTGCCAGTCCATATCAGGCGCAAAAGACCACATTTCCGTGAAGCAGGCTGGATGCTGCACCACGATTATTCGCGGCCGCATATCGCCAATGTTGTTGCTGAATATCCTGCAAAAATCAACGTGAAGTGCACCCCTCACTCTCCCTATAGTCCGGATTTAGCCCCATTTGACTTTTTTCTATTCCCTAATTTGAAGAAACGCCTTCGTGGGAGGCATTATCCATAATCAGAAGCAATGGTGAAGGCCGCGGAGGCGATTTTGAAGGATATCTCCAAAAAATGTTTCCAGCATGTCTTTGAAGACTGGCAGAAATGCTGGGACAAGTGCATTGCATTCAGGGGAGACTATTTGGAGAAGGACCATCAAAATTATGAGGATGGGTAAAGGTACGTTGTCAACAAAAGATTGTGATCATTCTTTATTGAACAGCCCTCGTAGTTCTCAAAATGAGCACTTTTCATAAAAATTTCCTTTCTTGAATATTTATAGAAACTAGTGAAATTCAAAGCAATATAGGCCGCGCTGGGGCTCAGTGGTTAGACCGCTTGGCTCTCACCAAGGCGGCCCGGGTTCAATCCCAGGCGACCGCAAAGTGAGATTTGTGGTGGACAACACAGCGCTGAGGCGGGTTTTCTCCGGGACCTCCACCGGCGCTCCATCTTCATCTCATGTATCATCAGTGCCATCGCCTGCGGTGCCGTATGTAGTAAACGCGTGCGTTAAACACTACGCATTCATTCATTCATTCATTCATTCATTCATTCATTCAAAGCAATATTTTTCTATGCTTGTAATCTCCTCCAAGATGCCCCTCACATTTTGATTGCCCCATTTTGAAACATATGAACTTGAATTATTGTTTCAATCCTTATGCTACACTTTCTCAAAGCCACTTGTACATATTTTGATGAATTACAAAACGTACCAATATTTCATAGCTTTCTTGAACACAATATTTCTGAAACTAAATGCTTAATTTTGATATTCACTGCTCATCATCTTGATATTGTACTGTATTAGGTTACGTCTTGTAATTTTATTATATTCATTTTATAAACTGAAAATTATATTCCTAATACATATTTGAGTAAAATTGGAATCACAAAATTTGATAAATAAATATATAATAATAAATACATTAAAATATACTTAGAGGTGTCTTAACTTCAAGCACCTACCGATAAAATATAACCCTGTAGCTGTTAAATTTATTTGAGAATTTGCATTTTCTGACATAGTAATAGTTGCAATTTTTAACTTAACTAGGTTTCAATTCAAATTGAGTTTATAGACACTCTTTAACTGCAAACACCAAGGTCGATAGATTCAACTTTGGATATCAGCTTCACAGTTTGAAGTATTCTGATTGTTATTTTTTTTTTAATTTACATGCTCCAACGTTAAGTCATATCGGACGGTGAATGAATAGGGTGAAATGATGCTCAAATGAGTCCAGGGTCCAAGGGGCTTAGAGTTACCCGACATTCGTCTTGAAGGATAAGGGAAAACCCCAGAAAAACCTTATCCAGGTAACTCACCCTGACCGAGGTTCGAACTCGGGACCTCTTGAACGTAAGGCAGACATGCTACCATCTACGCTACCGAGGCGGGCCTGATTGGTTCAGACTAAATTTTGTTTACATTTTGGTCATGAGGTTATGTGCATCCTATGATAAATACGAGGGCTGTTCAATAAAGAATAATCACTTTGTTTTTTGATAATGTACCTTTAGTCAACCTCATAATTTTGACGGTCCTTCTCAAAATAGATTCCCCTGAATGCGATGCACGTGTCCCAACGTTCCTGCCAGTCTTCAAAGACATCCTGCAAACCATTTTTTGAGAGATCCTTCAAAATCGCCTCCGCAGGCTTCACCACTGCTTCTGATGATGGATAATGCCTACCACGAAGGCGTTTATTCATGTTAGGGAATAGAAAAAAGTCACATTGGGCTGAATCCGGACTATAGGGAGGGTGAGGGATGCACTTCACGTTGATTTTTGCAAGATATTCAGCAACAACATTGGCAATATGCAGCCGCGCATTATGGTGGTGAAGCATCCAGCTTGCTTCACAGAAATGTGGTCTTTTGTGCCTGATATGGACTTGCAATGTTTTCAGGACATCCTTGTAGTATTGTCCAGTTACTGATGTGTGTGCAGGTACAACATGTTGGTAAGTCATTCTATGAATATCAAAGAATGAGATTACCATAACTTCCCCAGCGGAAGCAACCACTTTTGCTTATTTGAGGGTTGCTGATGGAGATTTCCACATTGAGCTTTGCTGTTTGCTCTCAGGATCAAAATGATGTAGCCAAGTTTCATCAGCAGTGATTACGTTTGAAAGAAATTCCGGATCTTTCTCTAACATCAATTTTAACTGCATGTTACCTCCATTGCAGCGGTAGACGATACTGAACATGTCTGAACTTGCCTGGTTCTCACAGGCAGGAACCAGGAGTACCAACAATGAAACTACTACGGCGTGTTTGTTTCACATTAAGCTAACAGAATATAATAAGATTGAATTTTAGTGCGAAAAATGACCATAAAATCATTCTTTATTGAATAGCCATCATATATATTTTATTTTTTTTATTTTTAATATACGTCCTCAAAAGTCAAATCATATCGGACAATGACTGAAATGAAGCTCAATGAACTAGGGTCCATAGAGCTTAGTTACCCGATATTCATTTTTCAGGATAACAGAAACCTCTGGAAAAAAAACTTATCCAGATAACTCAACCTGTCCGAATATATACACAGGCTGTGAAGTCTTGTGCCATGACAGTGAGTGGGGTGTTCTGGCCCCATTATGGAGTGCACCTGGTATCGATTTCATCCATGAGGATTTTAAGCTCGGTGTGGGCTAGGTGCCCCTTCATTGAACTAAAGTGAGGAGCTGCGGCAGGCAGTGATCCAGACCAAGAAAACCAAACTTTCTGGCTGGAGAATGCTAATACTGGTCCCATCACCTCCCCAAATCAGATGGAAGATCCCCATCTCTGTTTATATACGTCAGCGTGAAGCCAATAGATTGACAGCTAGCCCTGTCCAGAGGCACATGATGATTATTACAGATACAGCCGTAATGTTGGCACCGCATATAACAAAGGCTGTGCACTTCAAGCTACAATTAAGTAACATTACCATGGTCAGTGTCATGGAAAAAAAAATAAATATTAGGTATCTTATGTTGACTATGTTTTCATAACAATGCTAATAGTGAAAGGGTAGAGCCAGACTGAAAAATTCAATGTCATAGCCTGGATTTGAACCACAGATCTTCTGGTTTCCGTCCAGCCGCTCTAACCATTTGAGCTACTATGGCCAACGTGCCAACATGACATTAAATTCTCCAACTGACTCGTGTTTCTCCCGGTAAACCACTAGGAGTTCTCATAAACACATGAGACAACTACCTTAATGGCGACTTACTATGCTGTAAGTACTTTAAGGCCCAGGCTTTATAGTGCGGACCACTATTAGGTACACTTAATGGAAATTAAATGTTCTTTCACACTAGCCGTGTGTAGGACGCACTATGAAAGGGTAGAGCCAGACTGAGAAACAAGAGTCAGTTGGAGAATTTAATGTCATGTTGGCACGTTGGCCATAGTAGCTCAATGGTTTAGAGTGGCTGGACGGAAACCAGAAGATCCGCATTTCAAATCCCGACTATGGCATTGAATTTTTCATTCTGGCTCTACCCTTTCATAGTGCGTCCTACACACGGCTAGTGTGAAAGGACAATTAATTTCCAATGATAATAGTGTTCATAGAGTTCTCATCTGGACAACTTTCAATTCCATTTTACTTTTTGCACTGATGCAAACTCTATTGTAAATTAAAGTTTGTATTCACTTAATATTTGTTGGATTTTCACAGTTCGAGACTAGCTGCGGTCCAATTTAGTGCAGATATACAAGGTTTGTATTGTATAGGTACATAAGAAATGGCAGATAAATTATATGAGTGACATGGCACCAACATAGACTCGCAAAAATTCCATTTTAGTGATGTAGTTGCAAACCTATATGTGTACAATAAATGGCCATGCCAGTTTGTTATTGCTTCAGATGGAATAGTTCCACTCAGGGGCTTATGCAAGCAGGGGGCTGAACACCTCTGTCACATACTAAAAATCATAATATCAAAGCACTGCAATCTCATTCTTAATTTTCCATAATTCATATTTAAAAGAATTAGTATAATACAGTGTACATGCTAATAAACAAGTAAGTAGTGCTTAGTCTATAGAATTTTGATAATAGGGTACAAATAGTGTTGTATTCAACTGGCTGATGCAGAAATACATGGATAATGGCTGCCAAAGAGGTCATAGGAAAATGCTTGCCATGAATGAGGAATGTGAATGCACTGTAGCATAATTGTATAAGGTGTACAAAGAAAGCTATAGACACAGAAATATTTCACTCTTTTATTTCTTAAATGGATAATATTTGGTTTACAAGTATATCCTATAGTTAGCTCCATAACATAGGGGCTATGTTCTTCAGAAGAAAAGTTATTTCTTCTTTAATTCGTTATATGCCAACATGCTTGGGAGAGAATATTAGAATTAACAGTGTCACAGTTTCACACTTCAAAATGCAAACATGTATGAAGAGGTATAGTTACCATCTGTTTAGCCAATTCTATAGATAATGATAAATGCAAACATTATACTAAGTCTTTAAGTACCTATTGCAAAAGATAAAAAAAGTTCTGCTTATGTGTGTTTTTGTTCTTCATGAATTACCCTCTTTATGTAGAACTTAGATGTCAATGCCTTGAATCATTGGCCTAACGAAGAACAAATAAACTGGACATGGCATGGGTTATCATCCCAATATCTGGTATGGTGGTGAAGAAGAAGGAAATGAAGTGGAGATATGAATCTGGTGATAGGAAAAGTTCTAAGTTATCCCAATCAGCATTCACCTAACAACCCAAAAAGTCTTACAAAATTCAGATCAGGTTAGTCAGCCCCAGGGATTGGTCTCTCAAAATCTCACTGAAATCTCGGGATAACCAAAAATTCAGAATAAATGTTGGTATAAAATTGAATCTCTTTCTCTTGCTGGATCAAATAATGATGTCAAAATCTAATGATGTTTACATCTATTAATGAGTAACAAGAGAAATCTTACTAAAATATATTACACATAAGAGCTGATCATTTTTGACTTCACCTTATTCTCTAGTGCAGTGGTGTCATTGAGGGGAAACAGGATGGTTATCTTTCCCCCCTCCTAGTTAACCTTTGCAGGTGACGTAATAGATATTGGGATGAGGAAGCGCGTGTGGAAGATTCAGTGGCGGGTTGTTAAACTATTTATTCATATTTTTAAGTGCATAATGTGTATTGTGAATTATACTTTTATAGCTACATTTTAATAGTTATTAGTTCATAATTTAAGTGGTGTTCTTATTCTTATTAGCTGTTAATTTGTCAATGTTGGGCTGTGTAACAGGACATGTTCACTGTCCGCCACTTACTTGTGTTTGTTTTAAAACACAAAGGGGTGTAGACATACTGCAACAGCCAATGCCACTCAGCTGTTCCCTTGCACCTCTGCGCCACAAAGTTAAAAACTGAAGAAGGGGAAAAGAAGGGGAGTCACTCTTAACTACACTCGATGATACCTCTGCCCTAGTGCCTAGTTCTATAACAATTAGTATTTTTATCTCATATAAATAATTTTTGCTGGAGTTTAAGAGGCTATAGGGCATGCTGCCATGCAGTAGCAGCTCAGGTATATCTCAATTAATGGGGCATTGTTCATCATTTTATGTGAAATAAATAATAATTAAAAATCTTCACAAAATGGGAATTAAATTTTTAATTCCTTAAATTACTAACAAATTCTAACTTTATAAACACTTCACTCCTAAATAAAAATGTGAAGATAAAAGATTTTCATTTAAAGGTTTAGTTATGATTCTTACATAGGAGCCTGGATAAATAAATTATAAAAATTATAAATATAATTATAAATATAAATTAATTGCACTATGCCACAAAAATTACTATGCACTGCTTTACCATAAAAAAGCACTTTTACTGTTCTTAAATACATCCAAAATATTTTAATACGTCAGTATTCAATTTTTGATTCAAAATATTTACTATACCCTTCAAATTACAGAGTGAGATGGCTTAGGTTGTAGCCTATGTAGCCTGCACTCATGAAGTCAAGTTCAGTTCCTGTGGCTGACCTTCCTAACCCATAGGATCTTTGAAGGTTTCCCTAGAACACTAGGATAATGCTCAGAAGGATAATTACATCTCACAAATCTCGTAACCATCAGCCCTCTTCTCTCTTCATTTCACTTCACTTTTCATGCCGGTTTTCAAAGTTCTGAGTATAGGCGGAGCTTTGGCATGCATGACACAGAATTTTCTCTCTGTAAATGCTTTCCTCTGGATAGGAAGAGACAAATTGCTTATGCAATCTCACTGCTCTGATAGGGAGGAGTGTATATGTGCAAGGATCATCCAAGATTCTTCATGAATTCTAATTGCAATACTCCTAACATCTCTTTGCCCATCAACTCATTTTAAACAAAAGCATTCTCACTTGCTAAACATGGACATAAAGAGAATGTGTCACTCTTTTCGCATATTCACATAGCAAGTTGTCTGCATTAACCTAGGTAATCATTTAGTCTGTGATATAGATTTGATTTAATCTATGATGCAGGTGCTGAAGCACTCATAGTTGAATCTAAAATTCTATAATAATGCTTTAAGTTGATAACTGGTACAGAAATTATCTAAAGGTATTTAGGGTTGAAAATTAACTGGAGAGTTTGTGCCTTTTAGTGTGTCCGTGCTGCCAAGTCCCAGCATAAGTTTAAGACAGTTGCAATATTACTTAAGCTGTCAAAAGGAATACCAATTGCATGCATTACATCATGCTATGTGTTATTGTAGTTCTTTATTGTATCTTTATATAGAAATAGCAGTCCCTTCTTCTATATTTAGATTCATTGTATTTCTATGAATCATTTTCATTTGTTTTAGTCAAATGGTTAAGTAAAACAAAAATATCTGTAAATTAAAAACTGTTGTAATTATTCAGGGTGTATAATACATGTGCATTCTTTCATTCAAAGTTGATTTAAGTTCTTAAATTTTAATTTCTGCTATGAAACATTTCACTGCAAGCTACCTTGGGAATTAAATACTCCTACCAAAATTTAATATCGGATTAGGATTACTACAGAGGGGATTCAGCTCCGAAATCCCTAAGCCCCAAGTGGGACATTCCCAGGAGGAAGGATGTGGTGAAAGGAGACAGAGGGTGGCCGACCCAAGGTGCTGAGACACCCGCCAACATTTCTACCCTGAAAGAGACCACTGGATGAGAGATGACGTGAAGTGATAATGGAGATGAAATGCAGGGAAAGGAAATTTGGGGGATGTAATTTTTCCACCCAGCATTTACCTGGCGACCTGGGAACACCTCCAAAAAAACCATGGGTCAGATGGGTCGGCCACGGATATCGAACCTGGGTCTCCCAATGCGAGCCACAGACGAAACTGCCTGAGCCGTCCTGCTCAGTTTGTTAAATACTAAAGAAAATGCATCTTCAGCTACATCTGAGTTGGGGCCTGGAGCTTTTGCTAATAGAGCAATCCTTCAATATATTTGCATGCTCAGTATATGTTTCCCTCTTTTAAGGGTTATTCATTTCCTTTTACTTTTTGAGTTTGATTTTAGAGTCCCTATGTTTACACTCAAACTTCACTTCTTGTTGTTGTATAATTGAAACGTTTTCAAGATCATTCGATCTCATCCTCAGCTGTTTGGTGACTAAGTTTGAGTCACCAAACAGCTGAGGATGAGATTGAATGATCTTGAAAACGTTTCAATTATACAACAACAAGTAAGTGAAGTTTGAGTGTAAACATAGTGACTCATAAATCAAACTCAAAAATGAAGAATACTTCACTGTTAATAATGCTTCTGCTTTTAATATTTATTCCTTTTTCTTGTCTAACCTGAATTACCTTTTTGCTATTTGTCAAATTTGTACCTTTCCTTGTCTGTTATTTAGCTCTTGTTTCAACTTCTTATTACAATCACTTCCCTGTGCCTGTATTTTCCCGTGCATTTTTCTTACATATCTATTCTTTTCTTACCTCCCCTTTCTCTATAAGAATTATTAAACTTCAATTGCCACTTTTTTCAATCCTTTTTCTAATTATCTATTATTTTATCGCATTTATCCAAATCTACTCCTAAACATTTCAGAACCACTCTATTCCCTCTCCCCGTTCTACAATTTTTGTCATTATTTCTCAAATGTTTACCTCTTCTGTCCATTATTTACTTCTTATTTGAACTTCTTACTACCGCTTCACTTAGTCTGAATTACATATGGTTCAGTGACATCTGTACCTCTTTTCAGCTGATAATATATAGACACAAATAAACATGAAAACCTTTTAGATATATCTTCAGGCAGTTAATGAATGTCATTATTTTTTCCTATAATTTCTATATCACTTACTAAAATACAACCAATGTGAGGAAGTAAAGCAAAAGAAATGAGAAATATCTTACATCTCACATGAATAACTGTACAATTACTTTTGAAGCTACACTGACCTTTAATGATAAATTAATTATTCTTAGTCACTAAGTTTTAATAAATAGTTCTTATTGATTATCACCACACCATTCTTGAAATGTGGCATTCATCTTGTCAAGTTCTCGCACTTTGAATATCACTCTTTCATTAAACATTATTCTTTTAAAACAAAACTTGACTATTTTCACTTTGAAGTGAGAGGTCCTTCCTGTCCACCATCAAGACTGCATTCTGTGATACCATGAATTCATTGCTTCCTGGTTCACAGTGTTCTCCTTCATCCTCATCTCCTCTGTCTTGCTGTTGACCTTGACTGCTGGATGTCTGGCTAAACATCTCTAGAGAATATAATGAGCTTGGAACTATCTGAGTGGGATCATCAGATGCTGCATCATCATCACTTAGTTTAGGAGATCCCATAGTTATAATGGGAGGTGGTGGAATAAATGCTGTAAAGAAAATTAGACATTGTATAGCTTCATTAAAATGAGAATGATAGACAATGAGACTGGAGATTAACTCTCGCAGAGCTATATATACATATATTACCTTGCAAAATATTATATTAATTGGTCTAAGAAACCTACATACTGACAAATATTACATTTACTGATTTCTTGAATCAAGTTTCGGAAAGCTGTAAGAGAGAAGTCAGTATGCAATGTGTAAATTAATACAACCACTGAAGGGCAAAGTGTACATCAGCAGAGACATCTGAGACTCCTGTCACTTCAAAATTAAGTCATAGGTACCAAATGATGAATGAAATGGGAGAAATTATGCTCTAATGAGCCCAGGGTCCATAGAGCTTAAATTTACCCAACATTCACCTTTTAGGATTAGGGAAAACTCTGAAAATAGCTTATGCAGATAACTCGCCCTGATCTCTAACTTAGGACCTCTTGAACATGAGACAGACACACTACCATCTACACTATAGAGGCGAGCAAGTAATTCACACCCCACTACATCATAGCTGTGGTACTTAAACCACCAAAAAGAATGTAATGCTCTTTATTTACACTTATGGGCCTTCAAGGTTAAAAATGGAAGTAACAGCTCCCGATACTAGTTCGTCAAAAAATAAAAATGTAAATGATGTAATGTGAAAAACTGACTACAAATAGAATATTAATTGCTCTCTGTTTGCACCATAAACTACTTCAAACCAAAGATTTTGGAAAACGTATTTGTTATTTTGTAATATTTTTATTATATAAATAAGTTCTTTTTTTCTTTCTCCTTCCTCACCAGTGTTGGTGTTAGTAGTCATTTGGGTTCCTGCAGAGCGAGGGAGCCGAAACATTTGACCTGAGATACCAGGGTTGAGGGGTCGGTCCAATGCCTGGGATGATGAAGAGATGAATCGTGGAGCAATTGGTGGAATGATGGTGGGGGAAACCGGAGGACCTGGAGGAAACCCACCCCAGTGCCATGTTGTCCACCCCAAATCCCACTTTGCGGTCACCTGGGATTGAACTTGGGTCACCTAGCTGAGAGCCAAGCGGTCTAACCACTCAGCCATGGCACTGCCTTAAATAAGTTTATATATTAATAAATAATATTATTGGAAATAAGTTTATCAAAAAAGTATAAATAAGAGTCTAAATAGCACAAAAGTGAATCGAGGAAATATTGACACACTGCTTCACTCACACTGTCGAGTGACAGTGACTGAGTCAAGTTACAGCTGATGATCAGAGCAAAAGCTCTTGAAACATGTCCTATGAAAAAACAGTGTGAGTGAAGCAGTGTGTCAATATTTTCTTGACTCATTTTTGTGCTAAGTTGTGCTTCACTGTCTCTACGCTTCTTTCAATTTTATACTTTAAGAGTCTAAATACCTGTGGATAGTTATGTGAGTGGGTAGGTGTTGAATGTGCCCATGGGTATGTGATCTAATGTTCAAAACTCAAAGAAAAAGCAACTAAATGAGTTGGTTGCCAGTAAGCAATACGTTCCAAAGTTAAAAATATGCCAATATAACCATTTTACTTAAGGCAGGGTATAATTAGAACAGTAATAGAAAACTTTTTTTTCCTTCTTATTCGGTAAAAGCCTTCAAAAAAGCTCTTTTATAAAGCAAAACATATTCAAAAGTATTACCTTCAGGAACCCTCATGAGTTATGCTTTTAACAATATCATTATAGGATAAAGTTAAATTAGGTTACTGCAAGGTATGAACGCATGATTTCATAGTTCCTTTCTCTAGAAAGCCAAACTTTTCCAGCACTTGAAACAAACAAAATTTTATAACAAACATACCTGGTAATGTTTTGAGAGTCTGGGATCTGAAATGAGATATTTCATAAAACTGCTGGAAATTAGACTGTGGTGAAGATTTTCCAGATCTCAGCCTATTGTATAAACAGAGTTTTGGTACATAGAGGCACAGCAAAAGCACCATTGCTGCTATTAGGTGAGCTATGGATGAAGCAAGATCAGCATGGCTAGCAGATATCATTGCTATGGTCACCATGCCCCAGAAAGTGAAGACTGTTGCTACGAGAATAGATGCCAGCATTATCCAGCGTGCTTCAAATGTCAGTTGATGTTCATCTCCTCCTTCCAGCTTGGAGCTGCAAAAATAATACTTCAGGTTTAGGAAATAATAACAAAGCTAAAAAACTGTTGTATAATAATAAAATAAAATCCAACTTAATAAAACAACAAAGAAAGGCTATTCAAATTAGCACTGGTAACTTTGCTTGACAATCAGGAATGCTCTTTAACATTCTAAATTCAATATACATACTCAGCATTTAATGTAATTAATCCTGAACCTTTACTCCAATTCTAAGAAATATTGTCCTATCATATACATAAAACAAGCATTAGTGTCTTACAATTAATAAGAAAGAACTAAAAATTTGTATTCAAATCTTAATAGGAAATACTGATATACAGCATTATCAATAACAAAAAACTTGAAAGTTATAAATAAAAGCTTTATTAAAAGTGAATATATTTCATACTAAATGACTTATTGAGCCATAGTTTATTAAAACTTAAAACTTCACTCACGTCACTATTAGCATATCTATAGATCCAAAACAACATAATGAGGAATTTACATATATATTAAAGACAGCGCCGAAAAATGGTTTTAATCCAAATTCAAACGGAAAAATGATCAATCAAAACTATAAGTTTAAGAAACTAAAGCAGATCACTACCCTTTACAGGAAATACTTTACACCCTGTTTGAACAAATTTTTAAAGAGATTATGACATCAAACTAGCCAAAAAAAAAAAAAAAAAAAAAAAAAAAAAAAAAAAAAAAAAAAAAAAAAAGAGGATTTTAATTCAAGAAGCTGTTAAATAATCCATTAAAAGGCACAGCAGCACCAGAATAAAATCAGGCATATATAAGATTGTGAGTATTGTGACAAATTTTATATTGGTTTGACAAAAATGAATTTATAAACTGGATTATCAGAACACTGAAGGAATAAAATACGTAAACAAATAGTAAAATCATAGTTGCTTTTCATTTCTGGAATTACAATCCCCACATTGGAGGGGAGATTAAATTACTGAAACCATTAACACAAAACTTGAACTTACAACATCAGAGATAAGACCTGAAGCTTTCCTGGCGACAAATATAGTCAAGATATTCTTGGGAAACAAGCCAGGTGGAAAGACGATTAAAAGCTTCCAAAACATTGATTTCTAATCATCTCTTCACCTGGCCTGTTTCCCAAGAATATCTTGAATAAAACATGGAAGATGATTTTTTTAACGTTAAAAAGCATTCCACATACTTTAAATTTTAATGTGCTGTTGGTGAAAGGTCTAATGAACTTATGTAAAAAAATTTCCTATAGAGGAAGCCAATTACAAGAGATATGCTCAATTGTGAAGATAGTAGTCAGCTGCCAATAAGTTGAGGATGGGACTGAGACATTCCTGAAAACATTCCTGTTTTTAGTAGCGACATGAGTGAAGTTTTAAGTGTTAATAAAGTATGAATCAATATGTGTGTTTGGAGGAATTTAGTAACAGTGACGTCAAAATTAATATAAAAATTATTTGTGGTTGGTTTATTGACACTCGTCACTTACTTTTTCATATATTTATGAGAGACTAGTTTCAAAGGCCCTGGCCTCCATTTTCAATCTCTTTCCAACTGGCATCTGTTGTTGTCTGCTCTCTCTGGTGGTGGAACTATGAACTTTTTTGTCAAATTATCTACTGGCGGGATTTCAAAGTTCATTACGCGATCCTTATTTTTCCAGATGAATATGTTCTCCCATGTTGTCAATCTATTTTGGTTTATCACTCCTTTTAATAATTTTGGATTTGGATCAATGTCATGGTTTTCATTCCAAAAATGAAATGCTACTGCTGACTTGTCTTCTTGTTTCAATCTGATGTTTCTAAAGTGTTCTTTGACTCTGGTTTTTAAATTTCTTTTTGTTTGACCTATGTAGCATTTTTCACAATTCTTACAATTTATTTGGTATATTCCAGATTTGTTACCTGAAGGAATTTCATCTTTTGTTTTTGAATTTAGTAATTTTAAAATTGAGTATCTATTAGTAGGTGCCAAGATGATATTTTGTTCCTTGAATATCTTTTTAAATTTATTAAATGTTTTTGGATGATATGTGAATGAACTGAATATGCTGTTGCTTTCTTTTTCTTTAATAAGGAAGCAACCACATTTATTAAAGAAAAAGAAAGCAACAGCATATTCAGTTCATTCACATATCATCCAAAAACATTTAATAAATTTAAAAAGATATTCAAGGAACAAAATATCATCTTGGCACCTACTAATAGATACTCAATTTTAAAATTACTAAATTCAAAAACAAAAGATGAAATTCCTTCAGGTAACAAATCTGGAATATACCAAATAAATTGTAAGAATTGTGAAAAATGCTACATAGGTCAAACAAAAAGAAATTTAAAAACCAGAGTCAAAGAACACTTTAGAAACATCAGATTGAAACAAGAAGACAAGTCAGCAGTAGCATTTCATTTTTGGAATGAAAACCATGACATTGATCCAAATCCAAAATTATTAAAAGGAGTGATAAACCAAAATAGATTGACAACATGGGAGAACATATTCATCTGGAAAAATAAGGATCGCGTAATGAACTTTGAAATCCCGCCAGTAGATAATTTGACAAAAAAGTTCATAGTTCCACCACCAGAGAGAGCAGACAACAACAGATGCCAGTTGGAAAGAGATTGAAAATGGAGGCCAGGGCCTTTGAAACTAGTCTCTCATAAATATATGAAAAAGTAAGTGACGAGTGTCAATAAACCAACCACAGATAATTTTTATATGAATCAATAGTTATTTTAATACAAATAAAAATGTTTTTTTAGCTTGCCTTTCATTTTGAGAACACCAGTAAGTACAAAGCTTATCAAATAATGGTGTGATACAGCTGCTCACAAGCATTGCAAGAAATACTAATTTTATGAAATAATCTTTATAAATACTGTAATGCACACTTTAATTATATAGTACTAATTTTTATAAAGCATTAATATGCAATTTGGAACATATTTATTTTCTCCCTTTCATTCTTTAAAATTATCATCGATCATTTGAAAAAATAACTTATCCATAATGGTACTGTCTTTTTTGTTTTGATTCTACAGTGATAAAAAGTATTATTCATAATTTGCTAATAAGGTACATATTTTCATTTATATGTTCATATATAATTCCTCTGTCTTATTTCACTGGTCCTATATACATTACATTGATCTACATAGTTTTATAGCAGAATTTAATTGTATACTTACCCAGAACAGCAGAATAGTGCTATGGTAGCAGTTGCAGTGATCAACAATATGACATACACAAGAGAAAGTAACAAATGAGACTCAAAATGTCCACTTGGGTAGCATCGTGTGAAAAGCATTTCTCTTGACTGATGTATATAAGTTTCTGGTGGTATGAGCAGTAACCAACTTCCAGCCACCAGAATCTGAATAAATATGAGAGCCATGGCAAGTGTAAGTAATCCAAAAGGGCGACCCATCATGCCCTTAACTGGTTTCGTAGAGTTGGAGATCCTCCATGTTGTGAATACCTAAAATGTTTGAAGTGAGTACTTACTGATCTCTTTCCATTAAAATAGCATCATGGTACTGTTGAGAGGTGAAAGATGTTTAATTAAATTGGTAGTGGAGAAAGAAAGTTAGTCAATTTTTAACTTTCAGGAGAGACAAAAAAATATTTAGCCAATACTTGTTTTCAGAAAGTTCTATTTGATATTCTATCATATTCTTCATTATATTCCAGTAAATATATATGCACTCACCTAGTACTTCGTAATTATTACAAAAATTGATTTGGGAAATATTTGATATATTTTCTTTCTCCACTCATGATAGGTTTAGCACTGTTTAATGCATTTATTTACATAAAATATTGTTTTTATTACAATATTGATGTTCAGAATCTACAATATTTACACTGCATAAAACAACAGAAAATGAAAAAGCATATTAACATTTGTAGTTCATTTAGAAATTTTGGAGAAGTAATGTGCAAATTCCAGTTACCTGTTATGTGTGTTTGGAAGAATTTAGTAACAGTGGCGTCAAAATTAATCATAAAAACTATTTGTAGTTGGTTTATTGACACTCGTCACTTACTTTTGGCCTATGAAACTAGTCCCTCAATAATAATGTAAAAAAGTGACAAGTGTCAATAAGCCAACTATAAATACTTTTTACGATTCCGGTCACCTTATTTATTCAACTGTACTTAAAGAATGTTTTATGAGATCACTGGCTACTGCAATTGATTTTCATAACATTTTTGTGCATCTTCCCCATGTACATATTTCACCAGCTTTTGTATGTCCTCCATTTTCTTTTTCTGAATGAGCACTTTGAGTTGTGGGTAAGCTGGCTCCAGGTCAATATGAAAATTTAAATGCATTTTCAGCAAACAGAATATATGCATCAGACAACTATTGATAAATGGACCTGTTCTTCTAATTCCAGGCTTAGCAGCCTCGTAAATACATTCCTTATACTGGGACTGAAACTGGAACAGGATTATTTCTGAGGGGACTTGGTATGATGACCAGACTTGGCTTAGCCCACCTCGGTAGAGTGTCTGCCGCACATTCAAAAGGTCTCGAGTTCGAATCTCGATCTGGGTGAGTTACCTGGATAAGGTTTTTTCCAGGGTTTTCCCTTATCCTGAAAGACGAAGTTCGGGTAACCCTAAGCTCTATGGACCTTGGGCTCATTGAGCATCATTTTGCCCATTCCATTCATCATCTGATATGACTTAACGTTGGAGGACGTAAAATTACCAAAAAAAAAAAAAAAAACACTTGGCTTATTGTACCTCTGCCACCAAGGGGGCATCCCCAGGAGGAAGGATGAGGCAGCCATTCCAAGGAGCCATGATAGCACAAAGAGCAGGGTCCCTACATTTTACTTAGAGGGCAATATAAAAGAAATATAATAAAGCAATATAAAAATAAATGATACATGATGTGATAGCAACATGTCACACTTCTTTAAGAAATAATATTTTTTTTTAAGCCATACAATCTAAAATATTATCAATTCTGTTTGTATTTATAACATATTTAAAGTGTTTTCCATACTTTGTGCAGACTAGTGTTATTTTGAAACCCATCTCACTATAAATACTTTAAGAAATGGAATAAATTATTCCAATGTTACCCTTACCTTAAGAAGCATTCCTGAAAAAACAATGGTATATGCAAATCCCGGCAGAAATCTTCTTGCACCACATGTTGCTTCAGTTGGTGCCAGCACAAAACTAAGATTAGCTGTGAACAACATGAGCAGTCCCAGAAGCATAAGATAGCCAAGTATAGAAGTCCCTCCACACATGTTGTTATTGGGTAGGGCAGCTGCAGCAAGAAAGTACAAAGCTATTAAAATGGTCAGAAATGCTCCAAACAATGTCAAACCACCTACAGCTGCTGCCCAGGGATACTGAAAATTCTCGTACACTGTGGGCTCTAGGTTATGAATGACAGCAACTCCTTGTTGATCACATAGTGTACAGTTTCCTGTGCAGAAGGTCTGATAATTTTGAAAATAAATAGTGTTGGAGAGCATAAGCCCTACACCTCTTTCCCAAACACCAACACGCTCTGCACCATACCAAAGGTTAAAAATGTTGGGATTATGTCTCCTTTCAGCAGGTAACAGTTTTGCTAGTTCCTGTTTTACATAATCTCTGATACGTGCAATGGTTTGGGATTTATTGGAAGTAAAGCATTCAGAGAAGGAACTACTTTTCTGATTCTGTCTGCATTGAGTGCTGAAGAATCTTTGCAATATTTTAGCAATGTTCCACACTGACTTAATATTTTCTTGAATTCCAGATGCAAAGTCATTCATCAGAAATATATCTTGTACTCTTTTACTGACATTTGATGAATTTTCTTCATAATCATTAGACACTTCAAATTCTTTAATCCATGATTCTGGAATTGTTGATATTTTTTTATCCTTTGCTGATAGCAGATTTGTTATAAGCCATTTTTGAAAGCCCTTTGTTAAACCAGTTATGTTTGCATCATATTCAAACACTTGATGCAAAGAAAATATTGTGTGACCTGAAACAAATATAGAATAGCATTAATACATAAAAAAAAACAGAAGCTAATAACAGCTTTAAGAACTTGAGTAGCTACAAAATAAGAATGAACATGGATGGGTTCAACCAATACGGTGATCGTACTCTCTTGGCATTGCCAGTTCCACAGCTAGTGGGCAACAGAGATGGAAGATATATGTGTCTTTGTCTCACTGAATCCACAATATATACAGATGCTGACAGAGAAGTTCACACCCTCAAACCCCAAACTCCCCCTTACATTGGAAAATGTTTAGTTTCTTAAAAATATCCCTAATGATTTTGTTAGACGTCAGTACTGTTATGCATCTTTTATTACTATGAATTTTGTATTTAGTATCGTTAATGATGAACATGTTCGATAATATGGCAAAATATTAAAGTGTGTGGAAAGGAAAAGCATACCTGCATATGAGTTTACATTCCATGTTTGAAGAACTGTCACAAATACCAATCCTTGTTTGTTATGGCAGATATCCAGAAAGGCCTGAATTTCATCTGGATTTTCAAGTAGCAGTAGTACAAGTGTACCAGGCCTTAATGTCTTAATTATTTCATTAGACAACTTGAGATCTGCAGAGCTAATTGCACCAAATGTATTTTTGTTCTGCAAGCCATACACTCCAGCAAGGCACAATATGCTACTCTGAATCTGAGTGTGATTTAACAGTTGCTGATTCAATAGTTCAGCCCAAATAGATGTACCATGTACAACTACCAAGGAATGTGAATGTGTAGCTCTTGCAACTGACAAAATGGCCTGCACCAGATTTTCTCGTAACAGATGGGAATCCTATAAAACAAAATGCTGAAATTAGTTTAAAATAAATTAGAATTATCTTGATACATAAAGCATTTGCAATAAAAACCAAATCAATACAGAGGAAATGTATTTTTATTTTCTCTACTATGAGTAAAGTACAGAAAAGTATTGTATTCCATCCAAAAATTTGATACGAAGATTTCAACAAGTATACATTTTTCAAAGCATATGAGGGTTGGCTGATAAGTCACGGGCCTCACAATAACAAAACATTTCATTTAGTCTTCCTTTATTTCTCAACATAATCTCCAGAAACACTAATACATTTGTCACATTGATGTTCCAATTTAATTAAATTATCTCTGTAATGTGGTGTATCATGTTCCTCAAAATAGCTGTTTACCGCATCAATGACCTCCTTTGCTGTGAAATCTTTGTCCTCCAAGACATTTTTTTGAGGTTTGGGAACAGGTAGTCACTGGCTGCTAGATCTGGCAAATAGGGTGGATGTTCAAGCAATTCAAAACTTAATTCATACATTTTTCCCACTGCAATGACTGAACAATGGGCTGGAGCATTGTTGTGAAGAAACAAGGTTTTTTTTGCTTTGCCAAATGACGTCTTTTTCTTTTCACCTCATCACTCGAACATTGCAGTAAGCTTGCATAGTAGTCAGCAGTGATGCTTTTACCCTTTTCCAAATAATCAATAAAAATAATTCAATTTGCATCCCAGAAAACACTGGCCATAACCTTGTTAGCTGACAAAATTGACTTTATATTTTTTTGAGTTGGTTCACCTGGTGCAATCAACAGTTTTGAATGTGATTTACTTTCTGGAGTGTAGTGATGCATCCAAGTATCATCCATGGTAATAAGCCTTCTCAAAAATTCAATGGGATTTTTATGGTAGAGTTTCAAGTTCTTAGGAGAACGTGGCACAACAAACATCTTCAACAAACGTGGCACCCATCTTGCACAGACCTTGTGAAAGCCCAAAATGTTACTTAAACTATGACCAGTACATTCTTTTGGTATTTTTACAGTCTCTGCTATCTCAAACAACTTTAATCTTCCAGTATTAAACGATGAATTTTTTTCAATAATCTCTGGAGTTGTGACTTCCACAGGACATCCACAGCGAGGCTCATCACTAGTGCTCATACATCCCATTTTAAACTCTGCAACCCACCTTTTAATCATGTTATATGAAGGGGCAGAGTCTTTTAATGTACTGTCTATTTCTTCCTTGATTTCTTTAGCTGTTAAGTCTTTCAACTGGAAGTATTTATTCACTGCTCATTTTTCCAAATCCTCCATTTTCGAGAAACCTCTACACTTGTTTTGTATAAAATACTGTCATTCAAAAACTAAATAAGCTATTGATTTTTAACTATGGATACAAGATAGTCTAGAGTTAAACTATATGATGCCATCCGTCAAACTGGCCCCATGGTGCCATCTCTATGTGAGACTTGGGACTTATAAGGCGACCCTCGTATTTAGAAAAAGGTTTTTACATGTATGTGTATGTGTGCATGCACATGTGCGAATATGTATGACAATATAAAATAAACAGTGGGTTAACAGTTCAAAGTTTTCTAAGAATGTGACATGAATATTGTTTTAAAAAATCCCCAACTCACCCTGCCTGACATGGGCATTGTTTCAGAAACTTTTTTTTTTCCAGAGGTGGTTAAACATGTTATTTGGAAGAATTTAGTAACAGTAATGTCCAAATTAATTCATAAAACCATTTATAGTTGAGCCTTTGAGGTTGGAAATGGAAGCAACAACTTCCAAAACTAGTCCTTCAAAAATTAAAGTAAAGGTAAGTCATGTTTTATGAATGGTTTTGATAGTTTTGAATAAATAACCACATTTTTAATACATTTTCATGATATATGGAACATATATTTTGAATTTTTTCTAGCTCATGAAATCCTCCTCTTTCTGAATATGTTTGCATAACTGGTAAATCATAAGAGATATAGATGTTACAACATAAAACTGCAGCACTCTATAAGGACGAAGTTCTAAAATGATGTTTTTCTTTTCTTTTCTTTTGTGAAGTTCACTATTTCTGAGATATACGTTGTTATTAATTTAAATTTTGAAGCAGTGCGTCTTTTCTCAAATAGGAAGCTGTTTTTCTTTTTTCTTTCCTCCCCCCTTCCCTGG
Source organism: Mantis religiosa (assembly GCA_030765055.1). NCBI lineage: Eukaryota > Metazoa > Arthropoda > Insecta > Mantodea > Mantidae > Mantis > Mantis religiosa. The sequence continues at coordinate 62,811,425 of CM060957.1, read as the reverse complement.
TCTCTCAATTTCAAAGCCCTCACATGGTGACCAATTCTTAACAGATTTTACTATCACTTAAACTATTTTCTTCCCCTCTTCCCATTGAACCTTCCCATTAAATCCATTTTCACACATATTTACCTCAATTACCATTAAGTGGATAGAAAGTTAAATATTTATAAGAAGAATTTGTACAAGAATGAGTAGAGAAAGTTACATGAATGCAAAGCATCAGACTTCTTAATGCATACTGCATAAACTAAACATTTGTAATTAAATTTTATATTTTTTACTCTACTCACATGGATCAGTAATACCAAACCTTTCTCAAATAGGAAGTCATTACATAGAAAATGAAGCTAGTTACAGTGAAGCAATAAGTATTATACAAATATAACTATTTGTAACAAAATACTTCACTTATCTTAAAAAAAATGATATCAGTTTTTCTTATTAGTTGAATTAGTTGAAGTTGAACATAATAACATAGTAATTTACTTAACGACGAATGTTTTCTCCTGTGTTTTTCTCTGACTGACGACACGATCAAGGTTTTGTAAAATCGATTTCAACTTCAACTAATTCAATTAATAAGAAAAATTGAGATAATTTTTTCCTAAGGAAGTCATTATTGCATTTTTATGTACTGTTGATGCAAAGTGAATGGAATGTCAAAGCCAACACAGCTTAAACATCCTAATAGAAGTAATTATCTGATGAATTCTTTACATGTTGTATGTTAGTCACATCCTAAGTGTTGGTCTGTTATAATTCTTAAACACATTTGTTCAAGGTGGTTCCATTATTACAGGATATTTGCAGTTACAGCATAGCAATTATAAATAGATAGATAGATAATTTATGCATCTTGTAAATCATACATTGTACATGGTGTACTATGTTATAAGACACGTCAAATTGTGAATTTACAGTGCAATTAACTATACTTGTAAATTAACAAGTCACATCCAATAAGGACAAGTCAGTGTTTGTACAAAATAATGTTTTATAAAGATATCTCAAGAAATTTTATAATATACACAATTAATTGAGAAATGTAACAATATTATAAACTTTCCATAAATTCACTAACAGAATAAAAACAATGATCTAGTAAGTATGCCAAAACTGACTTTTTAAATGCTGAAAAATTGCAAGTGGTTTTATTAGCTATGGGCAGTTTATTAAAAAAAGTGATTCCTAGGTTTATTACACTGTTTTGATGAGCTCTTGTGTTACTTCTATTCACATGAATATCCATTCTCTGTCTAGTATTATGATTATGAACTGTGTCATTAAAGGAACCGTGGCCATTTCCTTTCATTAAATTTGTCTTCGTAAATTTTAAAATTTCAAAAATGAAAATACATGGGAGAGATAAGATTTTAAATTTTTTAAATAATGGTCTGCACCAATGGTAGTCACCAAACAGCTGAGGATGAGACGAATGATCTTGAAAACTTTTCAGTTATACAACAACAAGTAAGTGAAGTTTGAGTGTAAACAGTGACTCATAAATCATACTCAAATATGAAGAATACTTCACTGTTAATAATGCTTCTGCTTTTAATATTTATCCTCCAAGTATTCTTAGAATCCGTTTTTGCATTATGAATAATAATTTACAATGTGGTGAGTTACCCCATAATGTTATGCCATATTTTAAAATGGAGTGAGCACATGCAAAATACATGCTTCTGAGAGTTTTTATGTTTTTATGTTGTGTACCAGTTGTCTAAAATTATAACAAATTGTACTCAGTTTTTTAATTAGATGATTAACATGTTTCTCCCACTTTAGGCTACTCTGTATCCAAAGACCAAGAAATTTAGTTGAATTTACATACTTAATTACTTGATTATTACATATTAATTGTGATTGTACAGGAGACTTATTCTGAGAAAACTGAAAATGAATTACATGTGTCTTATCCAAGTTTACAATTAAATTATTATTGCTGAATCATTTAGAAATATTACTGAACATTCTGCTCGATAAGATTTGTAGCTCTTCAAGTGCATTGCTTTCAATTAATATATTTGTGTCATCAGCATATTGAACTATTGTTTTAGCTATAATATTTGACTGTACATAATTTACAAACAGTAAGAAAAGAATAAGACTCAAAATTATGTTCTAATTTTTGGAATAGTAAATTGTGGTTTAGTACATCGAATGCTTTAGTTAGATTGAAAAATGTGCCTAGTATTTTGTCTTTGTTATCTAAAGTATTTATTACACTGTTTACAAAATCAAAAAGTGCAGTTTCTGTTGACTTTTGTTTACAAAACCCATGCTGAGTTTTAGATATTAAATCATTCATCTATATAAATGCTATGTCTTTTATAGAATATCTTTTCCAGTACTTTAGAGAAACTGGATAAGAGTGAAATTGGCCTGTAATTTAGTAAATCGGTTTTATCTCCTTTTTTGTATAGCGGCTTTACTTTAGCAGTTTTTAAAGCTTCTGGAAACACTGCATGTTCAAGTGAGCTATTGCATACATCTGCTAACGGGTCTGCAATATGAATAGAACATTTCTTTAGCAAAAAATCAGGAACGTTATCAATACCTGAAGAGTACTTGGATTTAAATTTGGATATTACTGAAACGATTTCCTCGAAATCAGTAAGGCACAAGAACATTCTTGTGAAATAAGTGTGAAAAGAGTAACTAAGAAAGAGTAACTAAGTGTTGCATATAAGTGTGAAAAGAGTAACTAAGAAATTTGGGTCTAAAAGTTAATAAGGAGAAGAACATGGCTATTGCTTTATTGGTGCTTAATAAGAGAGAAACATCATTCATTTATATCGAGATTTAACTGTATTGGAACACCACAGTGAAATTTGTGTAAAAAATACGACTCATCTAAAATTTAATAATCATTCATTTAATTCATTACATTCTGCATTTGAATTAGTGTGGGTGACACACAAGAATTTTCAGCCAAATAATAAACATGTATCACTGCATAAGAGAGTACAGACTCTCTATACATTCTTAAATTTGCTTTTAATAGGTCATTAACATAAATCAGAAATGAAATTGGATCAAGTACTATATACTCTACAGAAAACTGAGGCGGAAACTTCCGTCCAGCCCGGAAATAATTGTTATATAATCCTATATATATTGTCTGTACAGTATTTACGTATATTAAGTTTTATGTATAGTTTGATTACATATACTATTTTTCAGATGTGTACACATGTAAAATGTTCTCGGCTTGTTGGCAGCTAAAGTTCTGTAAAGGGGAGAGGTTTATGACTCTGTTTACCTGCAACCATTGTCAGCCGAACCTAACGGGAGCATCTTTTGTATATGCTAGGGTTCAAGGACCCAGAGCAACGTCTGTTTTGGAAGAAAGTGTGAGAAACCGGGAAACAAATAAGCATCAGCCGATATTTGGCAGCCTATCAGAAGGCAGAACACCACCAACGCTAGGTGTAGCGCGAAAATTCGGCCAATGGTGTTTTAGATGAGCTGACGCCACGGGGAGGCTTAGTTCAGTATAAATTTTTCGGAAAACGTACAGAAACCCCCACTTGTCGACTGACCATAACAGGTAAAATCTGCACTAGTCGAGTTTAGATCCTCGCGTTTAAAATGGCCGTAGATTCCGCGTGTGAGAAACACGAGAAAGTGAAATCCGACCACGAGGGCTAAAAAAAAGGTATTATTCATTCCTGCGAAATCCAGCAAGCCGAGGACATTAGCTGACAGATATCCACAGTATCTAGCGATCATGTACGTGTGACAACAATAAAAGGCATTTATGACTGTGTCTCCGACGTCTACTTCGAGCTTCCCACCTGACCGCTTGACCCTGGATCTCCGGCCCCTGTAGCCAATCCGGCACAGATGAGTCCTTGCTCATGTGTGTTCATAAGTTTTTGATGCAGCCGAGGCACATATCGTCAAAAAAAAAAAAATAATAATAATCGAGTAGCGTCGGAGAAAGCAGCAGAAGCAGAAGCCAGCAGCCGCCATTTTGAGGGAGGACCTCAAAACGTGTCCTGTGACTTGGCGGACTTGGTTGAGACCAGCTGACGGTCTCAAAACCAATGTGAAACATTTGAACTTCACTAAATCCATTATAAGTTTTAGTTTTTGTTTAAGATTTGTATTTTGTGACTCAAATACAAATCAAGCAACTTTTGAGGATTCCCACAGACAGAAATGTCTACAAAAATCAAACAGAGAAATGCCTCAGTTTTTAATAAATATGAACATAATTGCGGTAAGCAAGCTAAAGCAAAAGTACTAATACATATCAGAAATTAAAAATAACTGTAAAATTGGGAAGAAAGAACTGAATAGAAAAGTAAAAGTGATTACTTTATTGAAAGATACTTACATCAGATAATCTCAAAAGAGACAACATTATATTAATAAAGTACAACAGTTTGAAAGCAGCTGGGAAAGGTACCAAGAGTATCCAAAAATATCCTGCTGATTAATTTATTAGTGAAGTGTATATTAGTTAATGACTCAACTGTTTAACTGTACATAATTGACAAAAAAAAGTCTTAAATTTGGTACATAATCATAAATCGACTGTACAAGTTGTCTGTGCTCATTTCAATTTGATTATTTTGGTGTTCAATATTATTTACAGTAATGAAAAGTATCCCCACACCTGGAAAACAAATAGGTTTTAATCTTCAGACCTTGTTGCCTTTTCTGGAAAGTAGTATTCTCTGATGTGCATAACCTTCCATTGGAACTTCATGAGGTGAAATATTTTGTGCATTTAACAGAGAGCTGACAGTTTCAGCTGCTGAATAGTCTAATATAAAAGCAGCTACCACATCTTCTGGTCTGGTTTTTACCTCCAAACCTGGAATGTATAAGCCTTATTAAATGTTTTCTTTACTTAGAAAATATTATTTTATTAAATTAGTCTGTGTTTATGTATGTATACAATAGGTTTGTCTATATATACACATGTGTGATTTACATTTGCCTGAAACTTCTGTTGTAATTTTATTCTGTGACCATACCACAAATGACTGGAAGGAGATATTTTCTGTTTTACCAAAGGAAGTAGTAGTGCTGGTTTTATTTGCATTTTTAAGCATTACAAAACATTTAGCTCTAGATTGTATCATCGATTAAGTAGATTGATAAGACAATACCTCCTAGATCTCTGTATTCATGTGGTGATGCACAATTATGGAAATAATTAACTCCTGTAGTTATAAACAAAAATGCAATATACACAAAAATATTCATATAATAAGTATAGCATACGCCTTTATTTATATCTTATAGAATTTTTATTTTTTAGAAATCATTTTTGGACCAAATAATTTTGTAAATTTACATTTGTTCTTTTATAGTATGAGGGCTATTCTTATTCAAGGTTCGATCGATAGTGAAATTCAAACCAGAGTGAAAATCAGATAAAGCTTTGCACAGATGTATTGCGCAATGTCTCCAGTGTGACTGGTGGTCACATGTTGTGCAAGTCAGTTATAAGCACTAAGTAAGCATGAAAACATGCCTAGAACAATAGTATCACTTTCAAATGTGAAGTACATGCTGTAATTCTATTTCTTCATGTGGAGGGGTACAACTCAGCTGAAATACACCAACAAATGAGTAATGTGTATAGTGAAACATTCATGAGTGACAGCAAAGTGTGACAATGGTGCAGGAACTTTGAAGCAGGGCATAGAGACTTTCATGATGCAGGTGGTCAGAAAAGAAAGCAAATGTCAACCAATGATGATTTCGTTCAGCGATGAATGAAGTGATTCGAGAAGATTGTCAGTTCACCATTTCATGTTGCAGGTGTCATTTCCCAAAATTTCAAGTTCTGCTCTCTACACCATTATGACTGAGACATTTCAATACAAACTGTATGTAAGTTGAGAGAAGAGTATTTTAACAAAATTGTCACAGGGCACAAGACATGGGACCTTTACAAAACTGAAGAAACAAAAAAACAATCAAAACAGTGAATACGTTGGAAACCATGGACAAAACTATAATTAGGAAAAAATCAGCTCCTATATTGGAAAACTTAATAAATAAAAAACCAGGAAAACATTTGAAACAAATTAAGATAATTAAATCTTTAAGGAAAAAGGATGTAATCTTCTCAAGGGCTGATAAAGGGAACAAAATAGTAATCTTAGATACAGCTACATACAAGGAAAAAATGTTAGAGTTACTACAACAAAAAGAATTCCAAGAAATAGATTCTAATCCACTCAACAGATGCATAAAAGATGTACAAAAAACCACCATTAATAGTAAAATTTTAACAACTGCAGAACACAAAACTATCAAACCGGACAACCCTACCCTTGCAAGACTATATGGTTTACCTAAAATACACAAACCCAACATACTCATGAGACCCATTGTAAATAATATAAACACTCCTACTTACCTTCTGGCAAAATGGCTGTCCAAAAAATTTCAGTCCTTTCCACAATTCCATACTCTGAGCATAAAAAACTCTTTAGACCTGGTAGAAAAAATTCAAAATCTTAAACTAAAACCTCATGACACTTTAGTATCCTTTGATGTCCGCTCCCTCTTCCCTAGCATTCCATTAGACAAACTTTTGATTCAACAGAAAAAAATGGCTAAACTCTATAAACCTAGATGCCAATGCAATAGAAGAATATTTGGCAATGACTGAAATATGTATACATCAAAACTATTTTGTCTTCGATGGAAAATATTATAAACAAATTTCAGGACTAGCTATGGGAAGCCCGCTATCACCATTTTGGCCAATCCATACATGAGCTTTTTAGAAACACATATAACTAAAGCCTTCCCTTATATTTTTAAAACATAGTACACATACCTAGACAACATCTTTGCAACAGTGCCCTACAAACAAATAGATGATGCTTTGAAACTACTCAACCTGCAAGAACTCAGCATACAATTCACAGTGGAAACTGAAGAGGACTGTACTCTACCTTTTTTGGACCTTAAAATCACAAAAAGCAATGAAAAACTAGAATTTGGTATCCATAGAAAAGCAACACACACAGATAATTACATCAAAGCAAATAGTTTCAACCCAATTCCTCACAAACATGCCACCATCAACAGTCTCACACACAGATTAGTAAATCTACCCCTCAGCCAGCAAGAATATCAAAACGAATACCATCAAATCTTAAAAACTGCAATTAAAAATGGATATGGAAAAAACCTTGTAGATAAAAAACTAAAATCATTCAAACTTCAAAAGAAATTAAAACAGATCACAGCTCTCACACCAATAAAACAAGAAATTAGATTTGCTAAATTTACTTACCACCCCTGGGCCACAAAAAAGTTCCAAAAAATATTCAAGAAATACAATATAACATTGGCACCAAAAAACAATTACAACATTAAAAACCTACTTCACAGTAATAATACTGATAATATAAAACCAGAGGAAAAGTCAGGCATTTACAAGATTAAGTGTAAAGACTGTGAAAAAATTTACATAGGGAGGACAAAAAGAAACATAGGCACTAGAAAGAAAGAACACTTCAGGCACTTAAGATACAAAAATATTGATAAGTCCGCAATAGCAGCTCATTTCTGGTCTGAAAATCATGAAATTGAAGATAGCATAGAATTACTAAAATACGTACAAAAACATAGTGAACTCGTCATATGGGAGAGGATATACATAGAAAAGCATAAAAACCAACTAATGAAGTTTGAAATCCCACCAGAAGAGAATCCCACATTTAAGTTCATCACTAAATCAACAGATGGCAGCAGCAACTCCAGAATTACCCACACCCACCACACCACTGTATCAAGCTTTAGTCGCATAAGAGCAGAAGATGCAAACGATGATTTGCGAAACATGTCCTCAAAATAGGTACGAAAGTGAAGCAGATGTGTAATAAATACGACTCATCTAAAAATTAATAAGTGAATACGTTCTTCAAAGAAGTGCAGACAAGCATTCTCCAACAGAAAGTGTATGACAACTGTCATAGATGTATATAAAAACATCAAAAAGTGTGAAGAAATTAGAAAAGAATCACCGCGTTGCATATTAGAAAGAAGAGCCGATTTCTTGTGGTGGAATTCATGGAATGTAACATGATCATTACTGCGCTTCATATGAGTTCTCCAGAATCTATGAAGGGAATTTCAGAATAAGCAAAGGGGAATGTTGTTATGAGGCATTGTTCTTCTTCATGACAATGCTAGGGCCCACACTGCAGTTGCAACAAAGAACCTCCTGAAGCATTTTTAATGGGAAATGTTTGATCATCCACTTTACAGCTTGGACTTGGCGCCTTCTGATTTTCATCTCTTTCCTTATATGGAAATGGGGCTAGCATGATAGCATTTTCACATAGACTAAAAGCTGCAGACCAGTGTACAGACTTGGCTGAAAACACAGTCGGCTACCTTCTATGACGAAGGGTTTGGAAAGTAGATACCATGTTACATCAAATGCCTAAGTCGAATCAGTGACTATGTAGAGAAGTAGCTGGTAGATATAGCTAAATGTTGCAAATAAAACATAAAACATTGTGGTTTTAACATCATGACCGATCAGACCTTGGAAAACAAATAGCCCTTTTATAAACCCTAAGTGATAATTACTTAAGTGGGTTACTTATTACCAGAGCATTCATGTGCTAAATTATCCACAGTAAATTATTCACCTAATTGGGATATGAGACTTTCATATTTTATTTTAAATGTAAAAATATAGATTTTTTTATTGTAGATTTCCTCCTAGTGTAAGAAAACCCAAGAGTCAGAAATTGCTAGCAAAGCAGTTAAAAAAATTTGTGTAATCAAATGCCACTCAGCAACTCTGCTTATGGTTACTAAGGCAAAATGAAGTTTTATATATATAATCGTTTGTAACTATTCTATAAATGAAGTTAGAATTAGCATAAAAATTGAAACTATGGGTATGCGATGAAGCAGAACGATAACCTTTTATACAATTTTAATCAAATGTTACTAGACAAAAAAAGCTGCAGAGGATTAAAGGAAAAAAATTGAGCAGTAATAGGAAAAACAAAAGAAGAAATTTAAGAAATTAAAATGTCTATAGCTATGAATTCTGATTCAACAAAACAAATATAGCATTAAAAGAATTAATTAGATCTAGAAGTTTAGAAAAAATATCAGTATTGAATAAAGTGAGAATATCAATGAAAATTGCCAAGAACGCAAAAAGTTCTGTTAAGAAACAAAAAAGAAACATTGAAACAAGATAAAAACAGCATCTCATGCACGCGAAATATAAACACACTGATACATTAGTCGATCTGTGTTTCTCAGTTGATTACATGTTGGCCTACTGATTCCAGGTCACAGATTCAAACCTGGCCTAGACCAGTGGCTTTTAAATGTGTTTAAAAGTGAAATGTTTATGCCAGTAGATTTACTGCCACATAAAAAACTATTACAGGATAAAATTCTGTCAGATCAACAGTGCTGATATGATTGTGAATTGATAGTAAACAAAATATTAGTTTATTTTACTGATATATCAGTGGTAGGAGCAGCATATTTATCATTATCACTATTTTAAGAACCCAGTATACACATTAAAATAATTCTTACTAAAAGAGATAAACATTCCAGGAAAGATTGTTTTAAAAAAAGGACACAACTTTGAACAATTTTGAAATTCCCAGTAGCCCTCCAATCAAGTGCATAATAGCCTAATAAAGAAACTTCCAGTTTCCTTATGGAATACCAGGAATATTTCCAGCAGTTTAAGTCAGTCACGGGTGCAGGCAACATGATTTTGAAACAGGTCTAGTAGTGAGTAAGGTTACTGAAGTACATATACAAGATTAAAATCAATTTGAATATCACTTAAGGAAGTTAATATTGTTAAATGGAACCTTCTAAGGATTTTAATTTGTCATTCTATGTTACGTTTCCTCTACTTACCTATTGTCATAGCTTTGAGGGCTTCTTTAGGGAATGTTAAGAAGTTGTACACAGAGTTATATGCACGTGTTGGTTGCAAGCAACTGTCAAAAAGAATAGCTGAGAGGTCAATGCCAGGCAATATAGAATTATTATGATTTACAGAATTGAGGGCATATTGAAGAGCAGCTGTGTGAATAAATGAAGCAGGATGGAGCTTTCCACAACGGAAAGGTCGGGATCCTTGCTGATGTACAGATGCTATACTCAGTAGTGACAGTCTGGTGTTGTTTACATGATCAGTTGATGTAATCTGTGTAAAAATAAGTAACACATTATATATTGAGATTTAACTGTACTGGAACACCACAGTGAAGCAAAATAATTATTACTTTATAGATGAGTCATATTTATAACACATTGGCTTCACTTACATACCTATTTTGAGGACATGTTTCGCAAACCATCGTTTGCATCTTCGGCTCTAATGCAATTGAATCCCACATTTAAGTTCATCACTAAATCAACAGATGGCAGCAGCAACTCCAGAATTACCCACACCACTGGATCAAGCTTTAGTCGCATAAGAGCCGAAGATGCAAACGAGGGTTGGCGAAACATGTCCTCAAAATAGATACGTAAGTGAAGCCGATGTGTAATAAATATGACTGATCTATAAATTAATAAGACATTATATGTTTATAACTTCACTTTATAGTTTATTGAATTATAATTTGCAAAAATATTTTAAACTTCTAAATATGCAGTTTTTATTACAATTTATAAATATACCTAGATATGCCACACCTCAGGAAGTGTTTACACTTAGCTTAACACACAAAGTAAAAATATCATACCAGAAAAGTGTCCTATAACATGTATACACTTATATTACAAACAAAGATTTTTTTACAATATTTATTTTATTATTTATGCAATGAAGTATCAAATATGTTGATTATTTCTGCATTTAATCAAAAACCTAAAAACTAAACCAAATAGCAAACTAGAATGTCTTCCTTACTTTCATTATGCTCCATTTCCTATTAAATTTACAAAAGTGTGGGAAAGTTGTTTCCATTATGAAGTGTAAAGCCCAAGTTCATTAATTTTATTATCATTTATTCATTTATAGCATCTTTACTATTTCTAAGTGCAGTGCAATGCAAATGCAAATAATTGTAATGTGGAAACCACTTTAAATAATTGCAAATTAATTTTAATAGGTACCTCAATTACTTGTGGAGTGCCTTGTTCTTCTAAACCATGGCCATTTTGACAAGCTGTGTGCATTTCACTGAAGGGTATTTCATTTCTGTTTTCATCAGCATAGATTTTTAGCTTTGCTGTGTCTAGTTTAACCTTTCTTGTGGCACTAATGTAACCAACAGTGACTGGTTTGCCATTATTTTCTAAATGATGAATATTTAGTACCTGAAAAACAAGAATAAAATGTTAGACGTATGTATATTGCTGTATTACAGCCAAGCCACCAACAGCTGATTCAGATTTGGTTAATCAGGAATTATAAAAATATTGAATAGCAAATGTTTTACTAATATAGGCATCTTTAAATCAGTTATTTGAGCTCAGTGCAACGAGTTTTAGTAACAACTTACTATGTCGGATAGAGTCAACATGAAAAATTCAATGTCGCGGCCGGGATTTGAACCATCGATATCCTGGTTTCCGTCCCGTTGTGCCGTCATGAATTAAATTCTTCATTTGACTCGTATATTTCCCCGGTAGACCACTAGGGGCTCTCGCATTCGAGATACACCGTTTGTAGCCACTTACTATCATAAGTACTTGAGTCCCAGACTTCATCATTTAACTCTTATTACTTTACTTATTAATGGAAATTAATCATTTCTTCACACTAGCCATGTAAGATTTTTGATGAATAGAGTCAACATGAAAAATTAAATGCCACGGCCGGGATTTGAACCAAGCCTATATATGCCTAGTGTGAAGAAATGATTAATTTCCATTATACAACTAAAAACTTATTATGTCGTTTTCAAGCTCATATCTTTAGTTCTGCAAATATTTGAAAACTAGGCTGAAATAGTATCCATTAGGTTTAGATAAACCATTTAGTAAGTTTGCTGACCAACAGAAGTCCAAAGTTTAATTTTATCTCAGTATTTATAAATTAGTGCATTACTCCAAGTTGGAAGCTTACTGTCACCTGAGACACCTTTCAAAAGTTTGGAAATAGGATTAATACTTTATCTCTCAATCCAAAAATGTTTTTTTGCAACATATGTTTTATACCTATAAAATATTAATTGTTCTATGTTTTACATACATGCTATGCCTTTCATAATACAGGTGATTTAATCTATAATTTCTTAACTTTTCTAATAGCTGAAATAATAATAAAAATTAACTGAAAATTCTCTGAATGGAACTAAAATAATATTAAAAGGCTTAAATATCTTTTCTAAATATTTTTCAAAATCATAATTGCAAAGTTAGTTTTATATGAAATAAATCTTAAATATTTTCATTGCAGTGCTTTCATATGAATGTTTCTGTTTTGATATTTAGTATCTCTTTTTTAATTTGTTGTAATATTCTTTTGAAATTCTAGATCAATCATAATACCTTAATTGTATCAAGAAATTTGCACATACAGAGGATTAAATTTCCACCTACAGAACCCATTGCAGTTTGAAAAAAAAAAAAGTGGAAACTTTTTGGCATTACAATAGGTTTTCTTTTAGGTTGCCCCTTTGGCGTAGATGTAGTGTGTCTCCTCACATTCTGAGAGACCTCCACCGCCGCCGCTACTGTGCCTCCTGTGGAAGGCACAGTCATTTCACTGGACAGGCGCTATGCACCCTGCATCCCTGCAGGAAGGCATTGCCTGTCCCTCCAGCACCGCCAATCACTCAGCAGCAGCTGAGCACTCATCATAATCAACATCAACAGCCGGCAACACCAGACTACACCACCAGGCAGGAGCAGCTCAGGGAGCAAGTCTGGGGCCTAGGGAAGGCCGTTCAGATCTTCATTCGGAGCTCCTGGTCATAGCAGACAAGCTGACCACCCTGGAGGACATCCTAAGAGAGCTCCAGACTATTCAGACAACACACATCACAACAGAGCACCAATCCATACACCGGAAGCTGGACAAGCTCACTACAAGCGTCAGGGGGCTCCTCAAGAACTCTGTGAGCTCAACCTTCCTTCCGCATGAACCACCTTCAGAGAACCAGTACATCACAGAACAACAGTGCAAGACCATCAGCCAGTCGTACGTGGGGGATATCAAGTCTCGCCATGTACGGTGGAATGCAAGACACCAATAATCTGGTACCTGTCCTTACCCTTACCACCTTTTAACCCCTAGGCTGCAGTCAGGTTCCATGTCTGTAGCCTAGTAATACCTTCCTCGCGCTTGCACCCATTGGGTGCCAGCATCCCATTTCACTTACTAATGCGGGTGCTATGCGGGACCGCTCTAAGCCACGCCATTCACAGATCATTATCTTTTCATTATACGGTGGAGGTCTTTTAGTGGGTATTGCCAAGGACAGGCAAGCCCCATTGTGCCCTCCAACTCAGTGGGGATCCATAAATGGATTTTTCCTCCACTCGGGGGGAAAAAAAAAAAAAAAAAAGGAAACAAATAAAAATACTCTGACAGGGTGAGTTACCTGAAACGCTTCTTCTGGGGCTTTTCCTTATTCTTAGAATACAAAATATTTCGGGTAGCTCTAAGCTGTAGGAATCCATTCCACTCATTTTTTTTCATTCATGTCATATCTATAATCTGGTAAGTCTTCCAATATGACTTACCAGGTTAGAGATTGTTAAAGAGTCTAAAATTGTATTATTCCAGCCTTAGAAAAAAAACATAAATTTATAAAATAAAATATAGAATTATAAAATACTTTCAAATACATTTTTAAAAATCTATAGGAAAATTAAAATACTTTGAGTAATTTTAGACATATTAAATACAAAAATTTGGAAAATCTGCTCTGGCAGAACATTTATTAACTGAAGAAAATGAGATAGACCTAAATAACTTTTGTGTGACGACAGGTTTTTCAACTTGGAAAACTGCTTAATTGGAAAATCAAATCATTATTAATTCTGCACTATAAAGGACAGTGTCACTAAGAGAATAACCTTAATATTGGCAGATGAAGTTATGACTTGGTCTTATGGATACATCTAGATGTTGGTAATAATAATTCATACTTGACAGTAACAAAATAGCTGCTTCTACTTATTGCATTAATTCAGAATGACAGAAGTTTTAAGTCCTTTTCCATTAAAACTCTTGTATTGCCCTTTTGTTTGGGTGAAGCTGCAAAATAGTTTCACAATAAAACAAACTTCTTTCGTATATACAAGGTATGATAAAAAAAGTAATTTTTAATTTTGTGCTCTTTATATACCTACTTTTCAAAACTGTCTTTTAATCTTGTTTGTATAAATGTTCCTGATGTAAGTTTGCACTTTCAGCTGTTCTGAATCTTTAGTTTATTCTTTACAGTTGAAAAGATTATATGTGTTCAGAGGAACATTAAGTAACAAAAAAATAGAAAATAAATCTAAAGAATTGTACAAGCATTTACGGAGACAAATAAAACAGATAACAGAAGAAAAATTTAAACTTAAAGCAATTAAAAAGTACCTCGTAGAAAACCCAGTCTACTCTATAGATGAGTATAAAAGGTTAAATAAAGCTTAAGTAGTATATGTACCCTCTGCTTATTTTATTATTTTTATAATGTTGTGTACACATTATATTTGTTAAACCTGTTGACGCATTCTATGTATTTTGGATCATATGGATGCAATAAAAAAAATGTTTTGTGAATACTCTGCAAATTTTAACTTAAAATCTTTAATTTTTACTTACGTACTAATTTAAATTGCAATAAATTTGGCTTGACAAATGGAATTAAGTGCAACGCAGCACTTGAAATATTGACTGCAACTTTCAGAGAATCTACTGTGAGTAAGACAAGAGTTATGAGAGATAGAAACATTTCAAAGAGGGTCAAGCCTGCCTCTGTAGCATAGGTGTATATGAGGGAGTCAACATGACTGGACGGAAACCAGGAGATCCGTGGTTCAATCCCGCTGTGGCATTGAATTTTTCATGTTGACTCTATCAAGCACCTTAGCCTGTGTATGGCTAGTATGAAGAAATGATTAATTTCCATCAATTAACTAAAATAATAAGTTAAATGATGAAGCCTGGGACTCAAATACTTACAACAGTAAGTCACCACAAACAGTGTATCTTGAGTGTGAGAGCCCCTAGTGGTTTACCAGGGAAATACATGAGTCAAATGGAGAATTTAATATCATGACGGCAAGTTGGCCATGGTAGCTCAATGGGTAAGAGCTGGACGGAAACCAGGAGATTCATGGTTCAAATCCCGGCCATGGCATTGAACTATTCATGTTGACTCTATCTATCAAACACCTTACTTAGCCTGTGTAAGGATAGTATGAAGAAATGATTAATTTCCATCAAGTAACTAAAATAGGTGTATTTTAATTATTTATTTTGTAATTTATGTCCTCCAACATTGTCATATCAGACGAGGAATTAAATGGATGAAATGATGCTCAAATGAGTCCGGGGTCCATGGAGCTTAAGAGCTACCTGACATTTGCCTTTCAGGATAAGGAAAAAACCCAGAAAAAACCTTATCCAGGTAACTCACCCTAGCCGAGATTCAAACTCGGGACCTCTTGAATGTGAGGCAGACACACTACTATCTAGGCTACCGATGCGGGCATAGGTTTAGTCTGTCTTCCTAAAGTTCAAAAGGTGTCCAGTATCTCTAAGCTCTATGGATCCTGTACTGATTTGAGCAGCATCATTTCACCCATTTCATTCATCGTTGGATATGATTTAACGTTGGAGGACATAGAGTACAGAGAGAGAGAGAGAGAGAGAGAGAGAGAGAGAGAGAGAGAGAGAGAGAGAGAGAGAGAGAGAGAGAGAGAGAGAGAGAGAGAGAGAGAGAGAGAGAGAGAGAGAGAGAGAGAGAGAGAGAGAGGCTCAAGAAGACCTTGAAGATAACTACTCTGAATGCCCTCCTATGTCAATTACTGACTGTGAAGAAGTAAAGAAAATGGTTCTGGAAAATAACTAAATCTTTTTTATTTAAGTTTGAATATATGAGTCACTATGTTTACACTCAGTCCTCACTTACTTGTTGTTGTATAATTGAAATGTTTTCAAGATCATTCGATCTCATCATCAGCTGTTTGGTGACTAAATGAACCTCCCTCTTCTTCCACTGCTACAGAGGTCATTATCACAAAGTCATCCCATGCCTTCACCACGCCTTCACCTCTGTCTAGCACATGTGAAGTGTCCCCTATGCCCAACGTGGTTCAGAGTCCACGTTAAAAACTGTAGGTCCTTTAGCCTCACTGTCATCTTTGCTATCACCCTGTCATTGGAGGTAATGGACACCACCCTCTGGATGCCTCCACCTTAGAAATGGGTTCGGTCATCACGTGGTGGGGCGAGGTTATCCCGAAGGCCATAGTTGCCATATGGGGAGTGTTGGTATACATACATGCCTTATTCACAGAGATTAACCAGAATTGTGGCAAAACCACTTGTAGAAATTGCATTACAATTATTATTTTATGTTCTCCAACTTTAAGTCATATTGGACAATAAATGAAATGGGTGAAATGATGCTCAAATGAGCCCTGGGTCCATAGAGCTTAGAGTACCTGATATTCATCTTTCATGATAAGGGAAAACTGCAGAAGAGTTGCATTACAATAATGCTCCCGCTCATACCTCAGTTCTTCTTCATGACAAAGCTTGTTGTCTCGGCCATCATATTCACCAGGCATGGCCCTGCAACTTCCTGTTCCTGAGACTGAAGAGATCCATGAATGGATGTTACTTTGCCACCATTGATGAGATAAAGATGAATCAGTGAAAGAGCTGAACACCAAAATGGAAGGAGAGTTATAGAAATGCTTCCAAGATTGGAAAAAGCATTGGCCCAAGTGAATTATGTTTGAGCGGGGCAAAATTGATGTTGATGAATAAATAAAGATTCTTCAATATAAATGAATATTTATTCCCATTATTTTTTTATTGTACCTTGTAGGCTACTATATTTATGTTTATTTTAGCTATACACTTATACACACTTTATCTCTGTCGTACATTTTAGGAACTTGTTTAAAAAGTTCATTCTGTTACAATTAAGCATACCTCAACATCAGCATGGGAATTTTCTCCAGAATTTGAGAATGCAACTGCATTCAGTCCAACTCCCACAAATGCCATATTAGGTGTGACTTCAAACAACCGTTTGCGTACCCTTTCCACATCCTTCATACCATTACATTTAGTTCCATCTGAAACATATTTTTTCCTGTTATATGTATTATTGAAATCTGATTCTTTTGCAATGGTAATTTTTAAACATACAAAAGCATATGCCACATATAAATTCAACATGTTTTTAAAAAGTTGATAATGATAGAAAATAAATTTTAACACTCAGTATAGAACATCTATCATAACAGGTTATTTTGAAACTACACCAAATGAATATAGGCATTTCGTGGTTTATAACTTAACTAGTCCAAATTTTGGTGTTGCAGCTTCGAGACTGTGTTAATATAATTTTATGCAGCATTAAATATTACATTATTTTGTGATTGGGCAGCGCAGGAACTAATGGTATGCGAACCTCAAAAGTTGTTATTGGGATGCACCACCCATGAAAACAAAAGCATTGCTCCTTGCTCTTTATCAGTGACCCTAGCCTCGCTTTTGGGCAATGGGGCAAAGGGCAGTTACTTGTGAAAATCTTGGATAGTTCCAAGGTTGCTCATGTTGCTATGATCTTAATTGTATAGTACTTTCAACTAGTTACTATAAAATCAACAGCTGACTTTTCAGTTGCAAATGCTTTATTAGTATTATAAAACACAGTGAAATAAAATGCTTGTCTCATAATTGGTTGGTTGCTAATGTTCATGGAGTTGGAGAATTTCCATTTTCCTTCTGGCCTCCCAATAATGTGTGACTAGTTGTGCTGTCAGTTCTCCATCTGTTTTTGTCAGGGCACTACACTGGAGCAGATGATCTCCGTCCATCAATGAGTTCGGGTCCCTACACAGTGTGCAGGTCGGGGATTCAAAAACATTAATCCTGTGTAGATGAGCGGCCAAACAGTCCTGGCCAGTAGTCAGTCGGAAGATGGCAACAGTACTGCTTCTTGGGTAGTCTGGGATGGTATCTTTACTTCCTTGTAGACTTTTCCATTGCTTGTTAGTACTTTTTTCTTTGCATTCTTCTTTCCAGAATAAGTTGATTCTATTGTTTATATGTAGTTTTGATGTGTGGAATGAGGTTTTTTGTTGGCAGCTTTGTTTTATTTGTGTTCCTTTTTTTCTGCCAAGGAATCTGCTATTTCATTGCCTGTAATTCCACAGTGGGATGGAATCCACTGGAAGTGTATTTCTTTTTTTAGAACTTGTAGTATTCGTAATGAACTGTAAATTTCAAGTATTCTATTGTTGTTAGGGTACAGTGAGGATAGGGCTTGAAGTGCTGATTTAGAATCGTTTAGAATCACTGCTTTAGAGAAAGAGTTCACATGGTTGAAGAGTTGTTTCAGCGAGGTGTTGATTGCTTCTAATTCTCCATCATAGTGGGTTGCTAGTGTGCCCAAACTACTATGTATTCCTGCTCCAGCATTACTTTCTTTGTCAAATACTTTCTTTGTCTGTGTATATGTGTAGCCATGAGTCTTGTGGATAATAAGTTTCAATTGTTTCTAGAGCTAGCATTTTAAGTGTATCTGCACTTACATCCCTTTTTGACTCTATATTTTGCAGAAGGTTTACTCTGCTATTTATTTTAGGTTGTGATAGAGGGCAGATTGGAAGTGGGAGATGTTCAATTTTGTTTGTGTCTTCAAGGCTGTATATTCTCTGTAGGTTATAGGCTTCCTGCATAAATCCTTGTGTTTTTAAGGTCCTTTCTCTGCTTTTGTAGTTCTTCCAGTAAGTATTAAAGGGGAGCCTTTGTAGTTTTTCATTTAGGAGGAGATTCTGTTTTTCCATTTCATATTTAATTGGCAAGTTATTTGTAGCAATTTGCATTGCAGTGATTGGTGTTGATTTGACTGCTCCCATTATTAGTCTGAGTGCTTGGTTCTGTAATGTTTCAAGTTGTGCTAGTTTGCTTTGACTTGCTGTAAGTATCACCTCGCTTCCATAGAGGAGTGCTGGTTTGATGTAACTTTTATAGGTGGTGTTGAGTGTATTGACAGAGGACCCCCATTTGCTGCCAGCTAGTCTTTTGAGTGTTGTTAATCTCTGAGTGGTCTTAAGGGCAAATCCCATGCTTGTCTCATTGCATAAGGAATTTAGGTTTGGTTAACTTTATCTACAGTTCTTCGATATTGTTCTCTGTTCTTTTTATCATTTAATGCTTCCATCCTCAACCTCACTAACATTAACTTCCCTCTAAAAGGCTTAAGTTGCATATGTCCAGCAGCTTATTTGCCGCCATCGACTGTTATAATGGAATGTTGGAACACGTTAAATATCCATAAACAAATAACTAAGGAATAGCTTCTTTATTGCGGTTTCATATGCCAAAGAAATTTTTAGTAGTGGCAGGCTACAATGAAGCATGCCGGTATGTTTACAAGCAGCTACAGCAGGCGGCATGCTGTGACACTACCTGTGATTCCTTCAATAGCATAAGGCATGTGGCATTGTTCCTGTCACTACCTAATCCACACTCACTCTGGAGTGTTTTTTTAATGTGGTTATATTGGTGGTATGTGTCGCATGGAAGCTGAGCAACTACTTCTATATATTCATTCGGTGTCATTTCAAAACACCCTGTATATTGGTAGTCAACTTCAAATTAAATATAAATGGCACATATTAATCTTTTTATAATATGATTCAACATTATTAGCTAAAAATAAATGCAGTTAATTAAATATTGTATGACTATTTCAATGAATTTGCTAAGTATCAATTATTCTAAATGGCTATAAATGAACATATCTGCAGATTTAAATCATACCTATGTAGTAGAGTAATTTTGTTCCCTCTTTTATTTATTATTTGAACATAATATAATGTATGAAAATAGCAAGTAAGTTATACCCAAGTTTGGAAAGGTAAAGTTAGACTGAAAAATTCATTGTCATAGCCAGCATGTGACGGATCTGTCTCCGTCTAGTTCCTCTAACCACTGAGCTATCATAGCAGCATGCCAGCACTAAATTAAACTCTCTGATTCTCATTTTTCCAGATAATGGATATGAGAACACTCATAATGGTGACTTACTATGCTTTAAATTATTTAAGTCCCAGGTTTTATAGCTAAGACCACTAATAGGTCAATTAATGGAAATGTACTCTACCTTTCCAAACCTAGTCCTGCATAAGACTGGTGTGAAAGAACAATTAATTTATATTAAAGTTTTACAAGAAGTATATAGTGTTTTTAAAGTGATCTGAATTATTAAAAATGTTTCTATAGCACCAGTTGTAGTACACTAGGTTATCATAATAAATATTTGACAAAACTCTTCTGGTTGGGTGACAAACAATTAAAGATAAATAAAAATGTGGACAGAATGAGGCTTGAAGTATCAATCTATACAATGGCTTTAGAAGTAGCAATATACTTGACCACAAAGTAACCCTTTTAAAGAATTAATCGGATATTTTGAGTTATCCCACTTTAAAACTTAAATCAACTTGTTGCTTTAGGTTATTTTTAGCTTGAAATTGTTATGATTAAAAGCATTGTTAAAAGGGAAGTTAACTTCATATCAAATACATGTTGACTCATTTTATTAAAACTTAACTCATGTCATTCACTCTAGGTGAATCTTTAAGTTTTCATAAAATATGACCCAATTAGTCTTTGATATCTGCAGCCTCTTTGCATTTGAAAAATATTTAGTAATTAATGTTGGTTAGGTACATGAAGGAATAAATGTTACAAGCAGCTTGGTTTCATTTAAGCTTTTAATCTATGGGTTACACAGATACAGAATTACAAAGGCAGTTCATTCACGTAGTACAATTTATCCTAGAATACAAATTAAAGCCAACTTTAATTAATATCCAAGGTTGGTTATTAAATTACCTGAACAAAGTTCCCTTTTTACAGTTCCCAGTGCATGTGAAACTGCCAAAACTGCATTTATTGTGTTCACAACTGAAGGGTTCTGTAAACACAAACATAAAATTCATTAGTTATTCATATCTAAGGTTTACTATTTTCTTTCACATTTAAACTTTGAAGTAAACATATCATTGACAAAACCAAATTTTAATTACCTACACTCTGTAGCAAAGTTTGCAAAAAGTGTTAAATTTACAAGCACTCAATATCCTAATAAGTTAGCTAGGAGTACAAAATAGAGGTAAAAGTTACAGGTAACAAGAGTGATGCAGGTGAGAAAAAAACTGTCCATAATTCTAATTCCAGTTCTTACCACTCATCTCATGAATACCTCTATAGGGAACATTAATGACAAATAAAGTGTAAAGTGTAATGCCATAGATCCACAATGAATACCTGTATACCTATATTAATTACGAGTAGCTGGCATGCTTTAATTTGTATAAGAGTACTCAGACTTAAGATGTTTAAATTTTTCCTCCAGAAACATGTTTTTCAACCACCTTCGTGGTCATCTTTAGCAGGCCATTCTACAGCTACAGTTTGAGTTGCTGTAGCATGGCCCACTGACTGGTAGTTGTCTCATGTGTTTATGAGAACTCCTAGTGGTTTACCGGGAGAAACACGAGTCAGTTGGAGAATTTAATGTCATGTTGGCACGTTGGCCATAGTAGCTCAAATGGTTAGAGTGGCTGGACGGAAACCAGAAGATCCGTGGTTCAAGCTATGGCATTGAATTTTTCAGTCTGGCTCTACCCTTTCATAGTGCGTCCTACACTCGGCTAGTGTGAAAGAACAATTAATTCCTAATAGTGTACCTAATAGAGGTCCGAACTATAAAGCCTGGGCCTTAAAGTACTTACAGTATAGTAAGTCGCCATTAAGGTAGTTGTCTCATGTGTTTATGAGAACTCCTAGTGGTTTACCGGGAGAAACATGAGTCAGTTGGAGAAGTTAATGTCATGTTGGCACGTTGGCCATAGTAGCTCAAATGGTTAGAGCGGCTGGACGGGAACCAGAAGATCCGTGGTTCAAATCCCAGCTATAGCATTGAATTTTTCAGTCTGGCTCTACTCTTTCAAACATAGTGTAGTTATATTCACATTAGAACCAACCCAAGTATAGCATTTGGTATATATAAATGACAAAAATAACATAGACTGTGTTTTTAAATTTATTGTATATGCTTATATATTATTTACTCTATGGTTTAAAAAGTTAATATAGACTAATTCATTCATTAAGGTGTCTTTTGCTCATTACTGCTAAACATGTCTGGATAGCATCATATAGTTTTAACTCCAGACTAGCTTGTATCCATAGTTACAGGTTAATAGTTTGTTTAGTTTTTGAATGACAGCATTTTAAACAAGACCACTTGTAGAGGTTTCACAAAAATGGAGGATTTGGAAAAATGAGCTGTGATTAAATACTTCCATTTGAAAGGGTTAACGCCTAAACAAATAAAGGAAAAAAATGGACATTACATTGAAACACTCTGCCTCTTCATATACAATGATAGCAAGGTGGGTTGCAAAGTTCAAAATCGGACATACAAGTACTAGTGATGAGCCTCGCTCTGGACATTCTGTGGAAGTCACAACTCCAGAGATCATTGAAATAATTCATTTTACAGTACTGGAAGACCACCAATGAAAGCTGTTTGTGATAGCAGAGGCTGTAAACATATCAAAGGGACGTGCAGGTAATATTTTAAGTAGTGTTTTTGGCTTTCACAAGGTCTGTGCAAGCTGGGTGCCATGTTTGACACCTGATCAAAAGTTGCAAAGAAAAACTATTTCTGTTAAGAATTTGGAGCTCTACTGTAAAAACAGTTTATCACCATGAATGAAACATGGATACATCACTAAGCTTCAGAAAGTAAATCACAGCCAAAACAGTGGATTCTGCCAAGTGAACCATCTCCAAAAATTTCAGTCAGTTTTGTCAGCTAACAAGTTTATGGCTAGTGTTTTCTGGAATATACAGGGAATTAGTTTTATCGATTACTTGGGAAAGGGTAAAAGTATCACTGGCTTCTACTACGCAAGGTCTCCGTATTGTCGAGAAAGAGGAAACCACTACAATTTGCACCAGTTGAGTTCCAGCTGATAAGAGCAAAAGCTCTTGAAACATGTCTGTGGAAAAACAGTGTGAGAGAAGCACTTTTGTGTTAAGTTGTGCTTCACTGTCTCTATGCTTCTTTCAATTTTAGACTTTGAAAGAAAATCATGTTTTTTTCACGACAATGCCTTGGCCCATCGATCAGTCATTGCAATGGGAAAAATGTGCAAATTAAAGTTTGAATTTCTTTAACATCCTCCTATTCACCAGATCTAGCACCAGTGACTACCACTTGTTTCCAAACCTCAAAAGATTTCATGGAGGACGAAGATTTCACCACAATGAGGAGGTCATTGATGCGATAAACAGCTATCGTGATGACCATGATAAATCACACTACAGAGATGGTTTAATTAAATTGGAACATACAGTTGAATCTCGATATATTAATATGACAATTTGGAATATGAAGATTTACTCTGAAAATAGCCAATAAAGGAATTTGCCCTCAATTTTTTCGAACCCACAACTTCTTAATACAACTACTAAACAGACAACTACAGATGACAACTACTAAAACAGTGTAAAGTTCTATGAAATGCTAATACAAATAGACGCATATGGATGTGGTACTTTCCACATGGATAAGTAACATACCATCTGATACCCTCTGTGGTCTAGGGGTAACATGCTAGCCTCCGGAATCATCAGTTCAAACCTAGTAGAGGGTTCTGCAACCTTTTGAATGTAAAAATCCTTAGCCTTTGGAAGAAAAGTAAAACTGGTGGTCCCATGTTGTAGATGATAAAGAAACATCTGAGCAAAATTAAGTGGTCTTTCATGCCCACTATAGAATGGAACACTGAGAATAAAAGATTCTCCATATTTAACAAAACTTAATAATTCAATTCAGATGGATAACTGGATACCAAGGGATCTGATACAAAAAATAAAAGATGTGAAAAACAGGGAATCTATGTTTCCAAGAACAGGACAAGTTCTTGTGCAGGAACGGAGTCACAAAAGAGTAGTAACTGATCTCTACTTTTCCTAAGAAATATTGCCTAGAGCAACGACGCTATTAAGAAAGGAAGAAAAGTTTCAAAACCAGAAATTGTTGAGACATAGAATAAATACATGAAGGGGACAGTATATATATATACTAAGACATAGATACATGCAGAGATGTAAGCTTCATTGCAAATTAAAACAGAAAAGAAGAGTACTAAGGTACATAAAAGACTAACTATATACATTTCAGTTAAAAAAGTAAACATTTACAAGTGTACAAATCATTCTACTTCATGATGTACGAATTCATCTATACTGTAAAAACTATAATCCAATATGAAATTAAATAAAACATTTTTGAATTTATTTTGTTTCTATACCCCTTATACATTGTGATAGTTTATATAAAAGGTAGACTGGATGTTCCGAAAAGGGGATATGTTTCCAAAAATAAGTGTAGCAGTGAAAAAAATACCTAAAATTTTTGCAGAACACAGCATTATGAAACAAAATCATACATGTTGATACATTACATACATGAACTGTTGTGTGACTCTTTTCAAGTTTGCTGTTCTAATAACTGTCATTCACAGGAAATCTATTAAAAAGGTATGAATTTACACAAATATACATCTTTGTTACAAAGGCTTCACTTATCTTAAGAAATTGGTGTTAATACTTGTTTCTAATGAAGATTGATTTCAAAAACAGATTGTTTTCATCATCACCCGTGTCTCGAATTCGTCTTATTCTGCGATTGACCAAGTAGTGCTGAATATAAATAAGTGGAAATATGAAATTCAGATTTTTGACACAGCCCTGTCAGATCATTACGCACAAATGTTAAAATTAGTTGTCCCAGTAGATCAGCATAACCCAAAACAGAATGCAAAAAAAATATTCAAAAAGGTTAGACTTGCTAATGATGACAATCTAAGCTATCTAAATTTTCTATTAAGTAAAGAATCTTGGGAAAGCGTGTACACTGAGCGAAATCTAAACGATGCCATGAATGCATTTTTGGACACATTTGATTTTCACTTTGTAACAGCCATACCAATAGTTAAAGTAGCAATAAACAAGCTAGGTAATAAGTGGATCACAACAGGAATCCGCAAATCTGGTGATAGATTAAAATTCTTGAGCAAATTATCATGAAGGAAAACAAGACTACACCGGATTTTAAGGCCTATTATGTAAAATATCGAAATATATATAATAAAGTTATAAGAGCAGCCAAAAAGTTACATAACGATGAAACAATAAAAAAAGCAGTTAATAAAACTAAATCCATATGGCAAGTAATTAAGCACGAAACAAAAAATGGACCCAAATTGAAAGAAAATTACCATCTAGAAATTAATGGCCAAAAAGTAAGTGATCCTAAACAAATTTCGGAATTATTCAACCAGTTTTATTCAACTGTAGCGGAGAAACTGTTAAATACTCATTCACTAGGAAAGAAGGAATGATTAAGTGTAAAGAAAAATGAACATAGCATGTTTTTAATTCCAGTAACAGTTGAGGAAGTTAAAGATGTTATAAAAAAATTGAAGAATAAGAAATCAGTAGGAATAGACGGTTACTCTAACTACGTCATAAAGTGTTGCTCCTTATTCCTAATTGAACCACTGACGTACTTGATAAATCTTTCACTTTCAAGTGGGACGTTCCCCAACAGGTTAAAAAAAGGTAAAGTGAAACCCATCTTTAAAAAAGGTAACAAAGGGGAGGTAGGAAATTACAGGCCAATTTCCATAATTTCAACTTTTGCAAAGATCTTCGAACAAATAATGTATAAAAGAGTAACAAGCTTTTTGGAAAAATTTAAAGTAATTAATGACAATCAAAATGGTTTTCGAAAAAATAAATCAACAAGTTCTGCACTGATGAATTTCATTGAACAAGCGTATGAAACACTAGATAGTAAACAACTAGGGATAGGCATTTTTTTAGATCTTACAAAGGCGTTTGACCTGGTTGATCACAAACTTTTACTAGAAAAATTATCCTCATATGGCATAAGGGGGTTAGCTTTAGATTGGTTCAGATCTTATCTGGAGAATAGAGAGCAATCGGTGGAAATAGAGTATTTTGATAGCGAAACGAGTGAAGTTAAAACTCAGATTTCAAGTATCGCTATAATGAAATATGGGGTCCCTCAAGGTTCGGTGCTTGGACCTCTTTTATTTATAGTGTACATTAATGATTTGGCAGATAATGTAGAAAACAGAACCAATATAAATGTTACACTTTTTGCAGATGATACAAATATTTTTATCAAAGGGGTGAATAAGGAAGGGGCAGATGTACATATTGAAAATAATCTAAAATATATTCAAAAATGGTTTAGTGCCAATATGTTAATATTGAGTAAGGAGAAAACAGCAGCCCTAAGCTTCTATAATAAAATGAGTGGAAGTCAATTGTATCCAAAATTAATGCTGGGACAAGACCAAATACATTACGTACAAACTATCAAATTTCTGGGACTAATACTAGATGAAAATTTAAATTGGGAAACTCACATAGAGGCATTGACGAAAAAGCTTAGTAAAATGTGTTTCTTAATGAGGGCGATTACAGGCATGTCAAACTTGAAAGTTCAGAGAATAGTGTACTTTTCATATATACACAGTTTGTTGGCATATGGTATAATTTTTTGGGGAAATTCTAAAGAGAGTATAAAAGTATTCAGATACCAAAAGAAAATAATTAGAATCATAGCAGATGTCTCAAGCACAACTAGTTGTAAGCCATACTTCAGTAAATTAGGTATCTTACCACTGCCAAGTATATACATATTTGAAACTCTTGTACATATGAAAGCAAGCCTAAGTTTATTCAAAACAAATTCTGAAATTCATATACACAACACTAGAACAAAGAATAATTTATTTGTGAAGTCACACAAAACAAAGATGTATGAAAATAGTTTCACATACGCTGGCTTACATCTTTACAATAAGCTACCTGAATCTATAAAAAAGATTGAATCACAACATCAATTTAAGAAATTGTTATTAAACTTCCTTAGAGCCAATAGCTTCTACAGCGTGGATGAATTTTTAAATTTGTAAATATTTAGTTAGCTACCTTAATTATAAATATTGTACTTAGTTTTTAGTTCTTAGTTTTTAATTTGACGTGTCCTATAACATGTACATGTTTTAATGGATGAATCAATAAATCAAATCAAATCAAATCAGTCAACTCCGTTGTCAAGGATTCCGGTTACCATGTTTTTCTTAAGTTTTTTTAGTATTACCAACATCTGAAAACGTAACAAACTTAAAAACAGAATCAACTGCTGGTATTTCAAAATTCATTATGCGATGTTTATTTTTTAAAATAAATATCTTTTCCCAAACTATTAAATCTATTGGACCATTTAATTGTTTTAATAATTTAACTTCAGGATTTATTTTATGATCATTTTTTGTCATTTAACCATGAAATAAATCCTGAAGTTAAATTATTAAAACAATTAAATGGTCTGATAGATTTAATAGTTTGGGAAAAGATATTTATTTTAAAAAGTAAACATCGCAAAATTAATCCTTTCATGGAAGTGTTGAAAACAGTGTTGTATAAATTAAATTAATTGGGAGTCGATTAATGACACTAAACAACACTTACTTTTAAATTTTCCCGGAACTAGTTTCAGAGGCCTTCCCTCTATCTTCAGCCAGACATCGACAGCTGGACGTCGATGTCCGGCTGAAGATAGAGGGAAGGCCTCTGAAACTACTTCCGGGAAAATTTAAAAGTAAGTGTTGTTTAGTGTCATTAATCGACTCCCAATTAATTTAATCGCATAGTTAATTTTGAAATACTAGCAGTTGATTCTGTGTTTAGATTTGTTTCATTTTCAGATGTTGGTAATACTAAAAAAACATAAGAAAACATGGTAACCAGAATCCTTGACAATGGAGTTGACTGATGATGAAAACAATCTGTTTTTGAAATCGATCTCCATTAGAAAGAAGCATTAACACCAATTTCTTAAGATAAGTGAAACCTTTGTAACAAATATTTATATTTGTGTAATATTTATTGCTTCACTGTAGCTCATTTTCTACGTAATAAGGTATGAAATATTTTGATTTTTAATAGTACTTAGAAATCTAATAATAATCAGCCCGAAGTAGACCTGAGGCTGCCAACCCAACTGTTGGCCTCACGTCCATGGACAGGTGGGGGATCATCCAATGGGTATGGGGAGGAGATGTGGTCAGCATCTCGATATTCCAGCCGGAAAGCTGGCCTTCTTGGACTGGGAGAAATCTAATACAGAAATATTAATGATGGGTATGCCGGGATAGCACAGTGGTTTCGTTTGCTGCTCCCATGTTAAGGATCTCGAGTTCGATTCCTGGCTCTGGGGTGGCAATTTTAAGTCGGCCCTATCCATGCCTTCACCTCTGTCTAGCACATGTGAAGAGTCCCCTATGCCCAACATGGTTCGGAGTCCATGATATAAGCTGTAAGTCCTCTTGCCTCACCGTCATCTTCACTATCACCCTAACATTGGAGGTAATGGACATCGCCCTCTGGGTGCCTCCACCTGAGAAATGGTATCCAGTCGTCATGTGGTAGGGCAAGGTTACCCTGAAGGCCCAGGTTGCCAGGTGGGATTGTTGGAACTCACACGCACGCGCACGCACGCGCACGCACACGCACGCACGCACACGCACGCACACGCACGCACACGCACGCACACGCACGCACACGCACGCACGCACACGCACGCACACGCACGCACACGCACACGCACGCACGCGCACGCACACGCACGCACGCGCACGCGCACGCACGCGCACGCGCACGCACACACACACTAGTAGATAGACTAGCAAAAGAGGCTGCTGGGGAAGATCGTGAAATACAATATAATAAAACACCTAAAGAAGTCCTGATAAGCATGGAGAGAGACATTGGACTGAATGCATGGCAACTACAATGGACAGCATCAAAGAAAGGAGCCATCACCAAAGAGTTCTTCCCATCAGTGAGAAATAGACTAAAACAAGAACTGCCCATATGCCAAGAGTTTACAGCAATTGTCACAGGACATGGAAAGCTCTGTTCATACCGCCATCGATTTGCTTTACTGGATAGCCCAGTATGCAAATGTCAAGAAGAGGACCAAACAGTAGACCACATAATATTGAGATGTCCAATCATAAACAAACAAAGAACTGAAATGATCAGGAAAATAAAAAGCACGCAATTCACATGGCCCATTACCAAAGAAGAACTTATTAACACACATCTAAAATGTTTCGTCAAATTTGTTACATCAATAAACTTCTCAGATAGAGTAGGCAAATGAAGCATAAAAATTCAATAAAACTGCTAATTAATTGCAACTATTTTAATAAGAATATTGTAAAATATTGTAGGATACATTTCAATACAAATGCAAGATATGTAAAATCATTGTAAAATTATTGTAAAAGTTGTATATAATGTAAATAAAATAAAGCATGTAGTATTCCTAAGGAATGGAGCATGCCAGGTAATTAAAAAAAAAACACACACACGCACGCACACACACACACACACGTTATTAATGGTGATGATACTTTTGGGATACACTACTTTCAGATGTTTAAATGCTTTAAAATCCTTTAATGTTTAAGTAGGCTGCCAGGATAGGGAATGATATTTAAATACCCCTGCACCAATGAAAGGCTAAGAAAAGTTATCTCATTCAGGCATGTTGGACATTTGGTGACATTAGCTTTATTAAAAATTCCACTGCATTAAAGAAACTTACATGAGTGAACTGGTAGCTCTGCAAGTCGGTGTATTTATTGCTGTGGCAAGAAGCTCCTCTGCAATGAAATACATTTGACCAGAATTCAGCAAACCAAGGATTCCATGAATTTGAGTTTAGGCTAAGACTTCGGAAATGATGTTCAAATTCTGCTACTCGTCCAGCCTTGGGTTGTAAAATTAGGGCTCCATAGGTATATTCACTGTAATTTGAAGCAATTAAAAAGAAGTTTATATAACATTTTCACATAAATACTTTACTAAGCAGAGTAATACAAGAGAAAATTTTTATGACATACTGTCAGTAAAACTTAGAAGATTTGTATGCTGATATGTTGTATTTGAGTGTAGTAAGACTTGTAAAATGTTGCTGATTATCTTTCAGTTCTAGAATTTATAACTGCTAAAATTTTATCTTTTTATTATTTATTCATTTATGGTTAGTGTAAAGTATTTTCAGAAGGAAATATGTACATATATTTGACTAGTCATCCATGAGCAAGCGTTTCTATAACAGTTAATCAGCAAATTTCAAATCTGTGACACAAAAATAGACAATTTTCCAATACAAAATGCAATATATCCAGTTATTATTATAAAAATGTAGGTAATATTTAAATTATACAAATGTAATAAATTTAAATTTATTAATTAAATTTAATAATTTTTAAATTTGTAAATATTTAGTTAGCTACCTTAATTATAAATATTGTACTTAGTTTTTAGTTCTTAGTTTTTAATTTGACGTGTCCTATAACATGTACATGTTTTAATGGATGAATCAATAAATCAAATCAAATCAAATACCATTACTAGTAAATAGAT
Source organism: Mantis religiosa (assembly GCA_030765055.1). NCBI lineage: Eukaryota > Metazoa > Arthropoda > Insecta > Mantodea > Mantidae > Mantis > Mantis religiosa. The sequence goes on along the minus strand of CM060957.1, from coordinate 62,780,692 downwards.
GTAATTTATGTTGTGCATTTAGTATATACTTTGTTATAAACTACCATAAAATGTAAAGAAAAATAAAATCTCCTTCCATGTAAAATTGTCACTGCTCAAATTTATGCATTGTTTTTTACAATTTTGCTTTTATAATTCGTTCAGTGGGTATTGTGATTTTTATAAAGGAAAAAAATCGCAGTAAATTCTGTCTAAAATTTATATCTCTAATCATTAACACAAAAGAGTTTTTACTTTACCAGCAATAGCGTTTATAGGTATTAAACACATTTAGAGATTGATCCAAAGTGGTGGGAATGATCCAGTTCTTCTAAACTTTTATGATATTGTGACTCTGTGGGTTCGTGAAATTAAAAGTCCGATTGCACCACTCAAAAATGTTCTTTATTTCCACCGAATTACAGTTGAACACTTGCCGATTACACAGAATTACGTAATGCACACAATTACAATTCACCACCATTACAATTCGTCCGTTATAGTTTCACTTGCATTCGCAATTACGTACACTTCTCCGACGCACGTACGCAGTCCGTCCCCTTGCTGGGCGCTCCTCTCAGCTGCTCACCAAGGACTGACTTCCTCCGGCCCGGTGCGTCACTTATATAAGACCAGCTCGCCAATCTAGAAGTTTCCGGATTAGATGAAACAACCCGCACGTTCGAGAATCTAGGGGGAGGGGAAAGAGACGGCACAGTGGCCCGCGATCCCTCTCCTAATCATCCCTTCAGTTAGTGACAGAGATTAATGGGTGGGTGCGGCCCTGAATAGACTGAATTTTATCTTCAAACAGATTGTTACAGTTATTAAATCTATTTTATTAAAATTATGTTTATTATTTTAAGATTATTTATTTTATTTACAGTAATGTTATCAGCTTATTACTAACAAAGTTCGATAAAATGAAACGTCATCCCAGATTTTCTTCTCTCTTCATTCATGGTCCACTGCTACACATTTAACTGTTTAATTCACTTTTATTTTCTTTAATATAAAATGTTTAAACATTACTTGTTCTTCAGAATATTATAACTATATGATAGATCTATAAGCAAGAGCTAAAATGCAGAAAATTCAGTGATGCACACTTAGCAGAGAATTTTGTGCTTAGTACAAGAAAAGCAAAATTAATGAAGCTGCAACACAAAAAAGGAGGGGAAGAAGATGGAAAATATTAATTGAATAATATACTCATTACCTGAATTCAATATTTTGTTCAGATGTAAACATTATCCATGAGAAATCTCCAGGAACTATTTGGCTTTCATCCTCCAATGCTCGAACGACCCTAAATATCAATTCCAGTCTTTCAGATGGTAGCATCAAAACTACAACTCTTGTTCCCATCATTTGTGCACGAAGCATAAGCAGACATTTTCGAATTAATGCTGTCGTATTAAGAGATGCTAATGGAATAGGAATGCCACCAGTCAGCTTCACGTTTGAAAATGATGCTGCGCTTTTCTCTACATATCTGAACATATCTTCATATTCAATCCCATCTTGATGATATATAACAGTAAAACATCTCCAGTCGAGATACTCCAATAAAGCCAGTAATGAAGAAGCTTGGACAGCATGAGAGGGTGCTAATTGTAAAGGATAAGGTGCATATCTTTTGCGTTGAGGAGGTGGACCACCAGCCTGTGGTGCAAGAACAGCAATTTCAAGGTGTCCTACTGCATCTGTTACTGAAGTTGCTTGTTCCGTGTCACCACCAGCTAGCACTGCAACTATATTTGTTTTGTTGACATCTTTCATACTATACAAGTCACTAGCATGAAGACTGAGAAAGTTTGAAACATCACGGGATGTTTTGACAATACTTCCACAGGTGTCCAGTGCAATGGCAGCTAGGGACATTTCAGAATTATTGCGATTCACCTGAAAAAATAAAATGTTCATATAAATATTCTCTTAACATATTGATCACTTATTCAACAGATTATTGCAAAAGGACTTTTAAAATTTTGTGAAATTGTATTTAAACCACAAGTTGCACAAAATAAAACCTCTTTGTCAAAATTTCAGACTGTCCTCAAGTGTCTTAGTGTCCAGCTTCTATGAAAATAAAATTAATATTAATTTAGGGGAATATCCAGAGTTTGTCCATGCAGGGGATTAATTAGAAAGCCACTACTTCTCTGGAGACACTTGAGCCTAAGGCTTATTTTGTTTTCTGAATCATTTAAAACCAACTCCTTAAACCTGCATCTTTAATTAAGGAGTACATTCCTCTGATGCGTATGTACTCTAATTCTTTTGGTTTTATAAACATTTCCCCTTACCTTCTATAAGCCAAAGTCTCACAGAAGCATAATAAACGTAGTGTTAAATTTAAAGGAAGTCGATTAATGACATTAAACAACACTTACTTTTAAATTTTTCTGGAACATGTTTCAGAGACTTTGCCTCCATCCTCAACCGGCCATCGATTGGTTCTCATTGGTGTAGTTGACGAATGGCCAGTTGAGGATGGAGGCAAAGTCTCTGAAACATGTTCCGGAAAAATTTAAAAGTAAGTGCTGTTTAGTGTCATTAATCAACTCCATTTAAATTTAATTTATTATAACAACACTGTTTTCAACACTTCCAAGAAAGAAAATGTAGTGTTGTTTCAGCCTCATTCTTGTGCAGTTCACAATCTAAGTAACTCTGAAGCACTCCTATTCTGTTAAAATGTTTTTTCACAGGAACATATCCTGTGAGAAATGTAATTGTTTTTCTTAACTGAACTCTGCTGCCTTTCCATGGTTCACTATAAATAGTTTAACATGTCCTGGGGCTTTTAGCCAGTATTTATGATATTTTCTTTTGGTCCAGTTTCTTGTAGCCTCTTTTGTCAAATACTGCAATGTTTACAAAATCTGTTTATGTCCAAAGAATTGTGTAGCCAATCCTTGCCTTGGATATTTTCATTGCTTTCTGTGCCATTATGGCCAGGCACCCAAATGAGTTGAATTGCATTTCATCCTGCCAGTCATTAAACATTAAACATATTTTTTTTCCATTGTTTACTTTAACTGCAATGGTCATATCTCCTTTGGAACATATCGAAGGTGTTAACTCATATTCGTTGGGTTTTTTAATCATTAGATCACACACATATTCGCACTCTCATTCATATTGTGACTTTGTGGGTTCGTGAAATTAAAAGTCCAGGTTACAAACACCAAAAATTGCTCTTTATTTCCGTAGAAACACACTTTATACACCAGCAGAATTATGTCACATACACAACACAACTTGCAAGATCAACGACCACAACACAGCTCACACAGCTGTTCACACATGCGAGTTTAATTGACGACTGACTCCGTGGCAGGCGGCTCCCTTTTTATAGATTACTTACTATCTGGAATGTTCTCAAATAATCAAGATGGCGCTAGAAGAAAGACGAACTCTCGAGAAATCCATCTCCTTCCCCCCCTACCGTTTCGGCAAGCTTTTATCTTTGCACTGCACTGCCCATCTCTTTGAATGCCTCGTCGCGCTGCCTCATCGTAACAATGCATTCGCGACAATACTTTTAGACTGTAGGAAAGATGAGGAATTATCTTGGTTGGAGAAAAATCCCTACCACCAGGAGTCAAACCTGGGATCCCTAGCACGTTAGGCAGGTGCTCTACCGACTGAGCTACGAGGCCAGCTAAACATGTTTAGGCAATTTAGAACCAGTCTGATGTAGCCTTGTAAATATTTAGAGCTGTAAGTGAGTCTATCTGAGAAAATAAGGATCTGTTTTCCATTGTAAGCTCTCATTGTGTTTTTGGAACATCATTTTTTCGAATGATGGGACCATCTTTGTTTACTTTGGAGGAGATTCACTAGAAGCAACCTCCTGTTTCCATTGTTGCTTCATTCACATAATAAAAGTGATAAATCCAGGTAATGTCTATGGTGACAACTCAGCAAAACTTCAGATTTCACATAAATAGCCCCAATTTGAAAACTGCACCTGCCTGTTGTTCAAAGAGAGCAAACACAGAATCATCGGCCCAACAACTTTTTCATCTCCAATATATTAGCCAAAATATGACCATCTCTAAGTTCTTTCTCACTAGTCCAAAGTTTTCCACTCTATATTTCTCCAAAGATTTGCCAATATGTGGATGAGGCCATGAATATAAACATCCTCACAGTTAGGATGCAACATTGAAATTGCGGTATGATTAATTCTACAGAGATAATTACTCTGAGAAGCTCGTTAGAGTATAAAATACCATTACACTAAGTAGTTGATTGGCATTAATCATAGAAAGTACAGGGTGTCATGCAGTGGGTGTAAAGAGGTACCGTTTCAATTATTTTGTATCAGAAACTTGTTTCATAGAGCTTGACAGGCACAACAACTGTATAAAATTATGAACATTTTTCAATGTTCCAATACAACTAGAATAACCAGCCAGGAGTCACCTTTGAAGATGCCTAACAGGTAAAACATAAGATGATAATTCATTGACTGGATCCCAGCCTACAAACCCAGAAACTATGTTCTATTGGATCAATGTAAGCCTTGAAAGCTAAGCTAAGCTTAAGTATTGTGACAATTTTAAGTTTTGTGAAGGTTGCAATTTCACTTTTATTATAGACCACAAAAAAGCTTTAGAATTGTCTAACTCAATTTCTGTTTCATAAACATGATAATTATATGCCAAAGCTATGGTTTACATTACTATGCTCCAAATGTCTATAGAGCACAAGGGAAGCATTAAATAGAATGCAATAACAATAGACTATTGTTAAACTATCTATTTATTTATACATAGATATGCAGTAAATTTAATTTTTGTTACAAAAAATGTAGTATGGAACAGACTCTAAAAGCAAGATGTCCAACAACTTAGATAAAAATGCAATTTGAATTAATACATTTTTGAGTCGAACTAATACTCAATGCTCCATTTATTGCTAGTATTTACCTAGAACGCGTTTCGTTAGGATCTTCCTAACATCATCAGCTGTTGTCGACTAATGGATGCCGGTTCAGTGAACTCCTCGGAGGTGATAGGTGCGTCTCTGTCGATATCTTGATGAACTTGAAATTTGGGTTGTCTTCAAAGGTAGTATCAAAATTAAACAATTTACTTTCATATTCCATTATAAAGATTTTTTCCCACGTGGTTAATGCAGCTGGACCTTGGACACTTTTTAGTAAGTGATTTCTCATTCTATGTCATGATTTTCCTTCCAAGAATGGTACGCTACCGTCGATTTATCTATTTCTTTATTCCTGATGTTCCTAAAGTGCTCTTTAAGCCTAATGTTCACGTTCCTTTTTGTTTTTCCAATGTAGAATTTGTCACAGTCCTTGCAATTTATCTGGTACACTCCTGATTTTTTGCCTGTGGGTATCTCCTTTGTATTATGTGATTTCAAAAGGTGTTGTACACTAAATTTGTTCTGTGGGGCCAAAGTAATATTGTGTTCTTTGAAGACTTTTTGGAAAAGGTGTGTAGCTCTGGGATGATACGAAATTTTCTGTATGAAGTTTCATTGCTAATTGGGGAGAGAGTAGTTACTTGTTTGCATCTTAGTTGTCTTTTGAATTTATCTATTTTCTTGTTGACCAATTCAGCACTGTATCCATTGTATTCTGCAATGTGAATGATATTATTGTACTCTTTGTTATATTCTATCTTGTTTAAAGGTACATTAACCAGCCTGTAAGTTAAACTGTTGATAACAGCATGCTTGTGTTGTCTTGGGTTATATCCATCTGATTTTATGAAATTTTCTGTGTGTGTTTCCTTTCTGTGCATGCCAAATTCAAGTTTATTATGTTTTCTGGTAAGTTTCAAATCTAAGAAAGGGACATAAAAAATATTGTATAAATGGATGTTTCTATTCAATAAATGAATTTTTAAACAAAGAATTGTAAATACAGTAAATTTGTAAATAATAATGTATGATCATTGATGTACTATAGTAAATAACTTGTACCATTTTATTTTGTAACCATGACGTGTCCAAAAACATGTATATGTTTTAAAAGGATGAATAAAGAATGAATGAATGAATGAATGAATGAATGAATGAATGAATGAATGAATTTCATTGATTGTCTCTTTTTCTATGGAGAATTTCATTGCAGGATTTTGTAAATTAAGTAGTTTTAATGCATCATCCACTTGTTTCTCATTTATTACTGCCCAAATGTCATCCACATATCTGTACCAATGCTTAAAAATTAGTGGGAATGCCTTTGTGATGTGCGTTTCCAAAAAGCTCATGAAGAGGTCTGCCAAAAATGGGGACAATGGGTTGCCCATAGATAGTCCTGATTTTTGTTTGAAAATTTTTTTATTGAATGTAAAAAAGGACTGTTCAATGCAAATATTGGTTAGTTGAAGGTATTCCTCTATGACGTTTTGGTCTATTTGTAGGGACTGAAGCCATGTTTGCATGTACTCTATGAGTTTGTCTCTCGGAACACTTGGGAACAAGGAGATTACATCAAAGGATACCATTCGGTCAGTGGGAGAAAATTGTAGATTTTTAGTTTTGTTGATGAATTCCAAAGAATTTTTAATACTGTGGCTTTTGAATTTTGGTAGCTCCTTAAATTTTTTGTTTAACCATTTGGATAGCTTGTAGCAGGGTGTGTTTATGCTGTTAATGATTGGGCGCATCTTATTTCCTGTTTTATGAATTTTGGGTAATCCATATATAAGTTTGATTTATGAGTCACTATGTTTACACTCAGTCTTCACTTACTTGTTGTTGTAAGTGAAGACTGAGTGTAAACATAGTGACTCATAAATCAAACTTAAATATGAAGAATACTTCACTGTTAATAATGCTTCTGCTTTTAATATTTAATCCACATATTACTAAAATTAGGCAAGTGAGTCAACCTTGTATATACTTTTCTCCACTTACAAGTTTTTATGAAGACTAGTCTCTGGGGACTTCTCCCCTATCGTCAGCTCTGTGGTAGACTGATGATGCATCCGGTGTCTGCATCTGGCTTGGTGTTGTGCTGCCATCTAACGTCCTGGTAAGTTTGATGACGTCATCTACGGCGGGAATTTCAAAATTCATCAAGAGGTCCTGTTTTTTCGTAATAAATATGTTTTCCCAAATCTGTAGTTCCAGAGGTTTCTTTGCCTGTTTGATCAGTTCTATTTCTTGTTTTATGTTGTGATTCTCAGACCAAAAGTGATGTGATACGGCCGACTTGTCCATTTGTTTGAATTTAATATTTCTGAAGTGTTCTTTCATTCTTGTTCCCAGATTCCTTTTCTCCACTTGTAAGTGGAGAAAAGTATATACAAGGTTGACTCACTTGCCTAATTTTAGTAACAATGGCACTCCACTTTCTGAAATACTTCTTTTTATTCTATATATTTAATCCATATATGTTAGCTACTGTAGGGTTGTCTGGTTTTAAACTTTGTTTAATTTCTTTTGGTATGATTGTTTTATCCTTCATTGTTTCATTTAACTGTTTTACACACATATTTAAAGGGTCAGACTTTATTTCCTGGAATTCATCACTTGCCAATAAATCTGTCATTCTAGAGATGTAGTCCTGTTTGTCCATGATGACTGTCTTATTTCCTTTGTCTGCTTTTGTATTAACAACATCCTTTTTATTCAGAGATTTAAGTATTTTCACGTATGGTATGGGTTTACCACTTTCCCTTTCTATTTTTTCTAAGATTTTTTTCACATTCGCTTCTAATTGCTGATTTCTGCCCAGTATTTAGACCCTCGGTAGCTTGCAATTTGAAGCTTATTTTGACCTACTCAGCTAACTAGCGGCGGATATTTGGTGATACTACCTTTAATACTGGTATACTGTCTTTGATAATAGACCTCTTCTTATATGCAATTGTGCAGTTAAGTCTAGTCAAGTGTTATGTATACAAAAGTTGCTGCTGAGAGGAGTGAGTGAAAATTACCTTACGCTTATGACTGAATATTTCATTTAAAATATGTTTGGCCGTTGTTTTTCGCATAGCTATACAAAGTCACTGAACTTAAAGTTTAGGTTAAGTCTTCTCCTGAACACCTGATGAGGTTTCACTTCTATATCATCATCAATCAATCAATCAGTCAATCATCATTTTCATCACTACTGCTATTCCCTAATTATTTTCTCAGTTAAAATAATTCTGCTCATAATATACTATCTGAAAAAATATCTTTATAAATTCCTAATCAATGGCTACTGCTGATATCTCAATGTCATCTGAAACTATTCTTCTGTTAATCACATCAAATTCCAGAAGGCATAAGAATGTTAGACATGAACTAATAAACATTTCACTGTCACCTGTAAATTATAATTTTAATGAAACAGCTTACCATTTATAATGGCTTAAAACAAGTGAAAGATGGATTCATGCAACTGCATAAAAATGGAAGGATATCTAGTATTTGTACTAACTTGGTCTATGGCCCATAGAAAAGCTTCTAGCTGTTCAATTCCTTGCCGACTTATTTCTCCACTGCATTCTAGTGGATTTTGGGAAGGCTCATGGACATTAAATGTTGCTGCAATGTGAAGAACAATATTGGAGTTTGTCTCTCTTGTGGAGTTTTCTTGTGGCTTTGTCATGGTGACCCAATCAGAAACAGAAACAGTATCCTGATGTTTCCTGCACCTCGGGCATTTGCTATAAGCACTACATTGTGATGCCAGGGACGTAACTTTTATTTCATCACCAGTATCTCGATAAGCCAATAGATTTTCAACACCTTGCAGTTTAGTTTCATGATATTGTCCCACCTGAAAGATAATTGTACTGGTTAGCTTACCAAATCTTTTTTATTTCCAAAACTGCAGAACAACAAACAATTAAAAGCACACTAAGAGCAGTAGAGGAAAGCTTGCTACATCCATGAACTTATTTTATTTATTTACATATTAAACTGTATTACCATAATCCTTTAGATGTCCTGAAATGTAAGTTTGATTGTTTGGCTTATAATTTTAAAAATAATGAGTTGAAATCACTATGGTGTTGGGCAGAAATTAAGTATAGCTGACAAAACAACTTTAGCAGTACAAAATATTTCTAAACAGTAAAAATCCTGGAGATTAATTGTTCTTTCACACTGGCCGTGTGTAAGCTGAAGTATGGAAAGGTAGAGTCAGACTGAAAAATTCAATGCTATAGCCGGGATTTGAACCACGGATCTTCTGGTCTCCGTCCAGCAGCTCTAACCATGGAGTTACTGTGGCCAATGTGCCGATATGACATTAAATTCTCCAACTGACTCATATTTTTTCAGTCTGACTCTACCTTTCCATACTTTAGCCTACACACGACCAGTGTGAAAGAACAATTAATTTCCATTATTTGACCTAATAGTGGTTAACTATAATGCCTGGGCCTTAAAGTACTTACACGTTGTAAGTCATCATTAAGGTAGTTGTCTCATGTATTTATGAGAACTCCTAAGTGGTTTACCGGGAAAAATACGAGTCAGTTGGAGAATTTAATGTCATATCAGCACGTTGGCCACAGTAGCTCCATGATTAGAGTGGCTGGACAGAGACCAGAAGATCCGCGGTTCAAACCCACGCTATGGCATTGAATTTTTCAGTCCTACTCTACCTTTCCAGTAAAATTCTTCTTTGAGATGATGCTTAGTGTCTGCACACCTCAACGCATTCTGTTTTTAGTAAGTAAGAGATAAGTATTTATTTGTATTTAAGCAAAGTCTATGTGTTTTGAAGTAAGTTTTCAGTGAAATATATTCAATCTTAAGTCAATATCAGTTTAGTAGGGGAACGCTTATGTTCAAAATAAGTAAAACTCAATGTAAGGTTTCTGTAATAATTGTGGACAAATAGTATAAATAATTAATGTAGAGATATGTATTCTACAAACAATATTTATGTCATGTCTCTTGTTATTTAATTTCAAAAATCAACAATCATATGGGAAAATGTTGTATATACATTAAGATGACTTATCATTCTTGATCCACAGAGTCTGGCATGTAACTTAGCTCCTAAGTATGAAATCTGATATATTGGACATGCAACCTAAATTCACAGGGTAGGAACAGCATATATGCCTCGCAAACAAGATATTCTTAGATTCTCAGTTAGGGTGAGTTACCAGGATAAAGTTAGTTTTGGGTATTGTTAGTTGAACTGAAGCCGAAACTGTAAATACACAGAATATTGAAATAATATAATTTGAAAATCAGTCCATGTTAAAAAGGTACATCTAGTGTTGGCTAAGTTTGGTTCTAAAAGTGTCAGTACGGGATGAAAATGTTCAAGTAGGTAGTAAGGGTCAGCGGCCAGGTACTTTAGCATTCCCCGAGAGCAGGTTTCCCGGAAAACTGCTCTGCAAAACCTGATCGATTAAGAAAAGTGAAAGGGCGCTCACTTGGTGTGGTGACGCTAAGATTCGCGCCGAAACTGGTAGAGGAAGAGAGGGACACTTGCTTAGCAACTCTCGTCAAAGGAGGTTGGTCCAGTGGCTGTTGGCCGTCACTGACCGACAGTATATTACACTGCGATAAGTTAGTTAATTTACTCTGCAGTCGTAGTAACGACATATCGGCGAACCTTTATTCAAAGTTGTGTGAATAAACAGCATTTAAAGGAAAGCTCTGGTTTTTCTGTGCAAAACCCATGCATACCCAGAGTTTAAGATCTATGAGGAGCAGCTGAGGAAAATAAAACAACGAGAAGCAGCATTTTGCTCGTAATAGCAAAATTGAAAGTGGAGTCATAGTATTCCACATTCTACCAAGCAGCGACGAGACGACAGATCAACCACGTGTTTGTTTAATAGCCGCTGCAGAACTCTCCCTTGCCAAACTTATGCTAATAACATGTAAGATTGATATTCGTAGAAACAACTAATCCCTTAACTACATTTTGAAAGAGGTACACTAAGTATGTTTTAACATCATCTGACTGCAAAAAATTGTAATTATTTATTCTGAAAATTATCACAGAAGTAATGCAGGGGTAAAGTAACCTATCTGCCTACAAAGCTTCTTGATTCACTTCCAATATTATTTTGATGTACAGAAAGGTTCATGTCCCCCCTCCCTTAGTCCTACTTCTCAGTTGTGATAAAAATTTTGCTTACCAACATTTTGAGTAATCCAATAATCCAATGTTTTCTGTATCTTACCCTTTCAAAGTAAATATTTCCAAGAGAACGGCTTCTACTCTTATAATTTCTTCTTGTGTTCAATATTTCTATAGGCACATTTCCCATTCCAAGTTCTGTGAATCTGAATTCCTCATTGGAAGTGCCATCTGGCTTCTTGATAGTGGATTTGTGAAGTTGCTGATTAACTTTCTCCTGTAGTAAGTTCCTGTGGAAGAAAGTACACATAAACAGTTTACAAAATAGTAGTGCTATATGTTTAAGTGTACATGCTGCAATGATTTAAAAAACCAAAACATTTTTCCGCTGCAATTTTGAAACAAAGATTATCCTTGAATAATAAATCTTATAAAACTATTATTAAATGCAACTTCTTTATTTGATAAAGAAGTTCAAGTTCCACCACCAGAGAGAAGACAGCAGATGACAACAGTAACAACAAAAACAGTCAGTAGCTGCACCTTAAAGATTGAGAAAGGAAGCAACAGCTTCCGAAACTAGTCCCTCAATAATACAAAAATGTAAATGGTGGAATGTTAAAACTAGACTACAAATAGTTACTCAACCAAAGTTGTTATTTAAGTTAAGCTGTGTGACGGTTGTTTCCTGTTTTTTTAATTTTAAGAACTTATTTTGAGTTAAATCCTTTCATGGAAGTGTTGAAAAAAGTGTTGTTGTATAAATTAAATTAATTGGGAGTTGATTAATGACACTAAACAACACTTACTTTTAAATTTTCCCGGAACTAGTTTCAGAGGAGACCGATGACAAAATATTGTCAGCTACACCAATGAGAACCAGTCGATGTCCGGCTGAAGATAGAGGGAAGGCCTCTGAAACTAGTTCCGGGAAAATTTAAAAGTAAGTGTTGTTTAGTGTCATTAATCGACTCCCAATTAATTTAATTTATTTTGAGTTGTTCTGGAAAAATTAATTTAAACAAAATAGAAAATGTGAAATTGTGTTGGCCATGGAATGATACAACGCAAGTAAAATGTTACATAATATTGTTGTTATTGTGATTGCAACAATGCAATTACATAATGAGGTGACATGGACCAATAAAAGAGAAGTAATTTAGTTGTTATGGAAACATAGAGTGTAAAGAACCCAAAATGATCAGAGAGCTTGGCATCTTTCTGCAAACAACAGTCTTGACAGTAAGACATGTTTTTGTATTGCTCTGCGATTGTGCAGAAAACTTTTAGCTGTGAATGTATTTGTGTTGGACTAGTGACGTGTGCAAACGTTATAAAGTTCATTGATGCAACAGCCTTTGTTTGTGAAAGGACAGCATCTACATTATTTAAAATTGTAGTAAAATTTAAAAATTGCTTTGTGCAATAAAACCCACAATATTTAAAAGAGAAGAATTGTTGTTTATTCTCCAACAATTGCAGTATCAGATTCTTGTGCTCCAAGACTGCGCCCAGAGGTAAGACTCATTGCTCCAGAGTTCTGAGGCATCCACAAGATTCCTACTAGATAGTCACCAAAGATGAGAAACTAATCATCAGCATCTTCCATCATATTATTTGAAGCAAAAGGTTAGAAACAGTAATGTATTTAACATTTGAAAGTAATGAGTCAGTAATTCAAGTGATGTTTGTGTTTGAATTACATACTCATTACTTTCAAATCTTGCAACATTCCCATTTGCAACAAAATCTGGTTGCAAAATGATCACCACAACGCAAGGCTTCTAGAACGTTGTCTCCAGTCATCTTCAAACATTGTCACGCATTTTTTGATCGAATACGGTTGCAAAATGATCGCCATAACACAGGACTTCTAGAATGTCATCTTTAAACATTGCATTTTGCAACTCACATTAAAAACAGGTTGCAGTTTCATCCAAGAATGTGATTTTTCAAGAAATCCTCCAATCCCAAACTGCTATTTATAGAGAACATTAATTAAATAGTTTTATTTTATCAAAAATGGCTCTAATAATTTGTATTAAAATACCATATGTTAAAGATATTTGCATTACAAATGAAATTTACAGTTAAACCTCATTAACCCAAACTTCCTTAATCTAGACATTCGGATAACACAGACCAGTTTTGGAAAAAGAAGATATTTTGTTTAGCATAGTAAATGAAACACCTTTTTTTACGGATAATAATTAATTGCTATTCTCAGTAGATACATTACTCAAATTTTCTTACCAGCAGACAAGTTCATTGCACTTACTTCGTCTGCTTGATACCAGGTTGAAAGAGAAACTTTGATAGTTGCAGAAAAAAGTTATGGCCTGGTGTGTGTGATTTGACAAAAAACTAAATTGAAGAAGAAGAGAAACCAAGTGTGGAAGATTTTATAGACTTTTTAAATATATTGATGGCTACTCTGATATTGCTGAAGAAGTCATTGACAAATGGTTACAACTGAACAATAATGCAGGTCATGCATTGTTACTTAAAATTAAAATGAAGAATATTCAGATTTAGACAGTGTTGATGAACCAGCTGTGATTATGACCCATGCACAAGCAGTAGCAAGCAAAGAGAAAATGCTTTATTTTGAGAGCTAAGCCAAAACATAACCAAACAAATTTCTAATATTAAAACGGATGTGAGATTGTGCTGCTCATAAGTGATACACTAAACTGAGACAGCAGAAACTCATTGCCTTTTTTACTACTGACTAGTTTCTAGCTATATTGCATACAGTACAAATACATAGGCTATTGTAGTACATAGAGTAGTTTTTAGGTTAAAAATGTGCTGACAGTAATAAATAAACACCATAAAAAATATTTTGTTGCTGTGTATATGCTTTTTGTTTATTGATTTTCTGTCATTCTCTGGATAGTCTGGATTTTCTTAACTTGATTCGGCACAGGTCCCAGTTGATCCAGGTAAACAAGGTTCTGCTAGATAGTCAGCATGAAAAATTCAATACCATGTCTGGGACTTGAACCACGGATCTCCCGCTTTCCGTCCAGTCGCTCTAACCCACCGAGCTACCATGGCCAACGTGCCATCCTGACATCAAATTCTCCATTTGACTCATATATTTTCCCAGTAAACCACTAGGGGCTCTCGCATTCGAGATACACTGTTTGTGAAGACTTACTATCGTAAGTACTTGAGTCCCAGGCTTCATCATTTAACCTTATTATTTAAGTTAATTGATGGAAATTAATCATTTCCTCACACTAGCTGTATATAGGCTAAGGCTTTTGATAGAGTCAACATGAAAAATTCAATGCCATGGCCGGGACTTGAACCACTGATCTCCCAGTTGGTTGGAGTGACTGGACGGAAACTGGGAGATCCGTGGTTCAACTCCCGGCCATGGCATTGAATTTTTCATATTGACTCTATCTATCAAAAACCTTGGCCTATATATGGATAGTGTGAGGAAATGATTAACTTAAATAATGCAGTTCGGCTGTTTATTTTGAACATTTTGGGGAATAGCTTAGAAGTCCTCTTTATTCTGAGTGACTTTGTATAGTTTGTAAATTGTAAGAGATGCACGAAGTCTTACTATGCACAGAATGTAGGTCTCATTAAAGCACACAACTTATATGAAATAAACTTTTTTGTATAATTAACATTTCCTAAATATATTTTATTGTTGGTTTGATTTTAAAATACTGCTTTTCTCAAATGAGAAGATGTTATTAATTTCTTTTATGATCTTGCAAAGAGCATGAAATTTTAAAGTTGCTACATAGCTATGTATTACTGCCAAGTTTCAGTAGCATAGGTATCATTAAAATGTTGTAAATTTATATAGTTAATAAATTCAGTACATTGCTACCTATTATGGATAATCTATAAGCTTTTAAGATTGTTAAATATTCAACAAAGAGAGAACATAAGAAGATAAAAGAGCAGAAGTTTACATTATCACCAATAACACTATTAAAGAAATGAGAATACCATAGATATACCTGGGATACAGGTTAAGGCAGAAACCAATATTACTGCTTGAGCTGTTATTGCAGAGTTGTGAAACAACAGCAGATATTGCTGTTCCAACTGAGGACACAGCCTGCACAGTGTTGTAATCTCCATGACTTCCTCTTTCCAGAAAAAGTTGACACTCTGGATTGCTGCATTGTAAATCCTAACAAACAAACAAAAAATTTGAAGTATAATATTGAAAGAAGCATAGAGACAGTGAAGCACAAGTTCAAATAAAAGTGAATCGAGAAGATATTGGCACATTGCTTCACTAACACTGTTTTTCACTGGACATGTTTCAAGATGAAGATGGAAGCAACAGCTCTTGAAACATGTCCTGTGAAAAACAGTGTTAGTGAAGCAATGTGCCAATATCTTCTCGATTCACTTTTATTTAAAAAAAAAAATGTTTTACTTTAATACAAGGATACTTTAACTGATAAAGTACATGTATCCTGCACATATTATTTTTGTCTGAAAATTTTGAAAAGGAAACAAAGTAAGTATCTTTCAAATAACAGTGGTTGTGGCAACATTTATATGGTTAAGTTTGTATATCATTGTAAATGATAGAGTTGTTATGATAATAGCACAATACTTACCTTTTGTAAATATTTTATTAGCCAAGGGTTGCCAGTAATTTCTTTTACTCCTCGCTGCAATTGTTGTAAGTGGTGCAGAAATTCAGGAATGGGTTTGTGTAGTGGTCTGAAATTAAAATAATAAAAAGTTAACTCTTTGTGCAAAAGTTAAAAAGTAGTTGACTTTTATAACAAACAGTATTGAATTTGAAATGTGCTGTGCCAACGAGCAAATTAACAAGGAAACATTTTCAGAGCCTATGCTGGCACGGCAGCAATGCCACGACTAAGGACAACGCTTGGTCAACACCCTTGTCCACATTTCACATGTTTTCAAATCCAACTCTAAAAGCCGGAGTGATCACTTTCACTACTAAGGGATTTTTTATTTCCAGAATGGTTAAAAGCCTAGGAGTTTTACTATGTGAATCACAATACATATTCTAATGACAGATTTTGAATGATAGGATAATGAATGACAGATTTTGTAAGTGAAAAAACCAATGATATGTGTGTTCAAACTTTATGCTTAGTGTAGGATAAAGGTCAGATAAATTTGTCAATTGGATACCTTCTTTTTTACCCTCCTCATATGGAGGACTTACAATCTTCAGGACTTAAAGTGGTGCCTGGGGTCAGATGCCTATTGAGGAGCAGACAAAATTCTGGAATATTCATGCAGGGAATGTCAGCCGAAATCAAAGGATAAAGGAAGATAGTATCAAGGACTATGTTATACTTTCTGGTAGTCTTATTACCCGCCTTGAATTCTCATTGCTTAACAAACTATTTGTAGTCTTCAGTATCATGTTAACTGAATTTGTTGAAAGTATTTTCATTAGTCCTTTTAGAAATCATCACTATTTTAATGAATACACACAATTATACTTAAAGAACCGCAACCCTAAGTGCAGTATACTTTGTATATCTCTTAAATCACATAACATGCAAACAACCCTACTAGCTTACCATAATATTTATGGCATATAACTTCAAGAAGTGGATGGCAATTTGGAAACACCCTGTGTACAATCTTCATCAGGAAAACTTAAAAGTGCTTATACATGTATTGAATATACCAGGTTACTAATAAAAATTATTCATTTTCTGTTGATAGATTAATTTTCTCACCTTAACACAGCACTTCCCCCGAGAACATTTCCAAATTTTCTAAGTATTTGTGATGCTTGGCCATTTGGATCAGCAACAAGCCAGAATAAATCTTCTTTCCGAAGAGAGCCTTGAGCTATTTCTTGACTAACTAGTCTCATAAGAGCCTGAATATGTTCTGGATGGAGCCAGAGTAATACTCCCCTAGCCCCTCTTGCACGAGCACCAACCAAGTGTGCCACAAGCTCTGGGTTTATTTCAATATCCTCATTCTCTGCATTCTGAAAAATAGCATTTTAATCATATTTCTTAAGCA
Organism: Mantis religiosa; assembly: GCA_030765055.1. Lineage (NCBI taxonomy): Eukaryota > Metazoa > Arthropoda > Insecta > Mantodea > Mantidae > Mantis > Mantis religiosa. Next base: position 62,763,672 of record CM060957.1, on the reverse strand, counting down.
AATGTACCAAAATATATTGCTGATGGTATTGGATGTTAATGTACAATTGGTGTTTAATAGAACTTATGCATAATTTTATTCTAACATTTAAATCTGAGTATAGTTATTATTAAGGCACAGTCAACAGCCTTTTGTTGTCTAAATTAAAGCATCTAATCTTCATTTATTCTTAATTGGTTAGTTCAAATATATATGTAACAACTGTTCAGAAATTTCATTGTCTGGAAAAAATTTCTAAAATTTGTATATTATAGTAAAATCTAGTTTTAATCTAGGTAAGATCGGTCAGCAAATGGACTACATGTGATAGAGTATTGTCATGTAATGTTAGATCTGATTGCTCAGAGAAATAAGGTTTCTTGATATGTTTTTTCTAAAGTTTTCTTTTTAAATATTAATATAAATTATAATTAAATATTATAATTTATATCTTTATGCTGGCTGATCAATAAAGCTACATTGTGAGGAAAGTATGTTAGTGTTGTAATCTACCTAAAAAGCAATATATTTTAGATACAAAATCTTCATGTATGGCTTTTATGTGACAACTAACTCTTGAACAGAAGAGAGATGGCAATTTGCTACTCTTCATGTGGTTTGTAGAGAAAAGGTTCATAATCTTTTGAATAGATTTAAGGAAACAGAATCTATATTTGATAAGAAACTGAAAATAAAATCACTGTGTTCATAAAGAGGAAAACTTGATGACATACAAGAAAAGTTAGAACAAATACAAATAAAGCTCTCGGAAACCTTGCATAACAATCAGGAATTTTGCAAACCTTAGCTTGGAATGTCGCTAAATGTTTAAAAATTAAAGTACTTTAAAATAAATGTAATTAAGGAATGATAAGCATACAGTAATGCAAGTACAGTTAAATTTCTGCAATTAACATAACATAACCCAGGGTGCAACAGCCCATAGAGGGCCAGAACCTACCGACCCAACTGCCGGCCTCATGCCCACATACACAAGATAGAAGTGGGCGATCATCCAACCAATACAGGGAGGAGATGTGGTCAGCATCTCAGCATCCCCCAGCCGGAATGTTGGCTTTCATGACCAGGGCCGCTTACCTATCTTCATGATGCTGAGTGGGCACCGGTCCTATACCCTGGACTTAAAATCTGCACCCCAGATCGATCCCAGGCCGCTTTCTGTGGAAGGGAGCCAAGGCATAATGCCTTACCCACTACACCATGGTACAAGACAATTTCTGCAATTGGATGTAGCATAATGTTGCTCACTGCATTGATCTACAGTTAATTTATTTTACAGATGAAGCAGTGCTTTATTTGCATAACTTTGTAGAAATAATGAGTGGTAATAAACATTTTCTTAAAAGGTTTAAGGGATTTTTGGTGGTATAATGATGTTAAGGACATTATTTCCAGCACCTTTTATGATAAATGTATATGGTTATAGCAGTTATAATTTACATGAAAAATCTGTGCACTTGAATTTACTTTTTTGAATTTATTCATATCCTATTCTGCCAGCAATTAGCATGTTCCTGGTACTCAGAACATTCCTGTTAGATTGGCCACACCTCCATACAAAGGCTCTGTATATAAAGTAAAACATGCATTCTTATTTCACTGCTAGTAATCCCTAATTAATAACTTATTGTTTCCTTTGTTCCTACATTTCTTTTTCCTTATTCTGTGCAAATAAGAGATATGTGTCCTCTGATATAACAGAGCATTTAATTGCCTCATGCTGATATAAGATATACTTACTGTACTTGTGTTCAGAGAAATGCCTTCCTCTAAAGAGAGACATATTTCATTTTTTCTAGCAGCATCTAAAAAGAGTTTATATCCTGTAAAATAATCTCCATCATTTGCTGAGTAAATTATACTGATATAGTTCCATCCAAGATATTTCAGTATATTTATTGTAGCTTCAACTAAAGTAGAAAGAGAGGCTTCTACCTGTAAACACCCCATAACATTAATTATCGATTTTAAAAGTAGTGTTTACCTTTAAGTTTCACATGCGTTTAGTTTAAAATACTTCTATACAAATAGTAGGAGGTTATTAATGCATTAATTTTCAGAGAAGTTGATAAGATAAAGGTGGCAAAAAGTTGTAAGACTTAAAACTTTCACAGCAAGTATTATTAATCAAAGCTTCACAGGTGATCAGCCATTTCATATTTATTGATGCAGAGCTTTCATGACTCCATGGCATTCTTCAGCAACTGAATGAAAAAGATCGCTGACTGTCCCCATATATAAAAGATCCGTTGAGCCTTAAATTCCCAGGGGTGTATGTTGGACAAATGGGACACAAAGTTGAGGAGAGGTGTAAAGAACATAATCACATCAGAATTCTTCAGCTGTAGCTCAACAATCTGTAGAATATCATATGTTCATATGTTCATATGTTCATGAATGCCTCAGTTCTAGAATATTCAGACAAGCATTTTGAAAGACTTATTAAAGAGGCCGTTCAGATTAACATCCATAGAATTCCAATAAGGATTTGGGATTTCGACTGAGTACAACTTGGGCTCCAGTCATAAAATATACTTGCAATAGAAATTCTGACCAGATGATAAACTGTGCAGAAAACTCAAGGTGGAAGAATCCCTAACCAGATAACGAACATATACGAAACTATAAAACAACATGAGGTCATCCTTCCTGGAACTGGCAGACCAATGACAGACTGCTATGTAGTGGGTTGACACAAGCCCTCCCCACAAGTTTTTTTTTCATTCAGTTTCTAAAGAAGGCCATGGAGCTCGGAATGTCCAAAAAGTTTGACATGGCTGATCACCTGTGAAGCTTTGATTAGTGACAAAAAGTTCTCGTCTGAATGTTGAAAGGTCTAAAGAATGTCCCAAGGTAACTCTTGGCTTCTGTGTAGAAAATGTGAAACTGTATTTAGCTTATTATGCAGAAAATGAAGCTGGCTACAGTGAAGAAATAAGTATTACACAAATAAAAATATTTGCCACTTAGGCTTCACTTATCTTAACAAATTGGTGTTGATACTTCTTTTCAAATGGAAATCGATTTCACAAACAAATCGTTTGCATTCTCAGTCTACAGATAAACTGATAAACTTATAAGTTAAGTGAAGCCTAAGTAGCAAATATTTTTATGTGTGTAATATTGTATTTAGCTTGTCAAACAGGATAGTTGGACAAATAGCTGGGACTGAATGTGATATCAGCAATGGCTGAAATAATAATATAACCTCTAATCACCACAAGGTCTTCAAATAAGGATCAGAAAAGGGTATAAGCTTATCCTTTGTACATCAAACTTTTTTTTTTCAGTAGTGGGCCTAATTGTATACAGCTAAACTGTAACCCAACCACTATGAATTAGTTAACCTTAATTTGTGTTAAAGCTTGACAGTACTTTACCAAACTTCTGGAGTGTAAAGAATAATCATTATTTAATTTACTGTATTACGTAAGGTGTAATCTCTTTAACTAAATAGTTATTAATGCAACTTCTACAGTGAAATGGTCAGTGTTCTGGCTTTTTAAATCAAGGTCCTGGGTTAAATTGCCAGTTGGGGTGGATAAATATTTTGTTTCTTAACTATGCCATCAATCACCAGAATCAGATCAGTACCATCAGTGTGCTGAAATTTTGTCCAGCAGGAGTGAGTTTGCTGCAGTAAATCTACTGAGATGGGGCTGTTGCTATAGTTACATTTAAAAACCATCAGTCTGGGCTGGGTTTGACCCGTGATCATGGTTCAGATCTAGACAGGGACATCAAACTGGTGTCATCGCTGTTTTTAATTCAAAACCTCCAGCATAAGCATACAAATTAAATAAAAGAAAATTATCTGTAATTTTCACATTGATCAATAGATATTATAAGATTATTGAGCAAGAATTAAGTGAAGGCAGATCATTCCTGGGGCAAAAGAGGAAACCTGCAACTGGAATAGATAAATCTGACTTAAACATTCTCTATCTTAAAGTTTTTGATTTTTGCATAAATTGCTATTTCTTCTTCATCTTCTTCCTCCAGAATTCTGGTTTCAAAAACTGACTTAAAAATTCAATAAGCATTACAGTATTTTGAAAATTTTTGTTGGATAGTCTCATAAATTAATATAATTTTGAGTTGAACTAGCACTCCATGCTCCATATATTTCTAATGCTAGAACACATTTCATTAGGACCTTTCTAACATCCTCAGCTAATACTGACTATTGAATTTTGAATAGGTGAACTCCTTGGTGGTGATTGGGGTGTCTCTATTGATGTGCTGATCAACTTGAAGTTCAGGATTTTATCAAAGGTGGTGTCAAAATTGAGGAGTTCTCCTTCATCATTTCCCATTGGTTAATGCAGTCACAAAATATATTTATAAAGAAATATGTTGAGGATGTTAGGAATATCCCAATGAAACACATTCTAGGTAAACACTAGCAAAATGTGGAGCATTGAACATGAGTTCAACTCAAAATTATATTAAGTTTGTGCTTGATACTGAAATTATGGATTGAATAAATTTAAAATCATAATAGACTAGATATAAACATTAGAAATATTCGTTAAATGTAAAACAGGATTTTTGTTGTGTTAGCAGTTCCCTGGAGGGAAGGCATCATTGCGGGTGGTCCATCTGGTCGACACTTGGGTAAAGTGGCTTTCATAGACCCTTCCTTAGCAACTGATGATCGTAACAAAAGAAAAAAAAGTCCACTTGTAACAAAAAGTTGACTTGAGTAAGGGTATTGTAGTGTAAATAACAGTTAACAATTCACACACAGCTGGACTGTCTGTCCAGGAAGGAAGACGTGGCTCGAAAAGTATCTGTCTCTAGGAAAATAATGAATTGTGTTTTATCGCATAATCTGCATTTTATATACGGTAACTCCAGACCTTAATATAGATTGGTGTTCCTTGGTCGGCAACTTCGCGATTTACATAATTAAAAAGAGAAGCAGTCAATAAACAAGTCTTAAATTGGATTGCAGTGTCATTAGTGTCATCTTTACTCTTAGATATACTCACGCAGACCCTGAGAGCAAGCTCTTGCTCAAAGCTGAGGCTAGACTATGCATTGCTTCAAATTTGCATAACGTTTACCGGGAAGGTGGTGACATGCTTCATTATGTTATAAGTACATACTCGTTAAAGAGTCCCATAAATGTAATTTAGCACTGTTGCCTACTTTTGTTACAAAGAGTGTTTTGTCATTGAATTTAAAATTAATGTATATATACTAATAAGGTACAGTTGCAGTGCAGTGTGGATAAAACAAATTCACTATCAACATTGTAATGAACAGAAGCTTACAATATAATTGCATAAGGAGACATCTATTACATATTCTATAGAAAGTGAATATGAACTATTTTTTACCTGCCTTGGTAGCATGGTGCTAGCATGTCTGCCTCACTTTCAAGAGCTCCCGAGTTCGAATCTCGGTCAGGGTGAGTTACCTGGATAAGGTTTCTTCCGGGGTTTTCCCGTATCCTGGAAGATGAATGTTGGGTAACTCTAAGCTCCATGGACCCCAGACTCATTTGAGCATCATTTCACCCATTTCATTCATCGTCCAATATGACTTTAACGTTGGAGGACATAAATTACAAAAAAAAAAAAAAAAAAAAAAAAAACTATTTTTAATTAACATAAGCTAGTGTGTTACATAGCTCTTTAAAAATGAATGAATTTTTTTTCTTTGTTCCATTTAACTGCAATGGTCATATCGGCTGCCGTTCTCTTTGGAACATATCGAAGGTGTTATCTCGTGTTCGTTGGGTTTTAATCATTAGATTACTCACACATTTGCACTCTCATTCATACTTCCAGACTCTGGGGAATTGCCAGGAATTGAACCCGAGACCCCTAGCACGGCAGGCAGGTGCTATACCGCCTGAGCTATGGGACCAGCCTGAATGAATTTATTTATATCATATTTTGCTATTTTAAGTACACTGATACAGCTTTATAGCTAGGTAAATTTTTTTATTAAAGTGTATGAGATGAAAACAGAAAAAAAATCACAAATTTAAATAGAAATTAAGTTTATTCTCACCTGAAAAATATACCTGTTTTCCTTTCTTGCAGCATGAGCTATGGCAGCAGCTTGTCCAGTAGCTAAAGAGCTAATATTCATTTGAGATAAGATATCATTTGCCAAAATTGCTTCTTGACTAGGCAGTGCATTGATTATAGCTAAAATGTGATAGTTGTTATGTCTAGAATGCTTATTAAAAAGAGCTTCCAAGCCACCTGACAAAATCATTGTTCTAACTCTTGAATTGCATGTATCAAGCAGGAGGGCTCCAATTTTTAGTCCATAAACAGAATGGTATATGGCATTTAGCCTGTTTAAAGCCCATAGAAAAGCCTCCAATTGCCTAACAGACTCTAAATTGATCTCGTCGTCTTTGCAATGAAGCAAAGAATTATCTGTAGTTGTCCTATGAACTGAGAATAGAGCCACAATGTACACATTTTCAGGAGAAGAAACCAACACTTGATAATCTTCAGGTAAATTTTGTATTCTGTGCTTTGGTAGATGTGAAACATCTTGCACCACTTTGTTTCTATAAGATGTTAATTCAAGATGCCGGCCGGAGACAGTACGATCACTGGAAATATGTAAACAAGGAGTGCAGTTCTGACTGGAAGTAGGTTTACAAGCTTCAACGGGCAAGGGCTTGTTTAATGGTTCTAAGGTTCGTATTCCTCCACTCAGACTGAATTCCAAGATCTGTAAAAAAAGTTACTTATTAATATAATATTCAGTTCTTTAAAAGCCATTAGAATATACCAATGTGAAACACAAAAACTTACAGGATATTCCTGCTTTTATGTTAGTATCTTAAATGCTACAAGCAAATTTATAAAAGTCATCATGTTATTACAGCACACATAAATAGTGAAGTACAACTACACATCATTAAGTTCATATCTTCAAAAACTATCTTATATATGTATGAAAGATAAAATCAGAATGGAAAAATTAATTGCCATACGGATTTGAAACATGGATCTTCTGCTCCACACACAGCTGATCTACCACAGTTTCGCATTAGAAAGGCATGAAATACTGTCCTTATTTGCTTCATTAGGGATTAAAATTTTTTTCCATACATGCCATGTGCAGGCTAAAGTTAGAAAGGTAATATTGGGCTGAAAAGTTCATTGCCAAAGTCAGGATATGAACTGCAGATCTTCAGCTTTCATACCATTCCTTGAATCAGTCGGTACCATGGCAACATAGTGGTATGACATTAAATTCCTCAGCAGACTTGTACTTCTTTCCAAACACAAAAGCCATTCTCAAGTTCATTTAGCAAAAACATACCCCATATTGACTTATCTTTTAAGTACCTTTCGGTTAACCACTGTCAGGTTAATCGTGATAAGCCCACCTCCGTAGCGTAGATGGTAGCATGTCTTTCTCATGTTTAAGAGGTCCTGAGTTCGAATCTCGGTCAGGGTGAGTTACCTGGATAAGGTTTTTTCCAGGGTTTTCCCTTATCCTGAAGGACAAATGTCAGGTAACTCTAAGTTCTAAGGACCCTGGGCTCATTTGAGCATCATTTCACCCATTCCATTCATCATGTGATATGACTTAACGTTGTTGGACATAAAATTACAACAACAACAACTTAATCATTTTAGTTAATTGATGGAAATTAATCATTTCTCCACACTAGCCATATATAGGCTAAGGTTTTTGATAGATTCGAGTCAACATGAACAGTTCAATGCCATGGCCGGGATTTGAACCACGGATCTCCTGGTTTCCATCCAGTCGCTCTTAACCTTTGAGCTAACATGGCCAACATGTTGCCCTGACACTAAATTCTCCAGTTGACTCATATATTTTCCCGGTAGACCACTAGGGGCTCTCGCATCCGAGATACACCGTTTGTGGTGACTTACTATCGTAAGTACTTAAGTCCCAGGCTTAATCATGATTATGTCCCGCTGCGTGTGTCTTATGTAAGCTAAAGCTGCTAAGAGGTGGAAGTGACTAAAAACTCCCTCATTTCCAAAAGATAATATCTATAACTGAAAGATGCAAAATGTTGTGCTTCTGCAGTTCACTTATGTACTCCTTTAGCTATATTACACCTGTTGGCAGGTATTTTGTTTTATCTGTCTTGGTCATTAATATGCAATACACAATTAAATTAAGAAACTGCAGCTATTGGGAGTGAAGCAAATATAATTCTTCCTTAACTAAATTCTTCCTTAAACATTATTTCAGTTTGCAACATAATTTGAGCCCACATTAACTCTATTGGATTGTTCTGGCAGTAGTAAATGGGGGGGGGGGGAGGTGGATCATATCTCATTGATCCTGCTGATACATTTTTTCATGGAAGAGTAACTGAATAATGCTGTTTTGAAGTCTCTGGAGTAAATAGAGATTACGAACCATTCATAAACAAAGATATAATGTGACCAGACACGTTCTGCCAGACAAGCAAGAAGTGTATTGTTTCCTGTCATCAAATTTAACAAACATCTTGGCTTATTCAAAGTACATATTTCTTATACCATGTCATGTCAAATGTTTACGTTTCAGTTCTGAGTAATTTCAAATATACATTCACACGTACATGCCAACCAATAATGTTATTCATTATAGTGCTTACATCGCAATGCATTGTTATAATATAATGGTATCTATTTTATTTATTTATATTAGGAAAATTATTTGAGCTAAAAATATGGAGTTTTTACGGTTATGTTAAATACATTACTCTCTCCTTCCTCATGGATCAGTTTTTGCAAAAGATGATTTTTTGTCTTAGCGTGAATAGTATTTAGTAAAGATTGATTAGGTTGGCACTCGTCACACACCACTTAGGGGGAATGCAATACGACAACATACGACAATATACGATTGGTTGCTCGTCTAATAGCACTCAAGGACAAACACCTTCCCATTTGAAACACATAAGTATATTTCTTAGCATACATGCAAGTATTAAGAAATCTTAGCTTGACTTCATGTTCTTCCCTCTTTTGGTCATACTATTCCATTGCATACATGCTCAGTAGCAAATTCTGGTGACATTTGCGAGATAAACACCATTTAGGGAATGAAATTATATGTTTCTGAATAATTGGCTATCCTACAGAGCTACTTAAATAAAATGAGCTACTTAATAGAATGAGTAACTCTCAGATTCTATGTATAATGAGAATATATAAAGTTCCACATTCTAAACTAGAAATATATGTTAATTGATGCAAATTAATCCTCCTTCAACACTAGCTGCCTGTAATATTAGGATTGGATAGGTAGAATCAGACTGAAACTTCAATACCATAGCTGAGACTTGAATCGATGGATTCCCTGGTCTCTCCAATTGCTCTTAACCATTATGCTATGGCCAACATGCCAGCATGACATTAAATTCTCCAACTGACTCATATTTCTCCTGGTAAACAACTTAAAAACTTAACCACTGGCATGACAGCCCTGAGAGGGCCAAGGCCTACCAACCTGACTGCTGGCCTCACCCCCACCTACGCACGACAGAAGTGGGCGATCATCCAACCGATACAGGGAGGAGACGTGGTCAGCATCTCTGCATCCCCCAAGCTGGAATGTTGGTTTTCGTGACCAGGGCCGCTTACCTAGCGTAAGCTCCTCACTTTCCTCACGATGCTGAATGGGCACTGGTCCTATACCCAGAACCGAAAATCCGCATCCCATGGGTGGGATCAAACCCGGGCTGCATTCCGTGACCATGGACAAAGACATGCTGCCTTAGCCCGTTACGCCACGGCACAGGACTGGTAAACTACTAGGGTTTCTCATATACAATGAGACATGCACCTTTTGTGGCGACATACTATTGTAAGTACTCAAGTTCCAGGCTTCATAGTTAAACCACTATTATTAGGTTAATTGACAGAAATTAGTAATTCTTGCAACTAGCTGTCTGTAGGCTAAGGTTTGAATAGGTTAAAACAACCAAATCCTGTCTATGGCATTGCATTGTTCAGTCTGACTCTACCTATCCAAAGAATATAGGTCATATTTGACCCAGACAAAATGATTATATGTATTCCTTAAAGTCTAGCGTCTGTATAGAAATGCACACAAACTTCACTAAAGTAAGTGAATAAGTAAAACTAATTCTTATGTTTTAAAAGCAAGATATGTGTGCATGCATCATTTTATTTATGCTTTTTCAACTTCACTGAATTTTATGATTCATTTTAATAAATCCGGTCAATATATGTGAACAATAACTCTTGATACAATGTATCTTGAGAGATAACATGGCAAATGAACCAAGATAAGGTACATTTTAATATAAGTTCATTTGCTTGCCAGTAAAATTTAATTCAAGCTCTTCACTTTAAGAGCTTAAGTACAAATTTTAACTGTCTTTAACTGCCTTTGCATTTTTCAGTCTGACTCTATCTTTCCATGCCTTTAACAGTTTACTTTTAGTACAGAGTTACACATAACATCTAGGCCTGTACTTGAAAGAGTTTGCTTATTATAAATATACCTACTTCTTTGTTTTATTTGCTCACCTTGTTTAAGGTAACTTGTTCACTTGATTCATGCTGAGGCATATATTGCACCAAAAGTAGCTTTATGGGAATTCCTGGTTCTTTCAGCCAATCCTTATCACTTTGGGGTAGTTTTGGTCCATATAATTGGTCTTCCAGAACAGATGAAAGGAAAATATGGTGAAATTCATGGTGAGACATTTTATAAAGTTCAGAGCAAGGTACCGTGTTTCTACTGAAACAGAGTGCTTCCCAAGCTTGCCTTAAAGCTTGTGCAAATATTATTAATGGTTGCGTTCCAGCAAGTACTTCCTCTGTATGCAAGGCATTTTGCAGATCATCTTCTACTGAAATGCCATTATCATCTTCAGAACACAGGTATTCCTCATCTGGTTTTGCAGAACTGGCTTGGCCTATTTGACATCCATATTGTTTGCTTTCTTTCAAGTATTTCCATAGCCATTCATTTTCTTGGGTCAAATGAATTCTGTTGCTCTATAACATAAATGTTACAAAAACTTGACATGATATCTTACACTTTAATCTGAAATTTATAACATTAGTTACAAAACCAATTAATTTGTTTTATGGTATTTTAAATAAGTATCTATCAAAGGAAGGAAAAGCACAAACCAGAAGAGACATAAATTTCAACAGGAAAAAAAGAAATCTAGATGTAGATCAAATGTAAGCATAAAGACAGAGAATAAAGTTATTGAATGTAAAAGAGGACAAAAAGAATATTAAATTGGTAGCAGTTTAGATATGAACTTTTAGAGGTTAAGCTGTAAATCTGGAAGATTTTTGTAGCTCAGCAACCAAAGTAATGGAGATTATTCTATAAATTATCAGTAATCCATCTCTGCAATGTGAGAGTAGCATATCTGCTATATTCAAGAGGTCCTATGTTTCTTTCTAGGTTAGGTTGAGTTATCTGAATAAGATTTCTGCTAAGAAATCCCGTATCCTGAAAGATAAATGTTGCTTAACTCTCAGTTCTATGGACTTCAGGCTCATTTTAACATAAATTCAGGCATTTCATTCATCATCTGAGGCGATGTAACTGGTTAAAAGAAGTTTTTATCAACTTGACTAAAGAGAACATTTTGCTAGTTATGTATTATAAGGTGCCTATGGATAATAATGTCCAGTAGGATATATTTTATTTCAAGCCTTTTTGAGAGATAGAAAAGTGAGCAAACTCAAGTTTCTGTGAGGCATTGCAGCACAGTACAGGTGCAAAATCCTTACAAGGCAACTGTCACTGTACTCACACTGCTATGGACCTGAAAATTTGATGGTATATTGTCTGCTGTATATAAACCATGTACACCAAAAATCTGCTGCAGAGTAGAACCTAACCGCCCAAAACTAAACCCTGGAAAGTGCCGCATGTGACCACTTGCAAGTAGCTGTTAGACATCCGTCATCAGCTCTGTGCCAGCACTCCATATGTATGCAATTTTTCTTTTTTTTTTGGTTGTTGCTGTTTTTTGTTTGTTTTGTAATTTACATCCTCCAATGTTAAATCATATCAGACGGTGAATGAATTGGCTGAAATGATGCTCAAATAACTCCAGGCTCCATGGAGCTTACAGTTACCCAACATTCGTCTTGATGGATAAGGGAAAACCCCGAAAAAGCCTTATCCAGGTAACTCGCCCTGACCTAGATTCGAACTCGGGACCTCTTGTACGTGAGGCAGACACGCTACCATCTATGCTACTGAGGTGGGCAACATGTATGCAATGTATAGTCCACTGCCTGTCAGGTATAAGCAATCCCTCTCATACAATGCTGTGTTATTATACCTATATATTCCTACATACTCTAGACTTGTTTTCGGTTACTTCCAGCTATACTCCGCACCCGATTTTTGGAACACAGGTCCCCAAGAGCAGAGATGATGCCATCAAACTCTCAAGCTAATACAGGTATGAGCATTGTGATACCTCCCTTGTTAGTAAAAGAAACATTAATGATGCTGGAAATGCTATTTTACTGTCTCTATGTAGAAAATCCATCTTCTAGCCCCAAATTTGTTAGATTGCAATATGTTATGAACTTGTTGATTTTGTTATGGGTTCTATTATCCTATTATGGGTTCTATTTCTTGTACAAATAGGTCTAAATGTTTCTTAATTTTTGTAGTTTTAAGCAGAATAAAAGTGTCTGTTCTGGTTTGGTGTGTTTGTTTCATTTAAATATTATAACATAATGCTCACAATAAAATATCTTGCATAGGAGTCTTATCCCTTGAAAGGTTCTTAATGACTATTAACTTCAATTGTAAAGCTTTTTATGTTTTAGAATACACACCTGTGATGCAGTATGTGATATATATTGTAAGCTTAGTGTACATTTTGACATTCATTTGTTTTCTTAATCTACCTACCTGATATTATAGGTATCTTAATGGCTAAAATATTTTTGAAGTAAAATGTAAGTAGAAACAACATTTCTTAATTAATAATGGCATTTACCTTTAACATTGACAAACGCTCTTTCCAGTACTGTTCAAAATGCAATAAAGCATCTACTTGAGTAGCTAGAGAATAAAATCTGGTAACTTGTTTTGGTAAAATAAGCAGATCCTCATGCGTAAGAAGACTGCTAAAAAGCATCTGCAGAGAGATATCAGTTGTTGAAAATTGATTATTGAGCAAAACTATAAAACTATGTATATCTGAGCGCTGTAACAAAACTAGAATAGGTATTTCAAAGTTCGCTGCTGATAAAACTGAATTAAGTACAACACGGTTCATTTCTGCTGTCACACTGATTGTACTTTCATCCATAGTTCTGAAATATTTTGGCACTATAAACTCTTCTACAGATGTGAAACAAAGTTCTTCGTCACCAGTTGCAAACTCAAGCAATACATGAGATACTTGTGCACTGTAAGCATCACTTCCATGAATTATCACCATATGATGCCATTTTAGTTCTTTAATTATAGCAGCTATTGCCTGCAAAAGAAACATGCTCTATTTTAGAATACATTTTCCATTCAGCATTAATATAATCCAGAAATCAATTATAAATATGCTAATACTTATTTTTAATATTGCTAAAAGAATAGCAAACATTAATGGAAATTATTTGTTCTTTCACACTAGCCGTGTGTAGTCCAAAGTTTGTAAAGGTAGGGTCAAACTGAAAAATTCAACGCTATAGCCGGAATTTGAACCATGGATCTCCAGTCAGTAGGAGAATTTAATGCCATGCTGGCACATTGGCCATGGTAGCTTAATGACCTAATAGTGCTTTGAACTATAAAGCGTAGGACTTAAAGTACTTATGTAAGTAAGTCACCATTAAGGTAGTTGTCTCATAGATAGAGTTAACATGAAAAACTCAATGATTCTATCAAAAACCTTAGCTTATATATGTCTGGTATGAAGAAATGATTAATTTCCATCAATTAACTAAAATAATAAGAGTTAAATAATGAAGCCTGGGACTCAAGTAACTTACGATAGTAAGTCACCACAAATAGTGTATCTCGAATGCGAGAGCCCCTAATGGTTTACTGGGGAAATATGAGTCAAATGGAGAATTTAATGTCATGACAGCAAATTGGCTATAGTAGCTTAATGGGTAAGAGCAACTGCATGGAAACCAGGAGATCCATGGTTCAAATCCCGGCCATGGCATTGAATTTTTCATGTTGACTCTATCAATCAAAAACCTTAGCCTATATACGGCTAGTATGAAGAAATGATTAGTTTCCATCGATTAACTAGAATAGATGTCTCATTAATTAACTTTAAAGAGAGTCGATTAAAGACACTAGACAACACTTACTTTTAAATTTTTCCGGAACATGTTTCTGAGGCTTTGCCTCTATCATCGGCCGGCTCTCGAGAGCCGGCCGATGATAGAGGCAAAGCCTCAGAAACATGTTCCGGAAAAATTTAAAAGTAAGTGTTGTCTAGTGTCTTTAATCGACTCTCTTTAAAGTTAATTTATCATAACAACACTGTTTTCAACACTTCCAAGAAAGGAATTAGATGTCTCATGTTTATATGAGAACTCCTAGTTGTTTGCCAAGAAAAATGCGAGTCAGTTCGAGAATTTAATGTTGTGCTGGCACATGGGCTATGGTAGCTCAATGGTTAAGAGCAACTAGACAGAGACCAGGAGATCTGTGGTTCAAATTCTGGCAATAACTTTGAATTTTTCAGTCTGACTCTACCTTTCCAGCAGATATTAAAATAGAAACCAACTAACTTAAAATGTATATTGATAAACATGCTACAAATAATTTGTCATAATGCCTTCACTGTGTGCAAATAAGCATCTTTACCTCATATTTGAGAGGTCTCAAGTTCAAATCTCATTTAGAATAAGTTATCTGGATAAGGTTTCTTCTGGAGTCTGTTATCTTCAGGTAATTCTAAATTCCATAGGTCCCAAAATCATTTGAACCTGATTTAAACTATTTTATTCATTCATTTTCTAAGATCCAAAAGTTAAAAGAACATTTAGGTTATAATAAGTTCTAAAAGTAAGTATAAAGATGTACCACCAAACACACTAGTTACTATACTGTATTAAGCCAAAATTGGATTTTATTCCTTCTGACTGAAAAGTAAAAAAGAACTGTTATGTGTTACATTTGCATGACTATCTAAAATTATTATAATATTTTAAATGACTTCTATAATTCTTACAAAAGTCTAATTTTCTACCTACTTTATGTTAACTGAGATACACATTTACATAAATTGCTGCACTACACTTTTGTTCTAGATTCACAAGTATCAGTAATTAGATGTTTAAGGGTAAATGGTTCTACTGAACTTGAAATTCCATACTCCTGTCATGACATTTTAAGAAACAACTAAATAGCAGCACACTTAAAAAATGACAAGTACTGAAAACTTCAAACCAATAAAAACAAATATATGACTGAAGTTATTTCCAAGCTATTATGCCGTGGTCTGCTGGAAATAGAATTTTAAAACATTCATCCACAGCTGCAGCAGACATCTTCAGTGGTGTGGTCGTAATCTCTTCAGGGCATAATCTTAGGTGCTGTATTTATGCCCTGAGCAACCTCTACTGATTGGCTGTATACTTAGGTTGCAGTCAAGTATGAGTCAATCTAATGAAACTTGTTCACAAATAGTAAATGGGAGTCAGCATTTTACAACTGTTAGCCAGCATTGAACTAAATATCATTTTGACACAGTGCATCCAAGCGCTTATATTCAGAAGAAATTACTGGTATCCAACATTTAGCACAGCACTGGGAAATAGTCTTTAACTTCCAATATTGAAGAAAATAGATTTTAAAAAATGTGGTAAATAAATAAATCTTTATGTGATTTATGGAAATAGCTGTGTATTACAATATGTTAAACATAAAAGAAGAAATGTAGTAATTGAAGCAATGAATGTATAAGAAAATGACTTGGAATGCTTTACAAATTGGTTTCAATTTTTTATAATTTGCTCAAAAATGATGTATATATAAATCGTTTTTATTTCACATACTCTCCAACATATATTGAATGAATGAAATGGGTGAAATGATTGTCAAATTAACGCAGGGTCCATAAATCCTAGATTTACCTAACATTCATCTATCAGAACAAGGAAAAACCCAAGAATAAACCTTATCCAGATAACTCACCTGAATAAGATTTGATTTCAGCACTTCTTGAATTTGAGGCAGACATGCTACTCCCTACAACACAATAGTGGACTTATTTTTAATATACCTTTGATGCCTTACCCTAGCTTTCTGTTCTGCATTTATCAGATCAGATTCCGAGGTTAACTTTAATGTAGAAAAATGAATTTCTTCTAGAGCTCCTTGCACTTCTGGATCCTCAAGCAGACCCGCTCCATCAATCAGTCCAAGCTGAATAGCAGATGGAATAAAGAAGGAATCGTTGGCTCCTTTGAGGGATGGGAGCAATTCTGCCAGTTGATTGACTGCAACTCTTGATCTACCACAGGTATCAAACATCCTCATCCCTAAATCATTTCAGCTAATATTAGTGAAATATTTTATTTTATTCTATATCACCAAAGTATTCTGTAACTCTTTATACATAAATACACAATAACTCTTTAATATCATGAATCCAATACTATAACTAAATAATAAGTAGATGTTGGACAAATTAACATAAATGAGGAACTAGTCAGCTTATACATAAATCAGTTGTTTCTTTGTACAAATAAAATGCACAGAAACATCAACTTTTATTTATCTCAAAATGACTGGTACTTTTTATTTAAAAGTAAGTAGATACCTCCTGTTACCTGGCACTAAACACATTCCTGTCTTTCTTCTTGTCTAGTTTTGGAAACAGTAGTTAAGCATTTCTCTAATCATTATTTTGAAATTAACATTTTTTAAATCTTACATTTAGCTGCTTAGCCTGATAAATCAAAATAGTATTAGAAAACCTGGTTGTCTCTCTTTCATTCTTTTCTTATAATCACATCATTAAAATTAAAAAAGGAATGACAAATAAAGTTAAACAGCATTAGTAAAACCATTCACTAACAAAGTTAATAAATATTTTTACAGTATACACTTGAGAGATTATAATGTACAAAAACAGGAGTAAGAAAATCTTTAGTGTTGAATCATTCAGTATTACGAATATGATTAGACAAAAAACAGAGAAAATATACAGCAAACAGCAAATATCGTATTTACTTGGAAAAAAAAAAAAAACTTGATTATAAGACCTGCCGAGTTTAGAGAACATATTATAGAAAAAAAATAATGTATGCACATGTTAGATGTCGTCCATTAATTTGAGACTGGCTATAATTCCATGAAAATCAATTCTTCAGAATTTTTGTAATACTGTGCATACAGTTATCGGTTGTCAGTTATCAATATATCAGTACAGTTATCAGTACAGTAGTACAGTTATCAGTAGACGGTTGATTAAGGACAAGCTCTAACCTTTCACTTGTTTGCGAAGAAAGGAGCTAGTAGCTGAAGGAGGGCTTGAAACACTGACTTTCACCTAATAGCAGAATCTTCCATATTAACCAAGGTATGGGTAACATGAATTTGCAAAAATGTTTAACTGTAGGTTTTAAGTTAGATGTTTTGGAATTTGCGAGTATTTGGTACAACCAAACAATATTCATTTCTGGCGAAACCAGAGCGATAAACTTAAAGGCCCCCAAAAAAGCAACTTGATATTTTTGCATCTCAAAGTATGCAATTTGTCACTTGAAGCAGGCATCATTCTAACCACAGGCATGCACTTCAGCATTCAGTTCTACAGCTTCACCATGTACAACCTCTCCTTCTTCGACCACAAAGTCTGAACATTCACATAGGCCTAATGAAAATCCATCTCCAAGTGTAAGCCTAATTCAGAAACCTTGCCCTCTTTCAAATAAAACTATTGAAAATTTGAAATTGAGAAAAAGGCATGGAGACCAGAGTGAAATTTTAACTTCAACCCCTTCAAAACAAAAGCTTGAGGAAAGAAAATAAAACACAGTACTCAAAGAATCCAACAAAACTGTAAAAAAATTATGCTGCCAAAGGAGGAATTTCCTGCACAAAGAAGAAAACTCAAAAAAGTGAGAAAGGCACTGAGTTTTGAATATGAAGAAACTGATCATCATTTGTGGCAAAAATTTCAGTGAAGACTGGAGATCCAGTGTAGCATATGTAGGGTTGGCCCCCCATGTCAGTCTTGAAGGAAATTCCCTTTATCATAAATATGTTTGTCTTAGAAAAGTAATAGAGGGATACACTGAAATAACAAAGTGGTCTTATAGTTGTCTTAGAAAAGTAATAGAGGGATACACTGAAATAACAAAGTGGTCTTATAGTATTCAGGCTCCCCAATATTCTTTGTTTTCAAGTTGGGGAAACTGATATTTATAAATGTTATAAATTTATAAATGTCAGTACTCACTGTAGATAACATATTTGGTACAAATAAATACATACAAAACATGTGTTCAAAAATAATTTTTAATATTCACTGCACCCATTCCCAAAGTCGTCATGCAAAAAACAGCTTAAGTGTTCAATGCTGGTTACTCTTCCTCTATAACATGACAAAATGTTGTGTTAAGTTTACAACATTTTGATAGTTTTATTACTTATATTTTATGTTCAAAAGTTATAAATGTGATTTTAGATTCTAATAATTAATGTAGCTTTGAAAATCATTCCGGTGAAGGATATCCAAGAAATATAAACATAGGTGAACAAATCCAGTATAATGTTAAAGAAAAAGCAAGTTAATGCATTTAGAGTAGCTGCTAACTACATATATATTCTTACAAGGAAGTATATTTTAAATGAGAGATTATATTTCAAATATATAATATACATTTGAAAGGCTTTGGAAGGGATGATGCACGCTTTCTAAAAGCAGATGAAAGTATACTCATAGGAAAGCAACATTATAGTGTCACCCAATTATCGGAAGGCACGACCAGCTGGCAGCTGGGTGGGCGACAGGAGGCATTCAGGCCACGCCTACCCATTTATCTTGTGGCGTTCACATAGGGGATGGTTAGGAAAGTGTCACTAGCCACTGTACCGTCTCTTTCCCCTCCCCCTGACGTCTGGAACAATCAGGATGATGTTCCGAGCCGTGAAGCATCTAGATGCAGCGATCTGGCTATATAAGTGGCGCATTAGACGACTCAGGCAGTTCTCAGTTCTCAGTCCACAGTCCCGAGTTCTTAGTCGGATCGAGAGAACGAGTTGTCACTGAGTGGCGAGTGCAGTGTTACGTAATAGTCAGTGTGGAGTGGACCTGTGACAGACGAACTGGTGGATTGTAACTGTGTGCGTTACGTAATTCTATGTAATCGGCAAGTATACCAACTGTAATTTGGTGGAAATAAAGAACATTTTGAGTTGTGCAATTGGACTTTTAATTTCACGAACCCACAAAGTCACAATATAGTTCCAACTGTAAAACAGAAGCATATATACATATATATCTTACTGCAGATTAGATTTGAATCCATCTCTCCATATTGGAAAGAATCAAAAGTAAGAACTTAACAATAATAAAAGTAATTGAAAAAACTGTTTGTAGTCAGTTTTTGGACTCTAGCCTGTAGTTACTAATCTCTTCCAGTCACACATAAACAATAAATGTATTTTATTTTGTTAATGATGATGTCAGTTGCCAGAATAATATCAGCACTGCTGGTGTACCAAAATGCCCTCTCAGTTCTTATACATGCCAGTACATCTACTGACATGAGGCTGTTGCTTTTAAGTACCCTTAAAAATGATCAGCTACGCTGGCTTTGAACTCAGCACACTGGGATCAGAAGGTCAGCAGCTAAACAACTAAGCCACCCAGACTAACTAGAGAATATTCAAAATCCTTTTTTTCATTTCCAAAGAAAAAAAAATCAATTCTGGGTCTATATTTTTTGGCATTCTGTGAAAATGGTTGTTGTAATCATCTTAACAAAGTTGAAGTAATAAATGGTAAGTATTACTTACAACTTTAATCCAATAAATGGAGAAGTTCCTGATTTGTAAAGGATAACAATAGGCTTATGGCAACACAATCTACCTGCTTATAAAAGTATTTTTATGATGGAAAATACTGAGGGACTTGATTTACTCCCTTTGATCTCCCTCTGTTCTGAAAGCTAAAGCTCTACGTTTCTTTCAGACAAGTTACAAATGCAACTCTGAATGTTTAAGTACTCTTTTGCAGAATTTTTGTGCTCATATTATGGATACCTGCTCTTATGCTTTTGGACCTTGGATGTCTTAAAACACCTCATATTAACTTAAATCCATAAGTAAAGATTGCTTACCCACTCACCAAGAGTAATGCCTGGAAGAAATTCGTTTCCCTCTCTTTTGTTTAAGATATTCAATATCCATCTCATAGCTTCATATCTAATAATGCCCTTCAGACTTGGAGGCCCACAGCCAAAAACTCCAGAACCTCTTTCACTGATCTGCATTATAACCCCTGAAATACAATATTATTTATGAACAAAAATGATATTAGTAAATTTAAATGGTGAACTAGATATACTATTAATGTCCTTAGGTTACACATTTTAATGAATATCTATGACACATAGAAGTAACATTCCATAACCATTAAGTTTATTGGGAAATAATTCAAAATCAGAAATCAATGATCAATGAAATCAGGCAATATGGTTGCCAGATATCACCTACACTTAAATTTGACTGAATAAATGTTAAAATGTAAAGCAATTAGCTGAACTAGTTTCTTATTGCAGCCTATATGTAAAATAGAAATACTGCATAATCTGTGTAGGGAGTTAATAAAAGAAACATAACAGCCCCTATCCTGTAGTAAATTAAATTGGTAGAAGCATTGGGACAAACAATACTCCCTTCATCCCATAATAATTGTCTGGTCCGCTGAAATAACATATCAGAAATTACTGACAAGGGAATGTTTTGGATTTATCTGCATGCAGAGTTGCACAGTAGTTCAGTGAACACAACAGTGAATAGTACTCATGCAACCTTATCGAGATGATCAGCAAACACCGTCAAAACTATTACCAACAAGGGGCATTGATTTTCATGATACTGGTGTGGCGCTGTATGCAGTCTGGTGAAGCAAAGCATTCTGGAAATCGTTAGTCAAGCATAACCCTACAGTGAACAGGAGTAACATCAGGTAATGACAAGCTGAATAACGTTTTTCTCACTTTGCAGTTCTGTCTTATTCAAGTAGTGAAAGTGCATGGTGAGAACTGTTACAAGATTGTTCATATGCATAAGGCATGTTTGGACTACCATAACATACTGCTATCTCACTTGGATGTCCTCAAAACATTTACAACGAGGCTTCAGCAGCGCTGCAGCAGTAGATCTGTCGGGGCAAGGCAAACTGTTGGATTGGCAGTCTTCCCAAACTAACACACATTCTACAGTATGGTAGGAGTGGAGTACCTACTCCATTTTGTTTGTTGTTTTGATTTCTTGTCACTTTGTAATGATCCTGGAGTAATAAATCTACACTGTGGTAGAGTATATTTAGTTTTTACTGATTCTAGAACAATAAAATTGTGTGAATCATCCGCTTGTTTCATTTGCATCCTACTTATTCCTAACCACTATTTCACAAAATGCAGATCAGACAATTTCTGTGGGACAAAATGTGTATACCTTCTGGACAATTAATATGGGACAAACAAGATACACGCACCGGACAATTATTATGGGGCAGAAAGAGTAAACAATATCCATTTCCATCATTTGGTGGTATGTCTGTCTTACGTTCAAGAGGTCCTAAGTAATATAAGTAATGTGTTGGTTAACTAGATCTTCTTCTACATTTAAGATAAAAGTAAAGTATGAATTACAGGCTCAGCTGAACATAAATTTGAATGCAGTTCATCCAGATCATTTGATTACTATCGAAAGTAAACAATGTGATTAAAGGCTATTAAACTTAGAGGAAAAATAAAATAAAGAAAAAGGCCACTGTTTAAAAATATATAAATATAACAAATATATATTCTATCAAAAGGTTGAATGACTTTATAAAGTCAAATAATCCAGATGGAACCAAACTACTAGTTACCTATGATTGTTTGGAGAAATTTAGTAACGGTGACATCAAAATTAATCGTAAAAACTATTTGTAGTTGGTTTTTTGACACTCATCACTTACTTTTTTATATTATTGAGGGACTAGTTTCAAAGGCTGTTGCCTCCATTTTCAACCTCACTCCAACTGGCATCTCTTGTTGTCTGCTCTCTCTCTCTGGTGGTGGAACTATGAACTTCTTTGTCAAATTATCTACTGGTGGGATTTCAAAGTTCATTACGCGATCCTTATTTTTCCATATGAATATGTTCTCCCATGTTGTTAGTTTATTTTGGTTTCTCACACCTTTTAATAATTTTGGATTTGAATCAATGTCATGATTTTCGTTCTAAAAATGAAATGCTACTGCTGACTTTTCTTCTCGTTTTAATCTGATGTTTCTAAAGTGCTCTTTGACTCTGGTTTTTAGATTTCTTTTAGTTTGACCTAGATAGCATTTTTCAAAATTTTTACAACTTATTTTGTATATTCTGGATCTGTTAACTGATGGGATTTCATCTTTTGTCCATGAATTTCATTGAATGTCCATTAGTAGGTGCCAAGGTTATATTATGTTCCTTAAAGATCTTTTTAAATTTATTAAATGTTTTTGGGTTATATGTGAATGTACTGAATATGCTGTTGCTTGCTTTTTCTTTTGTAAATGTGGTTGCTTCCTTAATGATTTTCTTTAGTTTAGCTTTTCTAATTTTCTTAAACACCAGTAGATAATTTGACAAAGAAGTTCATAGTTCCACCACCAAAGAGAGGAGAGCAGACAACAACAGATGCTAGTTGGAGAGAAGTTGAAAATGGAGACAACAGCCTTTGAAACTTGTTGCTCAATAATATAAAAAGATAAGTGACAAGTGTCAATAAACCAACTACAAATAGTTTTTACGTTTACTAGTTATCTAATTAAAGACATCTGACAAACTTGTTATATATTTCAGCAAAAGTTGATAATCTATGAAGTATGGAAGCATTTAAAAGCAGAAGTTTTCCATGGCATATGTTTAATTCTTTTTTCTTGTTTGTTTGTTTCCTTTTGTTTTCTAACTAGGTGAATTATATTAGATGGGGATAAATATTTCTGTGTACAATATTTTGCATGTATATTAAACTTCCTGATATAAGAAATTTAAAAATATTACACAACCAGTATTATCACAAATAAGACAGATATAATTACTTATTTATTGTATTATTTGTGTTAGCATAAAACCAGTGTATGTATTTGATGTATTTGTTTTATTTTTAAAAACAAAATACACCATTTTTATTTATCATATAGATGCTTTCTTCTAGAAAATAAATAAAATGCAATGGAAGTTTCTTTTTCTTTATCTGTATCAAAATTAACTTGCTTTTAAAAGAAAACATTGTGAAATATGCAATTACTGCTCAATTAGGTATTATCCTTGTTGCAAATGTTTAACATGCAATATGACTAGAAACCCACAAAATTCTTCCATGAGTGTCCTCAAATTCTTGAATAGCTATATTAAAACTTTATAATGAAAACTATAACATTTCTAAGTTAAAGTAAAATATTTTTTCTAATAAGAATAAAATTCAGTTAATTTTTGTTAAAATGCCTATAGCATATTATTTCTACAAAAACATTTTTACACATTAGCAACAACGTTGTTTCTTATGAAACATACAGTACTTTGTACGTTGTCAGTGTTGATAAAAATGGAATACACTATACAGGTAATGTTAAACTCATTTGAGGAAAATAGTCACCAAATTATCTATACTCATAGAATTCAAGCCCTTTTATTGTTTTTAAGGTAACAGTAAAATATAATGAAGGTGGGGAGAAAATATCAATTTGGAAAATTCTAAATCCTTTCATGGAAGTGTTGAAAACAGTGTTGTTGTATAAATTAAATTAATTAGGAGTCGATTAATGACACAAAACAACACTTACTTTTAAATTTTCCCGGAAGCGGTTTCTGAGGCCTTCCCTCAGAATTGAATGCTGTGACTGTAGTCAAATTTATATTGGAAAAACCAAAAGAAATTTAGAAACAAGAGCAAAGGAACACTTTAGGAACATAAAATATGAACAATTAGAAAAATCAGCAGTTGCCACGCATTTTAGGGAAAAAAACCACAACATAAATCCAGAACCAAAATTACTAAAACATACAACAGGAAGAGAAGAACTGTCCACATGGGAACAAATCTTTATTTCAAAAAATAGGAACAAAGTATTCAATTTCGACATCCCCCAGAAAGATTTGTTCAGCAAGTTCCTCGAACTGCCACCAGAGGAGACCGATGACAAAATATTGCCAGCTACACCAATGAGAACAAGTCGATGTCCGGCTGAAGATAGAGGGAAGGCCTCAGAAACCGGTTCCGGGAAAATTTAAAAGTAAGTGTTGTTTTGTGTCATTAATCGACTCCTAATTAATTTAATTGGAAAATTCTGTTTATTTATTTTGATTTAAATATTCTGTGTACAGTATACCTACTTTACAAAACTCAAAAATAAGTATGTGGTGCTGATAAGGGCTATGTTATCGAAGTATTCATCTATTTGTTGCTTATGTGAAATAGTTGCCAGATGCTATGCATAAAATCTGCACAATGTACAGTAAGACACTCAACCTGTGTTCATTGTAATTTAATTCTTATTTCCTAATTAAGTAGGACACTTTTTGGAAATTTTTCTTTTTTTTTTTTTTTTTTTAAGTTTAAAGAATTTATGAATGGAGGAAAATGTTCTTGATTTGCAAATAATTCACAAGTAAATAACCCATCTATATAACTAATATTTCCATACAAATGCAAATTTGTGAGTAGTAAATTTTTTAGAGCTAAGCATGAGTGAAGCATGGATAATACTTTAAAGCAATACAAAAATAGAATTTCAAAGTCAATATTGAGGAAACAAAAGCATAGGGCATATTGCTGAATAAATTGCTATATACTGAACAGCTTTTCCGGGATCTCCAGTTTCCCCCGCCATCTCATTCCACCGGTGCTCCATCTTCATCTCATGTATCATCAGTGTCATCGCCTGTGGTGCCGTATGGAGTAAAAGCGGGTGTTAAACACTACACATATTAATTTCAACATTATTAAAAATTTAACTATTTAAATATATTATATATAGATATAATAAAGCTAGTTTTTA
Organism: Mantis religiosa; assembly: GCA_030765055.1. Classification (NCBI taxonomy): domain Eukaryota; kingdom Metazoa; phylum Arthropoda; class Insecta; order Mantodea; family Mantidae; genus Mantis; species Mantis religiosa. The sequence continues at coordinate 62,738,470 of CM060957.1, read as the reverse complement.
CTTGAATCTATTGAAACTGATAAGCATCTTGCTCATTAGAAATTAAATCATTTTATTTGGTAGTTGTATAAAAACTATTATAACTTACCAATGAAAGCATTTGCTTCATGGTGAATGGTAACTTCTTGCATGCCTCCTCCAATGTGAAAGGCCATCATTATGGTGGCTAATGTTACAACATTAAAAATTCTATGCCACAGCTTCTGAAATCCCATGTTTAAGTTAAATATTGCTGAAAAATAATGTGCAACATGTATTATTAGATAAATATGAATATGATGAAAAGCTAAATGAAGTAACATATTAACTGCAGTGCTTTATGTCAAAGTTAATGCTATGAAATTATTTGACATAAAAAAATAAATACTTTAATTCAGTATCATCTTTTAACTGGTTCTTCATAGACTTTGTTAACTTGTACTACTTCATTTTTGAGTTTGATTTATGAGTCACTATGTTTACACTCAAACTTCACTTTGAGTGTAAACATAGTGACTCATAAATCAAACTCAAAAATGAAGAATACTTCACTGTTAATAATGCTTCTGCTTTTAATATTTGTACATACTTCTTTAATATCTGCCTCTTTATTAGATAAACACTGATTTATTGGATAACTTTTGTCAAATTTTACAACTTCCACTTTTGTTTCCTCTTATAGTATTACTTTCTGCTGAATATTCAATGTTAAGAGTTAGCATAAAAGTTAATTTTGAAACTCTGTGAGTCAGAAAAGAAAGCAGAGAGAGAGAGGTAGGAAAGGGGGAGAGGGAGGGGGAGGGAAGGGATTTAAGATGGAAGGAGAATTAACAATGAAAACTGGAAAGATGCAGGACAGGTTATACGTACATCTCCCTAAATATGCACTTAGAGGAATAAATTTTATTATTTAAAATTTTTTCATGATAAAATGTAAGAATTTACTGCACATACTCCATTGAGCTTCCTTGCCTTTACTAAGTTTCATACAGTTTACAAAACTACAAAAGATTACAAAAATTTAGAAAAATCAGAGGCCATTAAAACAACAAATACACCTTTTTATGACAATAATTGTTTATGTAAGTCAACTGTCACCTCAACCTCGCAATATACTTTTGTAAATACAAGATGATAAATGCTGAAGCTGGAAATGGAAATAAGTATAATACCTATAGAGAAAGCTCAGGATAAATTTCTGCGTGGATAATTTTAAAACACCTATGAAAACAATTTCAGTAATAAATAGGAAGAGTGGTATTATTACACATCACATTTTCATTACATACTGTATTTTTGACCATTACAAATTGATTTTCATCTATTACTCAATATAAGTAAACATGCACTTCAACAGTGATAAACCAGAAAATTCAGAAATGGTTGGTTTTTTAAAAATAGGGCAACTTTACTCACACTTTATCCATATTTGTGAAAAAACCTATACACAGCAATTAAGAGTGACTGCTAATGATATCACCAAAGCAGCTAAGCTGCATAAACTACTGCAGTTACAAAAGTTTTCCTTTGAATTTACTCTACGCAATTATTTGTAGGCCTAAGTCTGTTTTTTATTTCTTGCAGGCATGCTACATTTCTTAAGAATACTGCATGTTGATTATGGATGATAGGAAAGATGATGACGACGACGACGACGACGACGACGACGGAGCAATTCGTGGAATGATGGCAGGAGAAACCAGATGAACTTGGAGAAAACCTACAGTTGTGCCATATTGTTTACCACAGTCCTCTAGAATTGAACACAGGCCACCTTGTTGAGAGTCGAGCAGTCTAACCACTCAGCCATGGTGCAGCCTAACTATCAAGTCTTATATACCATCTAGTTTTTGTAACTTCTGAGGCTATTCACAATGGGGAATTTAAATATACCTTAATGTGAATATTTAAAACAAACTACATATTTCTAAATTTGTAAAAATGCATTTGCTCTAGCTGTTCATATTTTTGTGTCACATATACTGGCAGAAGTGTCTAAAGATAAGATAGATGTTAAACAGAATGACTAGTCTACTAGTTTTTCTAATTGTTGGTGTCCTGAGGAAGCTTTTTGCAACATGTCCTGTTATAAAAAAGGACTGCTTTCTCTTGAAAGACCTTTTACATCATTATGATTTATTTTTGAAAATATTCTGCAAATTGATAATATTTATTAGCTGTAGTTAGTGTTACCAGACACCTGGTTTTTCTAGGTGCAATATGGTATGTTTGCTTTTAATTCTGCATGTGATATAAAATAATATACATAATGTATGACAAAGTTACTTGTTTTCATTCTTTTGGTTCGTAATTTGCATTATTTTCCTAAGAAATAATGTATGTCTGGGGGCAAAATGTCAGTTGTCATCTTATTAATGAACAATACTTCCTTTCAGCTTCAATCCTCAGAACTGAACCTAAACTTAAGGTAAATTTACTTAAATTTCCTTCTGGTTTGATCATCATCTCTGTTTGTGGTTGAATCTAAGAGTTTTCAATAAATGTAATAAAAATTAGTCAATTTTAGTTCATTGATGTAAATTAATCATTTCTTTACACTAGCATGATATAGACTAAGATCTCTGATAGACAGAGTCAACATGAAAAATTCAATGCCATGGCTGGGATTTCAAACATTGTTTACTAATCAATCAATTTATTATGTATAAGTTAATTGATGGAAATTGGTTTCTTCTTCTCAGTAGACATATGTAGGCTAGGGTTATTTTGAATGAATGGGGTCAGCATGGGGGGTTCAATGCCATGGCCGGGATTTGAACCAATCTCGAATGCGAGAGCCCCTAGTGGTCTACCGGAGAAATATATGAGTCAAATAGAGAATTTAATGTCAGGACGGCACGTTGGCCATGGTAGCTCAATGGGTTAGAGCGACTGGACGGAAACCCGGAGATCCATGGTTGAAATCCCGGCCATGGCATTGAATTTTTCATGTTGACTCTATCTATTAGTTGATTTATTTCAATTACATTGGCTCATGCAGAGAGTACTGTGGTAATAATATTCGCACTGACAAAAAAGATATACATAAAAATATTATGTTATAAGAGTTATCTTGAGTTATGAGTTTACTTTAATTTCAATAAAAAATTATGTGATTTTGCATAGGACCCCATTGTCTACTATTTCTTACTTTTGTCACTACAGTAGTGTACTTTATAATACAATGTGTATCATATTAACTTTGAAAATCTGGCAACTCTATATTCCATGCAGCCTTAGAGTATATACGGATGTCCACATTGCACCCTATCACAGCTATAGAGAGAGTAAAATAGTGAAGTGCAACAGGAAATAATTTGATACTACATTGCATATATTACCATTTATTTGATACACTTAAGTAATGAATGGGTTAAATAAATAATTAACATCAAAAATATTTAAACTTCAGCTGCAGTAAAGATATGATGGTTGTGATAAGAGTCAGATTTAAACAGCTGACTGCAAGAATGTCAACAAATGTTTATTATTGGAATGATACTGACTCTATTGTTTATGTACGTCCTCATTGTAAACCTGGTGGAAATGTAGTCCTACTAAACATTCCAATGTTGTAAAGGTCATATTATTGTTGACAATATTTCTTAGTGCTAGAGTCATTTCATGCCATGCTTAAAATATTATGGCCCTTCATGGAGAAACCATCAGCTATTGTAATTCATAGGCTCAAATATTCATAGCAAAATCAAATCAATAGTCTCAAAAGGTACAAACAAGAAAACAAATTAACCTTTGTAATAATTTTTCATATTTTAATTTCTATTCTTTATAGACTATAAGCTGGAAATTATGTTCTCTCTATATACAAATATACTAATTTGTAACTTAAACAACTTCACTTATCTTATAAGAAATAATAACCGTATTTCTTACAAACTGACATCCCCATCGAATCGATTGGGTTCGAGCTGATGATGTGGATGATTTATTCACTAAATCATGATCCTTGTCAATTTGTAAGAAATATGGTTATCATTTCTTATAATATAAGTGATGTTTCTTAAGTTACAACTTTATATACTTGTATGTATTTGTTTGTTTCACTGTTAATAACTTCATATTTTACGTATTTATGTTCTCTCTATTTCTGATTGTTTGTAAATGAGTAGTTTAGAGTTTAGGCTGAGTACTAAACCTTTATGTAGGTATTAGAACTGGTGTAGTATTTTAAATGCAATAGACTATATGTCTGTATGATATAAATATCTGAGTGCTACACTGCATAAAGCCTGCCTCGGTAGCGTGGTGGTAGTGTCTGCCTCACGTTCAAGAGGTCCCGAGTTCGAATCTCGGTCAGTGCCACACTGCATAAAGCCCGCCTCGGTAGCGTGGTGGTAGTGTCTGCCTCACGTTCAAGAGGTCCCGAGTTCGAATCTCGGTCAGGGTGAGTTACCTGGATAGGGTTTTTACGGGGGTTTCCCCTTATCCTGAAAGACGAATGTCGGGTAACTCTAAGCTCTATGGATCCTGGGCTCATTTGAGCATCATTTCACCCATTCCATTCATCGTCCGATATGACTTAACGTTGGAGGACGTAAATTACAAAAAAAAGCACTACATAAAATAAAAATAGAGCAAAATTTGCAGGTACAGTTTCCTTGTTTTATTGTTTTCTGAATTTTAACAATGTTAATGCACTTTTACAAAGGGAAACGAAATCATATCCAGCATAAGAGACAACAGTCATTGTGTAACACATCGAAATAATGGTTGATGAATTCTATATTAGACTAAGTAATTCTGGCACTTTATTCTGTATTAAAAGTCAAAAAGATGGCTGAAATAACACTCTAAGGTCCACCAAGGAGCCCTAACATTTTAGTTTTATCTGTTAGACTAACTGTTGAACAATATATCAAATGTGTACATGGAGGCCCTCCCCTCCCCCCCCCCCCCCCCCCAAGAAAAAAATGTAAGTGAAAGTTATCAATTCAAAAAGATTTGTGCAACATTTGCCTGAACGTTTATATTGGAAACTGAACAACTATGTATTATTATATTTTAATATGCACAAAGAGTGAGTAGTCAAGAAGTTATTATACACCAGTTACTGTGTTAAAATATTAGGAAGAATAAATCAATCAAAATATTGCTGAGTTTGCTGTTCAGGAAGAGGAGGCATACCCAGTATTCTCAGTGCTGACCTCTTTCCTAGTCTCCACAAGGAATAACATTTTTCAAAAGATCAAATGCTATGTTCTTCTGCTGAAAACCACTCCATAGTTTGCACTTTCTTATAGCGTATATCTTTTACCAAGTACTCTTTCTGTTTAGAAGTATAAGGAAACAAACCCGCTTACACAAAAGTTGCCTAGTTATATAGTTTCAGGACCACAAACTGGATAATCATGGGTACACTGAAGAGAGACAGATTTATAGAAATACACTTGCTCACATTTGAAGTTTATAGTTTTCAAACCACTCAATAAGTCCTTCTTTCAATGGTTAGACTGCACCTGTTGTGGCTTGAATCTCTAGGTAAGACATGGTGACGTCTGCACCTGTTGGCCATGTAGTGCCTTGCATATGTAAAGTTGACAATGTAATTAATTAAACAAGCATTTTGTTACACATGACTTTCTTAGCCCAAGATATAGAGTTATGGAAGAGTCCTAAGAAAACACTCAGTCGATGTAGGGCATTCATCAAACTGACAAGTATCCTACCAGATCAACTTTGCACGGGGTATTTAAAACGACTTTCGGACAAAGGCATAAACAACTTTTCTTGAAAACAATATGTTACGGCTGTTCAGCAACCATTTTAAAATGAAAAGAAAATTAGCAAACCTCAAGTTAAATTGTAGTTAGTACTAGTAGTTTTCTACCACATAATCACATTGTAGAGGGTTAAACGTGAAAAGATTGTCCTGTGTTCCAACTACAGAATGCACGTTAAATACGTTCCCGCCGAAATGGTATGTTGCTGTCAGACAAATGGAAGTATTGTCGTCAAGATCAAATTCGGCTATATGGATTTACATGCCATCACCCAGATGCTGAAAATTTCAGGTGGTAACTGCTTTGTTTCCATTAACTTAATATTTTTAAGAACAGGGCGGCCAGACGGATCGAAGTGTACGTTTTGAGCATCTTAAAATAGAAGTCTGTGACCGTTTTTGGAACAAAACGACTATTTGAGCAATATTCGTCTCGAAAAACGCCTTTTGTAGGTGATCAAACTCTATTTTTATGCTATCTTGCTATCTCTGTTAGATTATTTAAACCATTGCGCATTAGGCTTACAAAGATCAGCACCTAGGGAAGTAGCTTTAGTAGAATTAGGAAAAACAAGAAGAAATGGAAAGAATAATAACATTCTGGTATAGGTGCCTGGCCAAAGAAAAAGGGGAAATTATGAAATTAATGCATGAGACAGCAAAAAAGATTAGAGAACTCAAACAGTTTGTGGGCAGAGATAGAAGGAATTATGGAAAAAATAGGAATGGAAGATATATGGAGATTAGAGGAAAGGAATACAAGCGATGTGAGTAAATTGATAAAATGTAGAATAGAAGATATAGAAAGACAGGAAATATGGGGAAGTCCAGAAAATATGAAATCATTACAATTTTATAAACAAATAAAAAGCAACTGGGGACGAGAGCATACGTAGATTACTGCAATAGGCAAGAGAGAGAAAGGTTAGCTTGGATGAGAATAGGAACGATATTTCTAAGAGGCATAGGCGGTAGGGAAAAGGGAATTTGTGAAATTGTATGGTGGAAAAGAAAATATAGAACACTATGTAGCAGAATGCGAGGAGGTTGCAATATGGAGAAGAAAGGTTTGGGAGTGAAAATGGGAGAAAGTAGAGCAGAGGATACAGGAAAGGATGAAAAGAAAGTAAGAAGTATTTACAGAAAGTAAAAGAAAAATGGACAAGAAATGTAAAGAATATAAGAAAGGAAGATGAGGGGGAAGAATGGGACTAATTAAGTAACAAAGAGGCATGGAGGTTAAGAGCTACCTGGCAGAGCAGAAGACCAGGGTGTCATGTAAGCCAAGGTAGCAACAAGGTTGAAGCTGATATTGCATACATGGACATATTAGGTAAACATGGCCATCTGTAATTCAACTTAAGTTAATAACCAAGCAGGCCATATATGTAATGCAACAAATGCTTAGGTTTATTGAAATCCCAAATTGTGACGTAGGACCAATCAGAATTAAGTATTGCGGTGGCTTAGCAAAAAAAAAAAAAATGATTTTATTCTTAAATTTTTTTTTCTTCTGGCTTTAACTCTCGAAGAGGGTAGACGTGTTTTCGGTAAAAGACTTCTTGTAACTACGAGAAGTTATTGGAGTTCATCATTTATGAACGTTTAGTAAACGTTTAAAATATATATCGAAGACGCGAGGCTACGATAAATAATTTAAGTAACAAAAAATCGTTGCATCATTTATAAATAAAAGGAGAAAATTAATATATAGTAAAGGGTTATATACATCAGTGGAAAAAGTCGCATGTAAAGAAGAAAATGATGTCGAGAAATATAATTCTAAGTAAATTGAAACGTTATTAATTATTTTATTCCATAGTTACCCAAAAGTGAAATCCCTTTTGTATGGATACCACGCCTGAGAAGTTTCATATCTCATCGCTCGCCGCAGCTGCCGGAGAGAGGATTTATAGAAATCTTCGAGAACTTCATCTTCACGGCTTTTAGACGAAAGGTTCATCGCTTCTACATCAAGGTAAGGTTTGACTTCTACAAGCATCGCCACACCGAGGGAGCGCGAAACTTTCGTGCGTGTGGGGCGTAGACCTCACGAACTGGCGAAACCAACTTCAGATATGTCACCGCATCGTGAGATATAAATCCAAACCACAAGGAGCGGAACCGCTCCAAGATAAAGACAAATAAATGTAGCCTAAAGTTGTAAATTGTAAAATGTGGAATATGACCAGTAATTCAGTCTTACATTCATTCACTTCCCACTCCTGCTTGCAATAAACTACCTGTGTGGCCGACATTTTGTAATTATTCAAACCGTAGTCAGTTCCGCGTATCTATTACGATTTGTAGTACCAATAAATATTCTCTGATAAAAACAGGACTGACATTTCTATATTAGGAACCAAGATTTTCTCATTCTTTTCTGAGATTGGGGCCGGGAACCAGTTCTACATGCTTCAGACCACAGCACATAACTAGAAAATGTAATAATGTACTAAATTATTAATTGTGAACATAAGAGAAACGAGACATGCCTATTTTTATTTATAAAAGTTAATTTTGATATGTAACTTATTTTGCTATCTAATACTCCGCCAACATGTGTGATTTGTGGTAGAGGAAGCGTCGTCTGGGCGGGTTTTCTTCCGGTTTTCTGTTTCCTTCGCTATTTATTACATCACCTGCTCCATTATCACCTTTCCTTTCATTTATTACACCAATATTTCATGTCATCCAACTTTTCTTCTCCTTCTTGTTTTTGCCACTTTTATGTTTCTGTGCTTTAATGTTTTTCTTATTTTCTCTCCTTTCCTCGATAGGCATCACACCTCAGAACCAATTTTTAAGTCTTGGGGACTAAGTCCTTAATATGAGGAGGGTAACACGAAAATGGAAAATAATTCTAACACTAACTACTGTTAAAATAGAATGATTTTCAAATTAAGATAATAAATAGTAGAGAAACGGCTTTAGGATGGCATTTGTTTTCGTTTCCTGGGTTCATTGTACTGCACGCAGAACCCACGCAGTTTAAATATTAGGTTTGCCTTCAGCACGCAACTTAAATACATATTTTCTTCACACTTCTCGTGAAGCGCCTCACGGTGTTCGTGGTATCCAACGTGTTTTCTATCCTCCTTTTCACTCTATCCTTACAAAGAACATTAGTGTTCTAGTTTTAATGTAAATCTAATGTCCTTGTCTGTCCTCATTCATGAGAGTAAACCAGATCAAATGTTTAATGGCTCTCCAAATGCGATTTTAATTTCACTGTAAAGGAATGTCCTCGAGGAGTGCCAAATTTAGCAACAGCGTTTCTGCTGTAATTTTTAATTCATTTTATACTTTTAGGTAGGTATACTTAGCTTGAAAATATGAAATTAGCAGATGTACATCTATAAAATAAAAGAGGTGACGAGCCTGATATTTATTAACAACAAGACCTGGAAACTTAAAAATCTTCTACGCATTTTTGGTAATCTACCTTGTATGAATAGGTAATTGAAATTAATCTATGTAATGGATTAATTACCCTGGAACCAAAAATTGTATTTATATTTATTTTTTGAGTAAATGGACAACGTGGTAATGTATGAGACTTGCAATTTGGAGGTCCCTGGATCAATTCCCCTCAACCGTCCAATCCGACCCAGTGTCTTTCTATTCTTTCTATTCTTTCTATTCTTTCTATTCTTTCTATTCTTTCTATTCTTTCTATTCTTTCTTTCTTTCTTTCTTTCTTTCTTTCTTTCTATTCTTTCTCTCTATATTATTTATTTATTTAATTTTGTATTTTACGTCCTCCAACGTTAAGTCATATCGGGCGATGAATGAAATGGGTGAAATGATACACAAATGTATCCGGGGCCCATGGAGCTTAGAGTTACCCGACATCCATCTTCCAGAATAGGGGAAAACCCCGGAAAAACCTTATCCAAGTAACTCACCCTGAATGAGATTCGAACTCGGGACCTCTTGAACGTGAGTCAGACACGCTACCATCTACGCTACCGAGGCGGGCTAAAGACAATTAGATTCTATGATCTTGAGCCATCGTTCATCATCCCACGATGGTACCAGTCTCTGGTTTTTGATGCGAAGAATTCGGTGACAAACACTTTGCACTGCTTCAATATTGTCAAAATTTCTTCTACGTAGTAAATGGGCCATGGGTCGAAAAAGATGACAATATGTTGGTACGAGATCAGGGCTGTATACTGGGTGTGGAAGCAGTTGGATTCCATCCAATTCCTGAAAGTTTTCCATGGATGTTCGTGCAGTATGGGGTGTTGCATTGTCCTGTTGTAATAGAACCTTTTCGGTTAACTAATGCTGGGTATCTCTGTCTCAACATTTCATGAACTCGTTCCAGTTGTTGAAAACAAAGATCTGCATCAGTCGCCCGTCCGTTTGGAAAGACATTTCCAGTGAATCACACCTTCAAAATTCCATCAGACACACAACATTACTTTGGGACCGAACTGAATTTTTTTAACGATGACTTTGGCAGGTTGGCGGAGATCAAGTCAGTCACTGTTTCGGGGCATCAGGGTTTCGTTAATATAATCGCTTTTCATCACAAGTAACAATGTCCTTGATAATTCTATCATCCATGGGATTACGGATAACCTGACATCAGATAGCCACTTTGTTCATCCGGTTGATGTGTCAGTTCACGAGGTATAGATCTACAGCTTCTGTATGATTTTCCAAGTGTCTTAATGTGGTGATGTATGGTATCTTTTGATGCACCAAGATCTTCTGAAAGCCTGATGGTACTTTTCTGCGGATTTTCTCGTAAATCTTGGCGTATATCCTCAATATTCCATACTTCAGGTCATCCAGAACGTGATACATCTTTAGTGTTTTTAGTCTTCATTGTTGAAACGTTGAAACCATCATAGTGCCACGCGCTCACTAGCGACATGTTCTCCTTCCACTTCACATAATCTTCGAACTGCAGTAGCGCCTTTGTAATCTTGTTTCCATTATTGATTTTAAAGGACTCTTAAGTTCAAACTGTATCTCCATTTTGTGATTGTTTATTAACAACTGAAGACTGATATATGCTCCCAATGTACGTAACCTTAGCTATGACATCTTATAAATAGCATTGTCAAACCAAAGAAACCCAACATGTTTACCAAAACACCAAAATTAAAAATGAGATCACCTACTAAAAGCTCAACTTGTAAAAGAAGTATAGGTATTTGAAAATTTAAACCAATAAGAATATATCTAATATTATCAATGGTATAAAAAGTTTGACATACATTTTGTGCTTTAACGAGACCTGCATATTTTGTGTAGTAAGATTTTGTCTGTCTTTTACGATTCAGAAATATAAAAATAGTTAATCAGAATGAAGAGGACTTTGCAGGCTTCAATATGTGATTTTATTTGTCATCAAAATATATTAAATATATGGTATTTTAACAAATATTGCAAAGCCACTTTTTTCAGAAGAAAAGAGCATAAAGTTGTTGATGTTGTTTGAGTTGGAAAATTTTGCTGAAATTCTTCGGTTGGAAGATGCTTAATTTAGATATGAATGTTCTATATTTAACCGATTTAGTTATTCTCAAACACACCTTATTTTTAAAATGATTTCTTTTCGTCTTGAGAAACCTCTAAAAGAGTATTTCATACGAAATCTGGATGTCGAATGTTTGGGAGAATGCAATACTATAGGTAAGCAGCAGAGAAAGTAAAGAACTGCATTATTTGGACAGATAGTCTACTTGAAAAATATAATGCCATGGCCGGGATTTGAACCGCGGATCTCCTGGTTTCCGTCCAGTCGCTCTTATTCATTGAGCTACCATGGCCAACTTGCAGTCAAGACTTTAAATTCTCCAATTGACTCATATATTTTCCCCGTAAACCACTAGGGGCTCTCCTATTCGAGATACACCGCTATAGCGACTTACCTACTATTGTAAGTACTTGAGTCCCAGGATTCATCATTTAACTCTTATTATTTAAGTTAATTTATAGAAGTTAATCATTTCTTCACACTAGCCGTATATAGGCTAAGGTCTTGGATAGAGTCAACTTGAAAAATTCAATGCCACGCCGGGATTTGAACCACGGAGCTCCTGGTTTCCGTCCAGTCGCTCTTACTCATTTAGCTACCATGACCAACTTGCAGTCATGACTTTAAATTCTTCAATTGACTCATATATTTCCCCCGTAAACCACTAGGGGCTCTCGTATTCGAGACACACCGCTTGTGACGACTTACTATTGTAAGTACTTCACTCCCAGAATGCATCATTTAACTATTATTAGGACTTTTAAGAACGACTGGACGGAAACCAGGAGAATCGCGGTTCAAATCCCGGACGTGGCATTGAATTTTTCAACTTGACTCTATCTATCCAAAACCTCAGCCTATATGCCTACGGCTAGTGTGAAGAAATGATTAATTTCCTTAAATTAACTTAAGCTGTATTATTGTTCTCACTCTTAGAAAATAATAAGTAATTTGTTTCTGTTTTCTACTAAATAAAGGTTTCTATGTAGTAGGATTTGATTACTGAAGGGCGAATCTGGATATAATAATTGAAGGTGCTGGTGAGAAAGCTGATTGGTTCAATGTTTATAACATAAGTTGCATATTGCGTCTTATATAGAAACATTGATTGCGTAACTGAATAAAATAAGGACTCGATCCAAAAAGAAATCAACTTGAGCAGTCAAGGTTACAGATATTTAATGCAAAAGGGATTTAACTCTCGGAGCAACACTTACTGCAAAGAAATCGCAATGAACTGAGGGTTAACCACATACTAACTTAAAACCATTTGTGCAGTTCTTTGCTGGCGTTAATTCATTCAGTTATAAGATAATCCTCTTCTCCTTCTACTCATTGATTTGTGTATTTATATTTGTAACTATTGTCAGGCATTTTTTATCCAGATTTATTGAACCCTATTTTACACAGTGGTATATTAGGGTTAGAGTTGATACATAAAAATATACAATTTTAATAAAAATATTTTAAATACTAGAAGGAAGAAATGATGTTTTAATCTGATGCATATTAATTTAAACTATTTCAGACGTTTAAACACTGAGTTTATAAACATCACGAAGTACTTATACTGTTGTGGCTTCATTAGCAAAGATGTGAGCGGAGCAGAAAACTCAGTTCCTAAAGAGTCTAGCTTGAATATTAATTCTTGTCTTTCTCTCCAGAAAATGGGACAACAGAAAAGGAGATGAACCACAGTTTGAAATTCTTCACCACACATGCACTCGGGGTTGGATGTTAAGTGAAAGCGTGATAAGTATTCACCAAATTTACCATGTCCACTTAAAAATTGTGTCAAAACAAAATTTGGTACAGGAGTTTCACATTTTCCTCTGTCATATACACTAGGGAAAAATAATGTTTTTGTTAAACTTCCATTTGGAGTTGTTAGCCATTGTTTGTTCCATTCTTCAAGAATATGTTGATGTATTATTCTTCTTACAGTAGAAATAGGACATAAAGAGTATGTTACAGGAAGATTGGATTCTGCAGCCTTTTTAGCCAAGCAATCAGCTCTCTCATTACCTAAAATTCTGCTGTGTCCTTTAAGCCATCCCATGCAAATATGTCCTGGATGGTTTTGAGGCAAGGTTCTGACTTCATGTACTAATGAATTTAAATTGTATTTATCATTAATAGCGAGTAGAGCTGATTGTGAATCACTAAGAATACCTGCACTGTTCCCATTAACAGTACACCATTTTATAGCTTCTTTAATTGCTAAGAGCTCCAACTGGAATACAGAACATTCAGGTGACAATATTGTCAGGTATTAAAAATATCTATAAGTAGTATAACAGTGTAGTAGCCAATGAAAATGTACAACAAATCAGAAAAAAACGTGAAATACATCACAGAATATTTTCAAGTTAAATAAGACCTGAACCTTTTCTGGCCACGAATATGCTCAAGTTATTCTCGGGAAGCAAGCTAGGTGAAAAGACGATTAGAAATCGACGTTTCTGGAATGTACATCTCTCCCATCATCAGGATATTTATTAAATGTTATAACCACAGATGAATCACTAGGATATAACACAGTTATAAACAAAGACTAAACACTATCAAAACTCGTACTGTTTTCAGTAAATTAAATGCCAGGTCAAGAGATGGCGTGAGTATAGAAAATTAATTGGGTAAAATAAACGTAACTACTTAACGGGTAAGTGGTAAGCTGTATTAATCTGTGCTTTTTAAGTCGACGGATTTCCATTTTTAAGGCCGGTTTCCAAGAGGAGCTGAACTGAAATCAGCATCAGGTTGACTGTTGGTGTCGTACCGAGTCTAATGTTAAATAACACTTAAACTATAGACGACATCCCAAGGCTTTAGATTTAATGCAGATGTGGTTTACTACCAGACAGTTATAATTACAATAATTTAAGAATTTATACTATAGGAACATATTTTTAAGGAAAAGGCGACTCATGATGTTTTAACACTCTGGTCAGGTCTTTAGTAATTGTGAAGACTTTTCAGCATTTCTTCCTGAACATCAAGAAACGCAGTAAACATTAAAATATAAAACTTAACTTTTCAGGGCTTCACAACGCTTACCAGAAATATGTACAGTAAAACATCTCAAAAACGGAACGCGATCCTTCCGGCATTTATTTTCCGTTTGCACAGGTTTGCGTCTTACAGAGATTTGTGTTGGAATACAGAGAAATTGCGAAATGGTCGCATAGGTTTACAGTGAAGGATTCAGTATGTAGGCCACCGTGCTGGTCCCATTGTTCCTATGCCCCCAAGTGGGGGCATCCCCGGGAGGAAGGATGAAGTGAAGGAGACAGAGGGCGGACGACCCAAGGGGCCACGACAGTACAGAGGGCAGGTTCCCTACAGTTTACTTGGATACAGCAAAAATACAGATATATCATAACACCATTTTTGCTTCAATTATGACGTATGCGGCAGCAGTTTGGGCAGAAAGGATGGATGATGTGCAAATAAGAAGATTGTTGAGAAGAACGCAAAGAAAAGTATTATTACGTCTGACAGGAGCTGTAAAAACAACACCAACTATGGCATTGCTAGTAACAACGGCCATTTGGCCGATTGATTTATTAATAAGATTGAAGGGCGCAAAATTTTGGGCGAAAAAAGGAAACTTAGAAAAAGTTTATAATATAACTGGAGTCAGAACAAACAAATCTTGGGTGATTAAAAATAGTTTAAAAGACAAATGGCAAAAAGAATGGACAGAAAGTCTAGAAGGTAGAAGAGTGTTTGAAATTTTTCAGAACGTCAAAGAGAGACTAAAATTGAATTTTATTGAACCAACAAAGGGATTTATACATTATATAACAGGACACGGACCTTATAAGACCTATTGGAAGAAAATCAATAAAACTGAAAATGATATATGTGAATTATGTAACAAACAAGATAATCCTGAACATGTAGTATTTGAATGTGGAAGATATGCAATTCACCAACAAGAAGAGAGGCATGCGCTAGCAGGATATATCGTATATGACATAATTCGAGATCAACAATTGGTAAATAAATTACAAGTTTTGACTAACTTTGTAAGTAAGAAAGCATGGGAGGTAAAAATATTCAAAGGAGAAAGAGTTGATAATAGGCGAAGAATAGTACAAGATCCAAGAAGGAGTTCTAGAATACAAAATAGGATAAGACGGGAAGAATTATTGAATAATCTAACAATGGAGTTGACTGCATGGGCGGCGGAGGGAGAGAGTGATGGCAGAGACCATGGTGGACTACAGAATTAGTAGATTTAGATATAGATTTAGGAAATAAGGATTTTGTAATTTTTATAGTTGTTTTCTTTTGTTTTTTGCTTTTTTTGTGTTTATTTCTGTTATTTTATTTCATTTTATTTTTGTAGAGTAGTTTTCTGAGAGATTTGTATAATTATAACATTTGTAAGGATTTTATGGAAAAATAAAGAGAAAATTTGGATATATGCCCCGGTATAGTTGTCTAGGTGCCGGGGTAGAATATTCAGATTTTATTTATTTATTTATTTATTTATTTATTTATTTATTTATTTATTTATTTATTTATTTATTTATTTATTTATTTATTTATTTATTTATTTATTTATTTATTTATTTATTTATTTATTTATTTATTTATTTATTTATTTATTTATTTATTTATTTATTTATTTATTTATTTATTTATTTATTTATTTATTTATTTATTTATTTATTTATTTATTTATTTATTTATTTATTTATTTATTTATTTATTTATTTATTTATTTATTTATTTATTTATTTATTTATTTATTTATTTATTTATTTATTTATTTATTTATTTATTTATTTATTTATTTATTTATTTATTTATTTATTTATTTATTTATTTATTTATTTATTTATTTATTTATTTATTTATTTATTTATTTATTTATTTATTTATTTATTTATTTATTTATTTATTTATTTATTTATTTATTTATTTATTTATTTATTTATTTATTTATTTATTTATTTATTTATTTATTTATTTATTTATTTATTTATTTATTTATTTATTTATTTATTTATTTATTTATTTATTTATTTATTTATTTATTTATTTATTTATTTATTTATTTATTTATTTATTTATTTATTTATTTATTTATTTATTTATTTATTTATTTATTTATTTATTTATTTATTTATTTATTTATTTATTTATTTATTTATTTATTTATTTATTTATTTATTTATTTATTTATTTATTTATTTATTTATTTATTTATTTATTTATTTATTTATTTATTTATTTATTTATTTATTTATTTATTTATTTATTTATTTATTTATTTATTTATTTATTTATTTATTTATTAGTTTACTTGGATAGAGACCTCCTCCGACATGCCAGGACAACGAACTCGCTTCCCAGCAGCAACGAACCCAGCAGCCGAGCCCTAATGGTCCCAAGCAGGCGATACGAGCCCCAAAGGTCCCTGGGAGGTGGTCCCGAAACTTGACCAGCAGAGGAGCTGAATCCTGCAACCGACCTACCGGAGGAGGAAGTAGTTTTCCTCAGAACGTATCATCCTGCCATGCACCACCGAGACACCCGCCAACAGTTCTACCCCGAAAGATATCACCAGATAGGATATGATATGAAATCATAATGGAGATGAAATGGAGGAACAGGAAATTCGGGGAATGTAATTAACCTACCCAGCATCCGCCTAGTGACCTGGGAAAACTCCTGAAAAAGCCCATGGGTCAGGTAGGTAGACCACGGGAATCGAATCCGGGCCTCCCGAATACGGGCTACAGACGAAACCGTCTGAGCCATCCCACTCGGTCTGTGAAGGAATAGTATAGAATGAAGAGTAAATAGTAATAGGCTGATACGTATTACGTACTGTATTTTCAAATTGCATACAATAACTAGTTTATCGCCTAATTTCTCTGTCTGTTTTCAATTATCCCTTTTCAATCTGCAACTCTCTGCACATCAATATCATTTGCTTCCCCACACACAGCATTCACAACAATGTTATGACGTTGTTTGAAACTATCGAGCCATTCATCGGAAGAATGAAATTATCTTTTCCTAATTCTCTTGTCTCTAAAAGTTGAGTCTGAAGCAATGGTCAAGAATTAGTCATCTGTCATCTAACCCACTAGCTTTATCAGCAATCTGCTGGGGAAGACAAAGATCTTATGACGTCACTCGCGCACATCCGAGCAAAGTCCCGCGCCAGCTCTAAAAATACCTCTGTATTTCGTATATGCGAAAGGGACTAAATAAGGTTGGTTTTGTTGGTATTGTACAACCTTTTACAGATGCAATTAAGTTATTTTGTAAATAACATATAAATCCTTTAGTTTCTAATTATTTATTATATTATGTATGCCCTGTTTTTTCTTTATTTTTATCTTTTAATCTGTTTTAGTTGTGTATATGTTTATATTTGCTATTTTAATACTTCGTTTCGTGATAAGCTTTGCGTACAGCAGCCTTTAGGTAAAGGAAGTGAATTTAATAAATTATTTCATCTTTCCAGAATATTCAACAAACAAAGTTTGGAAAGTCACAAAATAAAAAAAGGTTGTCACACGAGAAATACTTATATGTGCTTTCCTGTAGCATGTAAATATATATATTTACACTTCCTTTTAAAATTTGGCCATATAGAATTGCGGGTTTTACATTGATAATGAATGTACCTTTGCCCTCTTCAGGAGTCGCCCTTTTATCTCATAGCGGCTGGCCTGAGAAGTTAATTACATACGTCATTCCGAAAGATGAGTGGAGAAATACTACTACCAGTAAGTTAACTTTGTGCTTTCTGGTTCAGTAATAATAGTAATAATAATAATAATAATAATAATAATAATAATAATAATAATAATAATAATAATAATAATAATAATAATAATAATAACAATAATAACAATAATAACAATAATAACAATAATAATAGCAATAATAATAGCAATAATAATAGCAATAATAATAGCAATAATAATAGCAATAATAATAACAATAATAATAACAATAATAATAACAATAATAATAACAATAATAATAACAATAATAATAACAATAATAATAACAATAATAATAACAATAATAATAACAATAATAATAACAATAATAATAACAATAATAATAATAATAATAATAATAATAATAATAATAATAATAATAATAATAATAATAATAATAATAATAATAATAATAATAATAATAATAATAATAATAATAATAATAATAATAATAATAATAATAATAATAATAATAATACTTTATGTAATTGTTATAAACTAGCGTAATTAAACTTATTATTTATTTTATAGGTATCTTAATGCTTATCGAACAAACCAGTTACTTATAGTCAAAATGCACAAAAATACTAGCTCCTTTCTTAAGAATTTTTTACAATGAAATTCAGTTCTTCCAATGATGTCTAAAAGTTTAGGAACCTAAACACCACTAGACCACCATTTCTGTGCAGTGGCCGCAGTAATTTCTTAAACTTAACTAAGTTTAATGCGGTTAACCATAAACTGATTCGTGAAAATACGAGGAAGTCATTTTTCGCTTTCATCTGTAATTCATGCTTCAGTGAACCTAAAAAGTTTTAGTAATTTGTTTGGAGTTTTAATTATATCCAGTTGTGTTGCGTTACTCAATGCTTTTAGAGACTGAGCGGAATGGCTCAAGCGGTTTCGTCTGTGACTCGCATACGGGAGGCTCGGGTTCGATTCCCGTGGCCGACCTACCTGACCAATGGGTTTTTCGGGGGGTTTTCCCGGGTAGCTAGGGTAGGTTAATTACATCCCCCGAATTTCCTGTCCCTCCATTATCGTCTCTCATCTAGTGGTCTCTTTCAGGGTTCAAGTGTCGGCGGGTGTCTCGGCGGTGCATGGCAGAATGATATGCTCTGAGTGAACCACTTCCTCCTCCAGTAGGTCGGTTGCCAGCCTCAGTTCCTCTGCTGGGACCATTTCGGGACCGCCAGCCAGGGACCTTTGGGGCTCGGCTGCCGGGCTCGTTGCCGTCCCGCTTTAGGGGAGCAAGTTCGTTGTCCTGGCCTGTCGGGGGAAGCCTGTATCCAAGTAAACTGCATGAACCCTGCCCTCTGTACTGTCGTGGCTCCTTGGGTAGGCCGCCCTCTGTCTCCTTCGCCTCATCCTTCCTCCCTGGGGTGCCCCAACTTGGGGACATAGGAACAATGGGCCCAGCATGGTGGCCTACGTACCGAATCCCCTCCGTAATGAAATCCCCCAATTAGAGCATTCGCTACTATGGGATGTCTATTAGTGTCACTGTGCTGTACGAACACCAACATGTACATTCGCGAAAAATATAACAGCCTGAAATGTCTATAAATGTAAATTCATATAGTTCCACTACTTATTTAGCTAGTATAGCTATTAATTCTTAATAATTACAACTTATGTTAATTTACAATGTTATTCACACTTTCTGACAGTTACTCAAAACAGTAATTTGTAAATTTCTTTCACTGCACAATACTATTCTCTGTAACCACTATACCTCCCATTCTACTCCAGAATGTCATTGTTGTCATTGGTTTCCATATTTCCCTTCTAGTTTAAATCCTCTTATCTGGAAATATTGGTAAATTCGTCCCTTTATTCTCATCACATGTCCTCATCCTGTTATTAACGATTGTGTTTGATACATTTTATACTGTTTTATTTCATAATTCGATCCTCTTGTCTAATTAGTTTTAGCCACTCTTATTGAAACACTTGCTGGTATACCCATATTATAGTACAGTATTGATGTGAAAGCTGATTCTTCTATTCAGGATACGCTACTGGAGATAAAGTAACCAAATATTAAATAAAACTTGGTTACATATGATAAATAAGTAGTTTTGGTACTAATGGACATATGAAGGAAAACAAAAGAAATGTACTTAAATATGCTTTATAGATACCACACAATTCTAGTTAAGGATTTAACAACGAATCTTTCGAATACAGCTAATACTGCAAATAATACAATATTCTATATAAATTAAATACTGCAGGGAGCTGTACATTTTCTTACCGTGGGTTTTTGCCTAATTTTCTACGTATTATTTGGTCATTCAAAGTTATACACAATTAGAATGAAGAGGGCTTCACTGAAAACACAAGGTATAAGTTTTATTATTCACGAAAATGTGTTACATAATATTTAATAGTTAATCCAAGTTGTTAGCTGTATGTGCTTGGGAGGAGAAGATAAAATAACTAACATCTTTTATTGCAAACGGGGTGGGGAAATTATTATAATGATTCCCGTTCCTGTAGTAGTGTAATTTGTAATTTATTTCTCATCTTTCTTTTACATTATCAAATGGAAATAAAAAATTAAGATTAAAATTATAAAATCCATACTGAAAAATGCCATATATTCCTAGATCCTGAAAATCCTATCATGTCGCCCACCATTGAATAATAATTCTGTCCCCATACACCTAACCTTAGGTTTTTGTGTATTGGAGGCCCTCTACTCATTTCTACACATTTTGCCATTTCACCTATGCTAATCTACATTTTTCTTAATTTTTCTTAGCCATCTCTCTTTAACTTTCCCTAAATAATTCCCTTTATTTCTCCTGTTCTTTTCCCCTTTAACTGACAAAATTTTTCTAATTACTACTTCATCCCCCAAACTGTCCCATTTACGTAGCCAGGCCTGGTCTCTCCATATATTTGTTTGACTACAATTTAATATTCAATGGAAATCTGCATTTTCTTATCCACACAATGAACATTTGTCTAGCTCCCTCTCTTGACCTATACCTCTCAAGTTTCTCACTCTGATCTCGCACAAGCAAAACCTTCTCGCTCTAACCTACTACATATATCTATACATCCTTCCCTCCCCTAGGTTGTTTTTATTTCTCTATATAATCTCAGTGAGATTTTGTCACTTGTATTGGCGAAAATGTCTTGTCTGTCAATATCTTCTAATCTTAGCTTTACTTCGTTCTAGAAGGCTCTATACCTATACTCTGCATTTATCCAAGAATGACCCATACCTACCTGCTTCAACATATCATTCATTTGATGTGCCCAAGACCACGCCAGTTACTTCTCCTTTGAATATGAAAACATTCTTTAATAATATTGCCATCTTCCAAGTTAGAGATTCTGTATAAATATTTCACTGCCCTTGACAAGATTTTAAGTTTAGTAGAATGCCTGCCCAGTTCCAATTGTGCCTGCCTAGTATTGTAACAGTATTTTATCTAATAATAATAGAACCGGGTTATGTTAACTATGTCCCAACCATTTGTTTTGATGAGGATCAAGGCACTGTCTACCCACCACAAGAAGGCAAGCGGGGCCTGAAGAAGGACAGGGGCTTGAACTGTTTACTATGTAGTGGATCTGTTTACTATGAAATGAGTGTATGAGAGTACACATGAGCCACCCATGCTGACAGATCTAATGCTCGTTTCAGTAACTGCAGTGATAGATATTATGCATGGGTGAGTTATGTGACAACTCTGTGAATTTTACATGAATCTATCATTGTTATCAAATCCGGAAGGCGAGCATAAACATTATGTGAACAGCAAAAGTGATTACGCTACCTATTCCTCTATATTACCTTCTTGTGGTGGGTAGACAGTAGCTTGAGACCAAAAAAAAAAAAAAAAAAAAAAAAAAAAAAAAAAAAAAAGAAAAGAAAGAAGGAAATAGATCCACAGAGAGAGACTTTAACTTAAAAATCTGTACGAATAAAATATTACCAGAAAACTTTCTGTTAGAATAATAATATATGGATTATACGTGTAGGATAGCGCAGTTCCTACACAGGGTAAACAATTCCTGCGTTAATGCAGGTGTGTGTATTTTATGAAAGAGAATTTCTGAGGGCTTTAACTGTACAGATTTATGGATTTTAGGAACATGTGTTCTTTAAGGCATGCGGGCACTTGTTACAACTGAGACATGGAATGTAAAATAAAAATATGAATGTGTTAAAACAAACCCAAGTACCAAACATTAGTTTCTAAAATTTAAATCTGGATCTTTTAATTAAATATATTTTGAAGTGGCAAACTTTTGAAACTTCTGTTTGTTTGTTTGTTTGTTTGTTTTTTTTTTAAACAAAACTTTTAAAAAGTTTAAGGTAGATAACTTCCTGGTCGTTTGAAAATAGATCACGATGTAGTTAAAATTATTTGTACAACTCAACAGTCTTAGTTATTTCCTACGCAGATATATTTGATATTTGACATTTATTTGTGCAGTATCCATTACAAATTCAGTACAATAAAATTTAACATAGAACATGCTGTATTATACCCCCTGTACAAATACATAAAATTGCTGATCCTAAGATTTACTTGCTGACTCAGGTCCCATGGCTATAAGCCTTTGGTTTTCCTGAGCAGCTTGATGTAATTTATTCTTGATCTTTGCTTCTTTTATCCTAATGCACTTTTCTCTTATCCTATATAAGAAATCTCCTATACATATATTTTTCTTTTCTCCGATCCCCTTAGCATGCGTACCGCCAATGTCTCTTTACTTACACTGCCCCATTTCTTATCCCATATTTTTCTCTTGTAATTTGGTAACTCCTTACATTCTATCAGGTAATGAACAGTGCTCTCTTCATCTCCACAAAACTCACATATCCCTACCTCATTACTTCTCAACCCTTTTAATTCCTACTCTCATCCATGCTATGCCTTCTCTTCCACTTTTACCACATTGATCTATATACTTTTCCCTACCTCATGCTGTCTTTAATTGCTTATAAAATTTCAAAGATTTCTTTTCTTCTATACTTTCCCATATCTCTTACCTATCTATGTCTTGTTCTCTAGTTCTCACTTCCTTCCAAAAACCGCTATAATTTGTCTCCTCTGCTCTCCATAGATCTCCCATGCCTAACTTTAATATCATTCTTTCCAATTCCGACCACCAATATTTGTATTTTTAATGCTTTTCTGTTGCTTCATGCACAGATTCAATAATTCCCCTTTCTACCCTTTAATGTACTTATACCAGAATTTCAATATTCTCTCTATTATTATTCCGCTCCACTCAGATATAAGTAGAGAGGAGAACCTTTCACGCAAACCTCGGTTCCCGGGATCATGGGTTCAAATCCGGTGGGGCGATAGAATTTTTGGGGCGTAAACATCCTTAGCAGTTTTGGAAGTAACGCATATGGTACTGTATCCTTTAAGGCACATAAAAGAATCTCAAGCATCATAAAAAGTGGAATCTTATAACCTATAGGGTGCTCATAAAAAAGAAACAAACAAAAACAATGTCGCAGAAGCTATAAAAGCGACAAACTTTTAATTAAAAAGACAATTCTTTTTTCGTAGCGGATACTGTAGCAACAATAGAAAAATTGCAATCACGACGTTTTGTGACAGATGTGTTGTAGACCAAAATAAGTTATTGTGGTGCAAAGCAACATTTTACTGAAATTTAGTATATCATTATTTAAAAGGAATTAATCCGAAGCACCAAAACACCTAAATTTATGAATCTAATATATACAATTTTGCATTGTTTCTGAGGTTTTTGTGCATATGTCGACCCAGAAAGATTTTTCTAAAAGAACACCGACCGTAAACTGAGGTTCAAAAAAAAAAAAAAAAAAAAAAAAATAATAATAATAATAATAATAATAATAATAATAATAATAATAATAATAATAATAATAATAATAATAATAATAATAATAATAATAATAATAATAATAATAATAATAATAATAATAATAATAATAATAATAATAATAATAATAATAATAATAATAATAATAATAATAATAATAATAATAATAATAATAATAATAATAATAATAATAATAATAATAATAATAATAATAATAATAATAATAATAATAATAATAATAATAATAATAATAATAATAATAATAATAATAATAATAATGTATCTACTCTCATGCTTTCATTACAGATATAAAAGTGCAGATCTTCCTACAATTTAAATAATGATTTTATTGGTGTGATGAAGTTATATTTGAATGGTATAGTAAATTCATATATAAGATTATTTTTGTCTGCATACAAAGTTGTGTTTCTTCCCTAAAATTTGTGATAATTTTTCATAACTAATATGCTGTAAAATGCAAAATATGCTAATTATGTCATGAGTAGGGCCCGAATTTTGATGAAAAATTATTTTTTTCTGAGTAGTCACGATGCTTTTTGGGAATTAAGTGCATTCTGGAACAAATACGTCAGATGTATATGGTTTTTATAGGACATCAAAATGCATTATTTCCACATTTTCATAATGAGGTCATTTTTCAACATTTAGATGCATTTTCCGGTCATTTTCTTTCCTTTTCACGAATTTATAGGGCATTTTCATCTGTAGCCCGCATTAGGGAAGGCCGGGTTCGATTCCCGTGGCCGACCTGACCCTGTCCCATGGGCTTTTTTAAATAATCTGTGATTAAAAGTTCATTTATATCATAATCTTTTATGAAATAGTAACTTCGTAATGTGGTAAACATGTAATTAACACAGGTGAGCGTCCTAACAGTGCTGGTGAATTTATGACTCATCAATTCGCCGATTACATCAAATTTTGCATTTTTGACGGATACTATAAACCGCCTTGAAGAAAGTGGCATGACATTGGATAAGTCGATTGAGCTAGTGTGGATTGCGGAAGAGAGGATACAAAATGTAAAAAGGTGATTTTTTTTATTTATCCAGATTTGTTGAACCCTATTTTACACAGTGGTATATTAGGGTTAGAGTTGATACATAAAAATATACAATTTTAGCAAAAATATTTTAAATACTAGAAGGAAGAAAATATGTTTTAATCTGATGCATATTAATTTAAACTATTTCAGACGTTTAAACACTGAGTTTATAAACATCATGAAGTACTTATACTGTTGTGGCTTCATTAGCAAATATGTGAGCGGAGCAGAAAATTCAGTTCCTAGAGAGTCTAGCTTGAATATTAATTCTTGTCTTTCTCTCCAGAAAATGGGACAACAGAAAAGGAGATGAACCACAGTTTGAAATTCTTCACCACACATGCACTCGGGGTTGGATGTTAAGTGAAAGCGTGATAAGTATTCACCAAATTTACCATGTCCACTTAAAACTTGTGTCAAAACAAAATTGGGTACAAGAGTTTCACATTTTCCTCTGTCATATACACTAGAGAAAAATAATGTTTTTGTTAAACTAAAAAGGTTAGATTGGGGACAAAATTAGAGAGAAAGTAAAATTTTTGTTGGACAAAAATAAAGGATACGAAACATTTGTCAGAATGCCCATATTTTGTCTGGAGAAAACTTCAGAACTGATATTTTTAACAGGATTTAACAGGCAGTAACATAGTGCTTTTCAAATATACATCTTTAATATCTGTGGAAGTGGAGAGAAGTTAAAGCAGTTTTATCTGACAATCGCCGTTCCTTTACTTTTGATAACTTAAAGATGACCATGGTGGTGTACCGCAACGCTATGTAAGGTATGTTTTGGCTAATGGGTACAGTAACTTATTTGTTCTTATTTTATAAAATTTAAAATGACCTGCTGAATTTTGAATGTAGTTATTATTTAGTAGCATTAATTGCATTATTTACTAAGAAATTTAATTTTAAAATGAGGTTATTAGAACCATATATTTATTATTTGTCTGTGACAGTTATTAATTTATTATTATGAAAGAAATTATTCATTTTTGTTCGGTCATTTTTTTACATAGTATGTGCTTTTTTATATATAGCTCATTTTTAGAGAATTTTTAGTTCAAGAACTTCCGGGCCTTAGACATGAGTCTTTTCGAAAGCGACAGTGATATAACTTATTTCATGTACCCAAAACGATGGGAGATTGTTAAAATCTCAGCAGTACTTAAATACTCTGTGAAAGTTTGGTTTGCTTACCTTGAACTTCGGCAGCAGTCGCTTTCATTAATAAAGATTAGGGACACAAATTACACAGTAGTCACTGAAAACAACAATAGCACGTTCCATTTCATTGACCACCACATACACTTGACAACCCCGCTTGTCGATTTTTCAGCACCGGCATTCCGTTCACTGTTATCCACAAAGGAGAGGCAATCAAACTAAGCAGCACCCACCGGCGAGGAAGAAGGACGTCTCTGATCGACTAAACGGAGGATCTAGGACGGCGAACTTGGGCTACATTCCACCCATCATTATCATGTCTTTCCTTTCCACTTCACCTAGCGCATCGGAGACTGTGTTTGTATCAGTAGAAGCGTTTGACCCCTTCCCTCAGGCAGTTACCATCTAAACAAACCCGTTTCCTCTTCTTCTGCAGACTCATCACCGACTGAAGGAAACGGTTCTCCGGTAAGAATACATATTAGGTTACAGGTGTGGCTTGATACTCTATACTCGGAAGGTAAAAGCGGCATATTGTCGCTCAACCGCAGAGACCTCTATTCGATTCCCACGCAGCGTCCTCGAGAGTTAATACACTATGACTGAAGTTAGGCTTGAGCAATTTCGTCTTTTAAATTGAACATTACTACTACTTTCTCCACCCTATATTTGTGATAAATTAAACTATTGTACTCAGCTAATAAATGCATGACATTTATTTTAAATTATATTTGAAGTCAGCATTTTTCTAAGACACTACATAAAGATTTGCAACAAAATCCTCCGAATCCAAACTATTATTTGCGTGGAACATTTTTCCAATTTTTATTTTCTCCAAAATGCTGGTATAAATATCGATTAAAATACAATTTTGCTGTGTAATAAAATATGCGTTGAGCTTTCTGCAAATATACTGAAAATTCGTCTTCTTTCTGTTAGAAGTTTTGTATAAATAGTAAGCCCAAAAAGGATTTTTTTTCTAGAAAATGTCCACCTATGTAAACAATATACAAAAAATAAAATATAACACTTGGTATTGTAGTTCTAAGAATATGGCACAAAATTTTAAAACTTCTCCTTTATTACAACAGCAACAAAACTAAGCCTTTGTAGTTAAAATTATTTCTTGATAAAGTGTTTAATTGTAGCTTTGAAATATATAAATGTTTAATTGCTGAAAATCTACTTTTTTTAAATATCTTTATCGTGTAGTATTGAAACGAACATTAGACTCAGTTAAACATATTGTCAGAATCTATAAGTTTCGTAATTACCAGAGTACAACGGGCATTTATTGCGATTTTTGTATATGTAATTCAGTAAAATATATACATTCGGAAGTTCTTATGGACAGTCAAATATATTTTCAGATATAGTTTAATCACCCTTCTTTGTATTAATATGCATGGTAAAGTAATACTGCTGGACTATCAGACCCTATAATATCGTAATGGAGGATGGATTAAACTAAACACAAATTTATTATTAGGTAGAGGTAGATTACGTAACCGAGGGGAACAACTAGCATCTCGGCCCGTAATGGATCGTTTGTGCATACACTTCCAGGAAGAACGGATGAGATGAAGGAACCGCAGATCTACTGGCTGCACGATCGTCCAGATCAGACAACAGAGACGCGCAGATTTCAGTTACAGGCTTGACCACTCGGCTGGGGAGGGGGCGCTCAAGCTACTAATCCTTGTTTCACATAAGCTTGCCCCGTATCTCTAAACGGTCACGTGACGTTATCACCTCTCATTGGCTGCTATTGCAGTATAGTGCAGTAAAACTTAATTCGTTATTTAACATGGTGACATATATTTATATGTTGGAAGAGAATTGTCAAATTTATATTTTCGTAACTGTTTGAATTAAATATATTGCGCAACAGTTGATTTATCTGAAATGCATGTTAATTCTTAAACGAAGCAAAGAGGAGGTTCCTTTGCTTTCAACCCCGCCTTTCATATGCCACGATAGCACGTGATTCGGCGGTAGTGATGACATATTTGTTTATATGACTTTTATCACTGACCTTGTTTTGAACTGGATTAGTCATATATCGCCATTCGAAGGTGTGTTGTGCCGAGTGCGAGAGCTAAATTATTTTATTGATCGTTTATTGCGCATGTACTTATGTATAATGGCAGAGTCTACCGCCAGTCTTTCGCTGAAGCATCGCATTTACCAAGCGGAGAAAAAAGAATTGTGCTGCATGTGTTTAACGCACTCACACAGAAGAATCCGTCTTTGTCAGTGAGAGAAGTCGAACAGCTGTGCTCTGAACTTACAGGTGTATTAGATGCGTAGGAACATCGGCACATAAAATTGAGACAACAGGAAAACTTACCACTCCAGGGGCGATATTTCTTTGTGGCGAAGGCGTTATTTAAGGACAATCAGATTGTACCGGGATACAAATCGCAAAATATACTACCTTGACGAGACTTGGTCGACACACGACAAGTATGGCGTGAAACGACTTTTAAGACTAAAAGACAAGTATTTTTGCAAGGTATGTATGTTGTTTTTAAAATATCCCAGTGGAAAAGGACGAAGGCCTTTCATTACAAACTTGTTTCAGTTTCATTGCTCATTCATTCAGTTTCAACTTGCTCAGTTTCATTATAAACTTCATTATTTTTGCATGCCTTCATATTCTTATTTGTATGATTTTATCTATCTTCCTGGCAATTATTATGACGTTTACTGCAGTTTTAAATGTGATATGAAGGCACCGCCTATGGCCTATGGCGCGAAAGCATTAGCCAATTAGGATGAGGGGGAAGGTAGTTGCACGCGGAGTGATACATGTCGCAGGGCAAGTTTATATGAAAAAGAGATTAGAGGAAGATGGCTCATAGTAGACCCTATGAGGGGACCTGGAAAGTAGTGAGGACTCGAGCGGTATTCTCTGACGGAGCCAAAAAGAACTTCAAAATCACAAGTCTCTGTGGTGCCGTCTGTCCGTCGTTGACCGACAATTGGCTCCGGAAACAACAGTAACATGAAATGGTTAGGAAACTTACGTAAAACGCCCGCCTCAGTATGGTGGCGTGTCTGCCTCACGTTCAAGAGGTCCTGAGTTCGAATCTCGGTCAGGGTGAGTTACCTGAATAAGGTTTTTTCCGGGATTTTTCCTTATCCTCAAAGACGAATGTCGAGTAGCTCTAAGCTCCCCTGGACCCCGGACCCAATTGAGCATAATTTCACCCACTTCATTCACCGTCCGATATGACTTAAGGTTAGAGGACGCAAATTACAAAAAAAAAAAAAAAAAAAAAAAAAAAAAAAAAAACACTTACGTAAAACAGCTCGACAAAGTCTGAAGTCAATTGCACGTATGTCAATTATGTATTTGCCCTATCGTACGCGTGCTAGTCTATTGTAATTCCTAGGTACTTCGTTTTGGAAGATTCGTTTATAATGAGACTGTTATATTTATTTAGGCAGCAATGATAGTTTTGTTTTTTAATGTTAAGTGAAACTTGCAGATATGAAAGAAGACATGATCCTTATTATTTCTCTTCATCGGCATCTCATATGTTTCAAGGCTTTTGAACGAGGTCTACCTTGAGCAGAGATTCCCCTCATATAAGCAGGGAAACACACCAAGTAGCATTATCCTACGTTAGTATTAGCTTTTACAGGAACCACACTTACATGAATCAATCCCAAATGGAGAAGACTAGCAAAGAACTTCGGTAGGATCGACATCGTTCCGGTGCGTTATGTGTTATTACTACATTTCCAGTCTACAACCAAATTATATTAAGACCCATACAAACACAATCTCTCATGGGCTTTGGAAACCACTGACACGTCGAGACCAACCCAAACCATGAGGAGGGATTCAGATGCTCGGCTGACGAATTTCTAGTAACGTAAAAGTACCATGAGCTTTAGGGTTACGCAGCGACCGCATAATACCTCCCCTTTGGAGATGTTTTAGGGTGTAGAACCAGACCAATGCTCTTTGAGTTTGTAAACATTCCTCCCTACTGCTTGACTGGTTGTCTGGAGGCTTTTCTTGGGAGTGGCTCGTTTCATTCTGACACTTCCAAATGAAGATGACTGGCATCACTATTGATGCCACTCTGGAATAGTTCAGGATCCCGGTCCTGTAAGCACGGTTCGGCTTCCGGATCTGGTGTCTCTTTGGATCCTTCCTTCATTTCTTCCTGCGAGAGGTCACGTTGGAAGCACAAAAAGTCCACGATGGACTACCTATGGTGCAGTGTTCCTGTAATTGGAGATCCCTCCGACTGAGTAATCCTTATTTTTTTCTTTAATGCATATAAGACATTTTTATTTATATTTAAGAATAATTTTAGCATCTTTTAGTTAAAATACCTATATATTTAGTACATTTATGATAACCTAAGGCATATATTGCAGCTCCTGTATCCATAATTTTAACAGAAGTTTTACTTAATTACTCCCAGATCACATGCTTAAGATTTCTTCTCTATAAACCCTAAGTACAACTCTACAAATATTCCAGTCTTCTCAAAAGAAGCGATCCCTAGATTAGAAATCACTAATCAGAGCCAACCTATTTCTGTGATTTTTTCTTTTTAATTTACGTCCTCCAACGTTTCATATCGGACGATGAATGAAATGGGTGAAAGGATGCTCAAATGAGTCCAGGGTCCATGGAACTTGGAGTTACCTGACATTCGTCTTTCAGGATAAGGGAAACCCCGGAAAAATCCTTAACCAGATAACTCATCCTAACCGAGATTCGAACTTGGGACCATTTCTGTGAATAAATATGTATTATCTGATTAATTAACTATGAATTCTACCGGACCGATAAGCCTTGGTCTGCTGGCATTTTGTGGTATTTTCCACGACTTATCAGCCCCAAAGAATCCACTACTGATTATTCCGATTAACGGCTGAGAAAGCTTATGATCACTCATTACTTGACCGCTTGAAATAGGTGTAGTTAGATATTTTTATATTAATATTCTGTAAAAGAATATCGGCATATAACTCTTCTTTTAGAGAATGCACACAAAATTTAATATGCGAAAGGTAAAATAATTAAAATGCCAAGATCTTTCTATTACTCTCTGAAATAATCTTCAACGAGTGTTAAGTAACTTTTATAGTTGCCATTGGACATATTCTTTAGCTTCCTACTAATAAATGTCTGCGATTCTCAGTCTGTCTTACTGCGTTCTTACATACTTCACGCTGTCATTGTCCATTGCCCTTCTGCATATAAAGTAAGTAGTTGATCTAGTAATGGATGATGAATAGGAGCTATTAACCTCAGAGATGCTCCAGTTTCTATCTTAACTGCATCGCAAAACTCGAATAGAAAGGATGCAGTCATTGAATTTGTAATCCCTGTGACATTTTCAACATCTGTGACATGCTGTTGTGTTGTATTTTCTCTGCATACTAGTAATTAGCTTCACAAGTATGGATTATTAAATGAACTGGTTTGTCTTATTACACTAATGCTTATATTCCCTAGTAAAAATATTGTTTTGACTGAGATCCATAAATATCTGTGTATATAATTTGAGCATTTTGCCTGTTAAATTCTACATATACGACAAGAGGAAGAAATGTTATTTCCAACTGAAACAGTAATTTTAGACATTTCATTCAAAATTATTATTTATGGTTCAAGTGAAATAAATTTGGGCAATTTTTAATAGCGATAATGTTATTTTGAAGTTAATAACAACAGTATATTTTTTATAAAATATAACCTTTGAATTTACTTTTAAAATATTCAATGTTTCTTTTCAAAAATTTAAAATTTTCACGAAAGTACTGGAAGTGACTTAGAATAATTAGGAAATATATTAGAATTTTAGTTACGATAGTGTTTGAGATGGGCACAACCATAAACACACATACTTATCGCAAAACTAGAATGTGATTGACAGTAAGCACATGGAAAAATGCTGTAAATAAACGGGAGGGGATGAGTACGTCATAACGGTTGTCATAGTAACTATTAGAAGGACCAATTAGAGTCGAGACGTTTCCATGACAATGTTTAGACGCTAAACCTCAGTTGCCAATATTCTAACACGTGCTTAGCATGACCTGCGGGCGAACGCGTTACGCAAACGCTGCAGTAAACACAATACCTTGGTTTTCGTTTCTCTTCTGATAACGCTACGTAAACAGAATGTCTTCACGTACACAACAGTTAGAGATCCTGCACTGGCAAGTTACTTTGCATTTTGTGACAATTTCCCTTGGTTTACGCGCGCGCGCGCGCGCGCGTGTGTGTGTTGTGATCATTTGCAATTGTGTTTAAATGAATGTCTAATTATGTCTACAAATAGTGACAAGCAAAAACCTGAACGTGCTCGGGAACCAAATAAAACTATATTTGGTAAAGGCATTCCAATTAAAGGACAGACACGGTAAATGATATGCTCTGTGAGAGAAATTGAAAGGGGAGCCTATTATTCCATTCCCGAAGGTGCTGATAGGACTTCAAGTGCTGTAGGTATCAGTAAGAACACTGAGGTTAAGATTGGGAAAGAGAAGTATTTTAAAGAAGAAAGTCAGGTATCGGAGTCTAAATTAGAAACTCCCAGAAAAAAAAAGTTAGGCGGCATTTTCCCACTTCATTAAGCATCAAAATGTCACAGGTATGCCTCTTTTGTTACGATGATCTTTACATTGATGTGTTCTTGCATGTTCTAGCGTTTGCATGCAGATCCACGACTTTTGTATTGTCTTTTTGTACAGTATTATATAATAATAATAATAATAATAATAATAATAATAATAATAATAATAATAATAATAATAATAATAATAATAATAATAATAATAATAATAATAATAATAATAATAATAATAATAATAATAATAATAATAATAATAATAATAATAATAATAATAATAATAATAATAATAATAATAATAATAATAATAATAATAATAATAATAATAATAATAATAATAATAATAATAATAATAATAATAATAATAATAACAACAATACGACGAAGAAGAAGAAGAAGAGGAGGAGGAGGAGAAAGAGGAGGAAGAGCAGGAGGAGGAGGAGGAGGAAGAAGAAATACCCATTGCAGTCGGAACTGAATCACCTTTGCACGCCTAATCCTATTGCACTCTCCACGCGGAAGCACTAAGCGGCAACGTCGCCTCTCTCTCCATACGAAATGTCAATCACTTTCCAGATTGGCGACGAGTAGAAAAAGGAAAAATAGTACTAACGTTATAAAGTGTGGGAACCGTATCTTAGAACTTCCCAGCTTCAGTTTCTTTAAAGTATTTTAAAACACGAAGATAACAGAAAGATAATTTTTAATAGATTCTACAAACATCATAATTCGGCAGTAAATGATTTCGTAAAACTCCACAACAGAATGCTATTCTTACAACCCTTAAATAATATACTTTTATTGATGCGATAAGAAACAAAATAATGGATGTAACTTTTCAAAAGTGTGCAACTATGACTAACATACATCGAGCCTGCCTCGGTAGTGTAGATGGTAGCGTTTGAATCTCCTTCAGGGTGAGTACATAAAGTTTTCCCCGGGGTTTCCCTTATCCTGAAAAATTCATGTCTGGTGACTCTCTATGGGCTCTGGGCTCATTGAGCAATATTTCATCCATTGCATTCATTGTCCGATATGACAACGTGTGAAAACGTATATTAAAAAATAAAAAATAAACATCGAAAATCTTTAAAAAGTTTACATTTTTCAGAATTAAGTTTATCTTTCCTAGAGGTTCAGTCAGATTGAAGCGGTCTTCATAGGCTATTCCCAGAACATGTAAGATATGCATTTTATTTCACATGTAAATTATTAAAATACATATCCCAATCACAGCTATTAGATCCATTATTGAGAAAGTAAAAACAAACACTTTTCCTTAAAAAGAGCAGTTAAGTATAAGAATACTTTTTTTTCTGTTGCATACTTGGAAGATGCTGGACTTAAAATCACGTTTATCTCAAGATTACTGTTTCTGGTGAAATCGTGTAACTATTGGAAAGGATCAGACTCGGTATAATTAACTCAGCGGATACTAGAACATGAAATCCATTACGAAGTAAGAGAAGCAGGTGTTAATACGTATTTCATGATTGTGAATTCTATTCTCTCGATCTGGAATGGCATAGCACGCTCCAGAGATGTTGAATCTTTAATCACGGGTCATATATTTCGGTCAGTCACGAAACGTGTTGGTCAGTGCATGCGGTCTCGCCCAGTGAACTCAGCACAGTTTCAATACCTGCATAAGGCATCTTGTTTATATCCTAGGAATGCTACTGCGATTACACCATTAGCTATGCATTTTTGCCAACGATGGACAGCATCCTACTTGACTATCTTGTGAAACTCGCGACCTGCTTCTCCAAATCGGCAATGACAATGCTCCGCTCTTTGCTTTCTCTACTCCCTTATCTAACCGAACGAGATGGTTACACGGTAACATATAAGAATTGCATTCATGAGGTACCAGTTTTGATTCCCACTGTTTAGCCAATCTGGTTTGCTCCAGTCTGTGGGTGAAGTTTTGGTTGACGCCTCTTCTACAATGACTTTTTACTCATCATTTTCTGTGTCAATCGTCATCTTCATCTGTTTAAGGTTGAAATACCAGGGGACGATGTTCGGCCCGTTGCGGCTGATGGTGGTAGTATGCTGGCATCAATCAAGCTTCTGACGGATCCTTCCTCTTTGAACGACTTCCCTCAAAGGACTCCCGTGCTTGTGGAACATATTTGAGCGGTGTTGGATGCGTTCAATCTGGAATCATTGGGGACCCCATTCATGTTTGCGCATGTCTCCCAGATCTATACACACTTTGGATATCTCTCCTCATCCTCTCCCTGGAGGTCGTATTCGAAGCATAAAGAGCCATATTGGCCTTTGTGTGATGCTGTACTCCGGTTTGAGGAGTCTTTCATGATGTATGCCTTTACCTTTTTTTTTTTCGATACTGAGATTGGCGAGAATGCTGCATTTCAGGCCCCATTTTCTTCTTCTTCTTTGGAGGGGGAGTTAAATCACGCGTATCTGTTTCAGACTGAATCCGTTCTTCACCGAGGACTGCCTTTCCTTTTCACCAAACATCCGCGCCATCTGTCCTGCACCGACTTAGGCCACGAAACCTAGAAGCACATCTGAAATCGTGGTGAATGATAAACCTTTGGAACATTTGCCTACCGACAAGGAAAACCCACGAAAAATTCAAGATCAGAGTTGGCGGTTGTTGGGAATTGAGCCTTGAACATTCCGAATGTGGAAATTAATTGTTCTTTTACACTGGCCCTGTGTAGGTTGAAGTATGGAAAGATAGAGTCAGACTGAAAAATTCAATGCCATAGCCGAGATTTGAACTACGAATCTACTGGTTGCCGACCAGCCGCTCTAACCCTTGAGCTACTATGGCCAACGTGCCGATATGACATTAAATTCTCCAACAGACTCGTATTTTTTCCGGTAAACCACTAGTTCTTATAAACACATGAGACAGCTACCTTAATGGTGGCTTACAACAGTAAGTACTTTAAGGCGCGGGCTTTATAGTTAACCACTATTAGGTCAATTAATGGAAATTAATTGTTCTTTCACATTGGCCATGTGTGTGTAGTGTTTAACGCCCGCTTTTATTACATATGGCACCGCAGGCGATGACACTGATGATACATGAGATGAAGATGCAGCACCGGTGGAATGAGATGGCGGGGGAAACCGGAGATCCCGGAGATGGCCGTGTGTAGGCTAAAGTATGGAAAGATAGAGCCAGACTGAAAAGTTCAATGCCATAGCCGGGATTTGAACCACGGATCTACTGGTTGCCGTTCAGCCACTCTAACCCTTGAGCTACTATGGCCAACGTGCCGACATGACATTAAATTCTCCAACAGACTCGTGTTTTTCCCGGTAAACCAGTAGTTCTCATAAGCACCTTAATGGCGGCTTACAACATGTAAGTACTTTAAGGCCCGGGGTTTATATTTAACCACTTTTAGGTCAGTTAATGGAAATTAATTGTTCTTTCACACTGGCAGTGTGTAGGTTAAAGTATGGAAATCTCTCCCGAATGTGGGTCTCGCACGTTGCTTAAGTTTTCTGGTATCTCTGGAAATGAATACTGACATCTACATTATCTTTCCACCATACCAAGGGAATGTCATTTAAATTATATACATTTCTAATATCTTGGCTATAGAATTGATTCCATCTTGTACAATCAGAAATCACCAGAAACTTGTTGAAGTTTGTTCACCTTCTTTTACTTAAAAATTGAAACCTCCATTTCCCGTGGATGTATTTGCTATTTTTTAATGAACCGGAAATGGTAATAGATTGGAAAGCTCAGTCATTCACGGTGATAGCTCCACAAAGGGTTTTGATATGTTGTGGAGGACTTTCTCTTGCACTAACAGCACCGAAGTCTTTCACTCAAGTAGAATGGCAACAAAAAGATAATAACCGGTGACAAGTGAATGCAGTAGTCATTGATGGTTGATTGGTTTACCCTTGACCATCACCTCACTTCTTGTCTAGTTCCCCGAATGAGAAAGTTGGCTTGCATTAGGCATGGTGCCACCTCTTTGCGAGCTCTGCCGATTCATCATCCACTCATCATTCCATGAAGTGAAACACCAAATTTTAATAGGTCACTGGAGGTCAACGTATGCATGAAATGCAAAATCCGCGTGACTTTTCTAAATTGGACTTCTAAACGTGGCCTTCTATGAAACTAATTATAAGCCTTTGGCTTAGTTCGAAAATATATTCTGCGGCATGAAATTCAAAGAAATTGAAATTTCATGAAATAATATTGAAAAGTAAAAAGTTTGCTGTTCTCAGATTAATGTGTAGAAACGAAACCTCTACACTAAATACATCATAAAAGAAGTGCCCGACTCTGTGGCGTAGATGGTAACGTTCAAGAGGTGCCCAGTTCGAATCTCGGAACCTGAATAAGGGTTTTTTCCGAGGTTTTTCGTTATTCTGAAAGACGAATGTCGGGTAACTTTAAAGCTCTGTGGACCCTGGACTCATTTGAGCGTCATTTCACACATTTCATTCATCGTCCGATATGATTTAACATTGGAAGCCGTAAAATAAATATATATGGGGCTATTCAATAAAGATGATCATAATTTTTTACGGTCATCATTTTTCGCCCTAAAATTCAATCTTATATTCTGTTAGCTTACTGTGAAACAAACACTTCATAGTAGTTTTCATTATGGATACTCCTGGTCAGTCAAGTTCAGTATAACCTACCGCTGCAATGGAGGTAACACCCGAGGAACAATATACGGCTTTGAGATTCTGCTTTCGTCTCAAAAAATGTTCAGTTGAGGCCTACTCAATGTTATAGAAGGCCTATGGAGAGTCTGTTCCCCCCTACAGCACAGCTCGAAGGTGGTTTAAAATGTTTAAAGATGGGAGACAATCAAGTTCAAAGGAAGGTGGACCGGTGCTCCAGTTACTGCTCTTACGGAAGAAAACTCACACTGCTGCTGCCTTTGTGAGAGAGGATCGACGAATTACCTTAAGATCACTTTCTGAAATACTGAATTGGGGGCCACCCACACGTTGGTGACAGAAACATTACACATGAGACGTGTTTGTGCGCGATGGGTTCCAAGACTGTTGATCCCCGAACAAAAGGACATTCGCATGCAGGTCTGGATGCAGTTAAAGTTGATGTTAGAGAAAGATCCGGAGTTTCTTTCAAACGTAATCTCTGCTGATGAAACTTGGCTACATCATTTTGATCCTGAGAGCAAACAGCAAAGCTCAGTGTGAAAATCTCCTTCATCACCAACCCCCAAAAAACTAAAATTGGTTGATTGTGCTGGGAAAGATATGGTCATCTCATTCTTTGATATTCATGGAATGGTAATCAGCATGTTGTACCTGCACGCACATCGGTAACTGGACAATACTACAGGGATGTCCTGAAAATATTACAAGTCCATATCAGGTGCAAAAGATCACATTTCCCTGAATCAGGCTGGATGCTGTACCACGATAATGCGCGGCCGCATATTGCCAATGTTGTTGCTGAATATCTTGCAAAAATCAACGTGAAGTGCATCCCTCACCCTCCCTATAGTCCGGATTTACCCTCGTGTGAGTTTTTTCTATTCCCTAACTTAAAAAAACGCCTTCATGGGAGTCCATCATCAGAAGCAGTGGTGAAGGCTGCGGAGATGATTTTGAAGGATCTGTCTAAAATGGTTTCCAGCACGTCTTTGAAGACTGGCAGAAACGCTGGGAAAAGTGCATCGCATTCAGGGGAGACTATTTTGAGCACCATCAAAATTATGAGGATGAGTAAAGGTACATTTTCAAAATAAAAAAAAAAAAATTGTGTTCATTCTTTATTGAACAGCCCTCGTTTATATGAAGAATATGTCGATTCTGTGTTCAGTTTGGCTTTTAATTTAAATCAGGATTTGCTAACTACAACCTAGGGACTAAGCACTACCCACGAGCTAACTTTGATTGGCTTGCCTTCAAATTTAAAAAAGAAAAGAAATATGTTCCTAAAAATCAGATGCCTTGCACTCACATAACTTTCTCTACTCTCGTAAAAATTATTCTTAAAGAAGGCCAATTCTCTATTTCATGTTATTAAATTCAATATGTGTGGAAATACTCTATGCTAACTTTTTTTGGTAGGTGCAAGGGGTTAATGGAAATCTGTAGGCTTTAACCATTTGCCAAATTTTTAAAGAACCTATCGCTATACAATGACTGGTATTCGTTCTCTTTGCATGGCCAAGAGATAAAAATGTAAATAATGAATTACCATTTACAAAAGTAAGGGATACTGCAGCATTTAGAGAAATAACAAGGAATATCTCTGAAATAGATCACACCAATGAAAATGTATTTGATATAAGTTGCGTGTATTAACGTGCTCTATAACTTTTTCTGTAGTAAGGCATTAGAAACTAAAATTAATGGATGTCTTTCTTTTCTAGATTTGAAAATAATAAGAAATAATAACAAATTAGATTTTGGTATTTATAGGAAATCTACTCATATTGATGACATAAAGAATAAAAGTTTTAATCCTTTTTCACATAAATTTGCTGTTTTTAATAGTTTAATTTATAGATTAATAAGTATACCCCTGAATAAAGAAAAATTTAATAAAGAATATAAACATTTTATAAATACTGCTTTAACTAATGGTTTTAATAAAGATTATATACAAAGGAAGATTGAAAAGTTTAAATATCAAAAAACTGTTAATGATATTTCTACTCTTAAAAAAATAAAAGATGATTATTATTTAAAAAAATTACTTACCCTCCTTGATTTAATAAACATTTTCAATTTTTTTAAAGAGGTTGCTATAACTTTAGTTCCTCAAAATAAATATACTATTAAAAATTTATTACAGTTTTTTAAAAAAGAAAAAATTCCTAATAATAAAAAAATCTGGTATTTATCAATTTAATTGTTTGGATTGTGATCAGGTTTATATTGGAAAGACGAAACGTAGTTTGGAAACCAGAAAGAAAGAACATTTTCGTAACATTAAATGTAAACAAATTGATAAATCGGCCGTAGCAGATCATTTTTGGTCATTTAACCATGAAATAAATCCCGAAGTTAAATTATTAAAACAATTAAATGGTCCCATAGAGCTAATAGTGTGGGAAAAATATTTATTTTAAAAAATAAACATCGCGTAGTGAATTTTGACATACCGGGAATTGATTCTGTTTTTAGGTTTGTTTCGTCTTCAGATGTTGGTAATGCTGTAAACGTAACATAAAAGAAAAAAAAAAAAACATGGTAACCGAGATTTCCTTAACAACGTAGTTTGACTGAATATGAAAGCGATATTCTTTTGAAATCGATTTTATAAAGAAGAAGGAAGTATTAACATCAACTTCTTAAGCTAAGTGGAGATTCTATTAGAAATATTTTTATTTGTGTAAGACTTTGTCTGTTTTATAGGGTTTATCAATTATTGTAAGTCATCCAAAACGAAGAGAACTCCTGAAGTTGGTCAAAGAAAAAGTTTAGATAATAGATTTCACTTATGTTGAAAAATTTTAAAATTAATGTTAGATCCTTTTAGAGGAATTAAAAATTAAAAAAAAAAATGTCCCATGAAAAGGATTGTCTGAGAAGGAGGGATCTATTTTTATGTCACATCTTGTTAGATATTTAACCGACTTTTCATTTCTGAGTTGAACTGTTCAAAATAACATATACGGATCATTTTATAAAAATATTTTTCTTTTTTATTAGATACCGGGTGTCCAAAAACATGTGAAGTGAATTCCTGATATCGAACTTTGGATGGAATGTAACACTTCCCCTCCTTACTAACATGTAGTAGAGAAGGTAGAAAACAAACAGCATACCTGTATTAGATTTACTTATTCATAAATTTTGAACAATCAAATAGAAGTAGGACCTTAATTTAACTACAATACAGTAAACTACTGAAGGTCAAATACTTGATTTTTACAAATGTCTGTCCAGCGACACATTTCCTTACTTAAAATACTTTGCACAAGAACAAATATCAATGTTCAAGTAAACATATATTGTGAAAAGACATTTTGTAAAAATTAAGAAATTCAATTGAAGTCAGGCGTGTGTTATATAACTGATGAAAATTTAATAATCCAATTTTAGTTACAAATATCTGCAATCATATCAAAGAAAATTGTTTCATTCTTCTGAGTATGAATGGCTGTAAATATAAAAATAGTTTAAATCACAGGTGTTAAATTTACCGAGTTACACTGTCGTGAGAATATCAACGAAAGAGTTATAATTTAAGTATTTACTTACATTAGTATTACTTTAATAGGAGTATGTGGTTCATGTAAACCTTTTGTGCCTCGTGTCTATTGTTCCTGACTAATGTGGCTTCGCCCTCGATTCACTCTCTGACGGTTAATGTGGCCGGGAGCCCAGAAACAGAAGAAATCGACATGGGTCGTTAACGCATGGTTTTGCAAAGTGAAAGTCATTGGTTCAAAACCCTCCGGAAATGTCTCCGTGACTGAGACTTTTACCAGGTTGTCTTCACTTAAAGGATAAAATATCAAGTAGCTATTGTAAACTTAAGCCTGGAACGTTTCCTTCTCAAATATAATTTAATTTCATCATCTATAACGCCGCATGTGAACGGGTGTTAACTAGTGTAATCTTTCCCACTCCCCCTCCCAAAAACAGACAGTAGAAATTTTGGGCACCATTGCACAAGTTTGGAAAGATTATTTTTAGTTAATTGATGAAAATTAGTAATCTATTCCCACTAGTCCTATATAAGCTAAAGTTTTCGATACTCAACATGAAAATTCCTGGCCATGGCATTGAATTTTTCATGTTGACTCTATCAAACACTTTAGCTATATACGACTAGTTTGAATAAATGATTAATTTCCATCAATTAACTAAAAATAATAAGAGTTAAATGATGAAGCCTGGGACTCAAGTACTTACTATAGTAAGTCGCCACAAACGGTGTATCTCGGATGCGAGAGCCCCTAGTGGTTTACTGGGGAAATATACGAGTCAACTGGAGAATTTAATGTCCTGATGGCAAGTTGACCATGGTAGCTCAATGTGTTAGAGCGCTGGACGGAACCAGGTGATCCGTGGTTCAAATGATGATGATGATGATGATGATGATGATGATGATGATGATGATGATGATATGGCTAGTATGAAGAAATGATTAATTTCCATCAATTAACAGAAATGGGCAGAACGTCCTGGAGCCTCTCTGTCTTTTTCTCCCCTGTCAAGCGCCCGGCTCCACCGTGTGGCAGCAGCACAGCAATGCCACACGGTGGCATGATATACTTACTACTCACAGTTCTGTAATAAATTTGCAGGGCGCTCATCTACGCCCTTTAAAAAACTAGTCATGGCAAAGGCCAGATATAAAACTTTCTAAAAACTATACAAGTGTAACAAACCTATTAAAAATAAACGTACATAAAAAAAATCAATCAAATCCTACTAAAAGTTTCGTTTCTCTAAATCCTAAACTCTAAACCAGAAAAGAATCTAAAAACCTTCTCCACTACTGCGTTATCGTCCGCTAGCATTTCTGCAAAGCTGTTCGTGGTTCAAATCCCGGCCATTGCATTGAAATTTCCATGTTGACTTTATCTACTGGAAAGATTCTCTAATTAAAGTCTAAGGACTTATTTCATGAAGAAAAGAAAAGAAGAAAAGATGTATCTTCCAGAAGGTGCAAATAAATATCAGAATATTAAGTTTTGCCATAGAGCGCATTAAATATAATTCAAATCTTCGATCGATTACGAATTGTGGTGACATTTGACTGATGAAATCTGTTGCAGAATTGAGGCTAAATGCTTTGAAACTATGCTAGCTAATAGAGTGGAATCCATTTACATGTTCTTACAGTTTGTCGAAAATCTAGTATAGGTCTAAAAATGTACGAAAACTATATTGAATTATATTTATAGAAAAACTAAGTGTGTTGCCATCTATTGCTGAGGTTTGAAATCTCTACAGAGAGTGTATAATTTAAGGATGTCAAATTTCTCATTTTACGGAGGTTTCTAGTTAATTTTTGTCAAAATGTTGAATTAAATGTAGAAAATATGATTATTTAGTATTTATTTGACACCCAGTTTAGGATATCAGCTTGGCTAAACCCAGTCCTGGGCTTTATTTTTTTTCTTCTCCTTTTATTTAGGGCGATCATCTGAAATAATCTAACCATCTTGCATTGTGCATTTCAGCTTTAATTTTTGCTTTAGTTAGGGCTGAAATAGGTATATTAAACACCTTTTTATCTGCGTTTCGTCTGGTTTTAAAAGGATCTTTCAATAATGATAGCACTTGAATGCGACGTAATATGCTACCGTATAAGGAACTTGCCTCTCTGCCCTATGGGTTACACGGGTTAACTAAATGGTATTGGGAACAGGGCGTTACCGAGGCGGGTAACTTGAGGAACTGGGCTAGATCCGGACTACTAATCCAGTTTTCTTCAGTTTGGTATCTACAGGTAATATTAGCTCCACATGGAAGTTGAGTTCCCTTCTTTAATTACACTCGCATCATAGCACCGTATGATTTATGAGTCTAGAGGCGACCATAATGATTCGTATCTCTTACAAGAAAATTCTGCGGTAATATTTACAAAATAAAAGGTGATTATATCAAAACCAATAAATAAAAGGTATCAGAATATATCCTTATATTTTGCATGGTTAACTGATTCTATACATAACTGTATGGTTATTGACAGAAAATGTCTGAAAGGAATGGTTTGATATCAGAATGAATAAAGAAAATAAAAATAATTACGAACCCGTGTTCCTCTCTTGGCAAGCTTTTATAATGTTCTCGTTGCCAACATGTTAATGGGATGCTTATTGGAGCTCACCTTTCTCTATCCAAATTTACTTTTGCTCTCCTGAAATCTGTAAGCGTACCAAGTCTGAAAGTTATTAGTATACTGAACAATTTAATAAAGACAGCATACAAGTAATACACTACAACAGTTCTTAAATATTTTAGTTTGCTCTTGTTTTATTTAAAATTAATGGAAATATTAATTTGTTTTTTTTTAGGTGTCTGTATTTAAATATTTTTGCCAATTTCACTTGAGGTACGTTGATTACAATAAATTATAAAAATTGGGTGCTCCCACAATAAAACATTTCATCTGTGGAAATGCATATTCTTACAAACATTTATTTCTTTATTTACTTCATGTTAATTGAGATGAACTTATGCAGAAATTATCGTATTCCTAATTTTTCGTAGATGCAACGAAATATTTATAACCTGTCGTACATCACATACTGAAATAGAAATCGGGTTTAATGATATGCTATTCGAAGAAGTTGACAGCATAAAATTTCTGGGCCTTCAAGTGGACAGATGTTTAGATTGGAAAGCTCACATAAATTATATCTTACCTAAACTCAGCTCTGCCTGCTATGCTATCCGAGAGCTGGTTAATGTGAGTTCTATTGACACACTTAAATTAGTATATTATGCATACTTTAACTCTATTATG
Source organism: Mantis religiosa (assembly GCA_030765055.1). Taxonomy (NCBI): domain Eukaryota; kingdom Metazoa; phylum Arthropoda; class Insecta; order Mantodea; family Mantidae; genus Mantis; species Mantis religiosa. The sequence goes on along the minus strand of CM060957.1, from coordinate 62,694,383 downwards.
GAATATGGAATATTATTTTGGGGCAACTCAGTAGAAAGTAAAAAACTATTTCTTATGTAAAAGAGGGTTATAAGAATCATTACTAACACCCACAGCAGATGCTCCTGTAAAGATCTTTTTACAAGATTGAAGATATTAACGCTTCCTTGCATGTATATATTCTCGATCCTAAAATTCTTTGTATGCAATCGTGCCTTATTTGCAACAAATAATTTAATTCACAGAATAAACAATAGACAAAAGTATAATATCCATTATCCCAGTGCTAAACTTGTGTGTATTATGAAACTATCAAAATATTTGGCGCACTTCCTAATGTTCTTAAAGAAAAAGTTGATAATTTCGGTGTTTTTAAAAGAGCTTTTAGAGAGTACCTTTGCTCAAAATCTTTTTATTCTGTACAAGATTATCTGAATGACAAATTATCCTGATAATGCTTCTGTAGCTCTATAAATAGTATCTATTCCAATGACAAATCATTACTAATAAATATTTGATGCCAGCTGCAAGTTTATTTTTAATTTATATGTATTTAATAAATAACAAGAATGGTATCCATTGCAAAAAGGTTGAGACGTACTGGCATAAGCCAAGTGAAAGCTGGTTTAAAAAGTGTTTCATTTTGTATCATATATAATTATCCCTGCTTTGTTTTCCATATTGTTGTTCATATTGCCTGTATACTATAATATGTGTCTTATGTTAACTTTTGTACATATATATGCTATTAAACTTTATACCTCTGGACATGATCACTGTTCACAGCCTTTTCTGGCTACAAGTGAACTTACTGAACGCAAATCAATCTAATCTAATCTATTGGAATACAGTAAACTTCGTGATCTTTTAAAGCTGTATGGTGCCCTTGAAATTACGTTCTTTTTTCATGGCCAAGAGATAAACTCTTAATATTTTTCCGGATTAGAGTTTTGAGAAACGGCTTTATTATATTAGATATTTATTTAATGCTTGTCAGTTTTACATTATTTTAACAAACATTTCCTTAAATTTAAATTTCTTACACTGTAGTTAATCTCCTCATAGCTACATCTAGCTTTGGCACCCTGGCCTTCCTGCCCTTCTCTATTCAACATTCCTCTCCCTCTTCCCCCTCATCACCTTCTCTTCTCCTACTCTTTGTTTTCCTAGCCATTTCTCCTTTATCTTGGCCAAAAAGTCCCCCATTTCTTTAAACTTCTCTTTCCCTTTAACATTCGTAATTCTAAAAGCTATAATACTCTTTTCTAGGCCATCCCACTTCGAATTCCATATTTTTTCCATCCAAGCTTTTACCTCTTTACATTCTATTTAAGTTAAGTTAACCACTGGCACGACAGCCCTTAGAGGGCCAAGGCTTACCAACCCGACTGCCGGCCTCACGCCCACTTACGCACAGCAGAGGTGGACGATCATCGAACCGACACGGAGAGATGTGGTCAGCATCTCGGCATCCCCCAGCCGGAATGTTGGTTTCCGTGACCAGGGTCGCTTACCTAGCGTAAGCTGCCCACTTTCTTCACGATGATGAGTGGGCACCGGTCCTATACCCGGGACCTAAAATCCCCACCACATGGGTGGGGGCGAACCCGGGCCGCTTTCCGTGGCCAGGGACCAAGGCATGCTGCCTTAGCCCGCTACGCCACGGCGCAGGAACTTTGCATTCTATTAGACTATGCAAATCAGTATCTTCTCCCTCACACATAACACATGTTTCATCATCCGTCACCCTTAGCCCTTTTAAGAACATAGCCCCTGTTCTTACCCAAGCCCACCCTTCTCTTTCCCTTTTATTACATATGTCCACATATTTTTCTTTTCCCCACTCTTTTTTTACTGATTTATATAATCTGGATGACTTCTTTCCTTCTATGCTCCCCCAAATGTCTTGCCTTTGCATATCTTCTACCCTACATCTTACTACACTCCAGAATCCTTTTACATTTCTCTCCTCTAATGACCATAAATCTCCCATTCCTACTCTCCTTAGCTCCTCTCCTATATTCATCCACCAGCTATCCCTGCTTACCTTTTGCTGCTTTATACATAATTTCAATACATCTTCACTCGTCAAACACCTGTACCAATATTTCACCCCTCTTTCTAGCATTATACCCCTTCTTACTGGGCTTCCTAGTTCTAGCAAAGCTACCTCCCTTGGTGCTGTCCTTATTAGACCCAGTAGTTCTTTACAAAATACCATATACATGTGATCTAGTTTCTCTATATTTTCTTTAGTTCTCCATATTTCCACTGCGTATGCCATTTTTTATTCTACTATTGCTTCATGCATTCTTTCTATCCACTTAGCTGATAGGTCTGGCAATTTATACTTACTTATTCCTGATATAGCTGCCTTTCTTCTTGCCACTATCTTTTTCTTATGTGCTTCCCATCCTCCATTACCGCTCAGTCGTAACCCTAAATAATCAAACTCTTTTACTACCTCTAACTTTTGCCCTTTTATGTTCCATCTCTCCTCTTTCGCTAGTTTGTTACCCTTCTTGCACACCATTACCATTGCGCACAAAAGTTGCTTACTTCATCAATCGCCTTTTGTAGGCCTATAATGGTAAATGCTCCCACCATTAAATCATCAGCATATAGTAGGCCCGGTATTTTATTATATTATTATATTATAGGCACCATTGACATTGAAGAATACTGTAGTAGTCAAATCCGTTAAAAGCTGGTCCCAATGCAATAACATTGACATTCCATTCCCTTTACATGTCCAAGATTTGAAACTCAAATAATGATTTCCCAGTTTGAGAAAGATACAAGTGCTGGAAAATTTAAACAACAGGAAATATATCATAAATGGTTCTCTCACTAAAGGTATATTTGGTATAAACTATGTATTTTAATCAGATATACATTTTTGTGTAGTAAGCTTTTCTCTAACTTTTACAGTTTACCATTTTAAAGATCTAGAATGACGAGGACTTCTGATGACATTCACTAAAAATTCAAAATTTATTTTCATAATGAATGAAATGTATCTTAAATTGTATTTTAATTAAAATCGTTAGAGCCATGTTTTAGATAAATCAAACATTTTTAAAAACGTTCCAGGTAGAAAGTAATTTGTGGCAGGCGATTTTCCACACACATGGACCTTTTTCTAAAGAAACTGCTTTTTAAATTCAGGGAATCTCAAAACATGTATTTCCGGTGAAGCCTCGGTATCGAATTGTTTGGTGGAATGCAGTATATCCTATACTTACCCTAAATACAAACATTCCGGGTTCCGTTCGGCTATGGCATTGAATTTTTCACTCTGGTTCTAACTTGCATCAACCTTAGAGTTCAGACATTTATCAGTCGCTACCTCTAACAGTATCAATCAAAATGATCAATATGGAAGCTCAGGTATCCATTACAATTATGTGAAGCAAATACAGTAAAATGAAACAAGGGATTACTAGGCTAGTAATTAACCGGAAGAAATACGGTGCCAAATTAAGAGCAAACAAAAATAGAGAGACTAGCGAATTGATCAGCTTGCGTCTAGAGATCTCTTATAGCAGAGTACAGCTCGCCTGTTTTATAAAGGTAATCTGAACGCTAGCAGTGAATCAAGTCTCCCCAAATAAAGAGGTGACACCTGTTGATATCCGAGTGTAGCCATGGTGACCGCGAGTTGTTTAATCCATATGTGTACATACTTTTGATCAACCAAAATGGCTTTTGTTGTAGATGTTGTGTCAGAGGATTCTTTCTACGATAACCTCACTGTGGGGCTCACCAGAATACTTGGTAAGTCTGCCATTTCCTTCCACCAAAAGCGACGTATGCTCTTAACAGCATTTCTTATTTATGAAGCAGTCTTGAGTCAATCTCATATTGTGGTAAATAGAAACATTCGTGATTTTCTATCTTCTATGCTTTATTTTCAACATGCATTCGTGTTAATTATAATCACGTAGATTTAATTTCTTGTCAGTTTAGAATGTATTCTGATATGTATGCTAATTAGACTACATACCTGTGCACTTAAATGAAGTTTTGTATCTTCATAATTAGTAGATGTCAGGTAGGTAACCTAAACTTAAACCTGGAACGTTTCTTTGCCAATTTTCTTCCCCAAATCTTTATATTTCAAGCATCATCAATGTCTGCTACTTATGGTGCTGTAGTAAGAATGATATTAAACAACGACTATGAAGAATTTATTATTAGCTACATGAGGGTTTATTTCTTATATGTACATTGACATTCTATCTATATTTTATTATTTCCTAATTTCGCAGTTATTAATTTTGGAACAGTTATTGGCTGATTTAAGTGACTGATTAGGAATTTAAAGCATTATTTAACTTCAATATTTATTTTTGCTCTCCAAAATGAATTTTGTTGTTGTTGTTGATGTTTTCAAATGCTAGGCTTTGGCAATGAAGCCATTAGCTCTCTTGCTCTCCAATATTTCTGTGTAGTAGGTCCGACAGGCAGGGCTTCACAGGTTAAAAGATGTTCTTCAGTTATTTCCTCTTCTTTGTTGCACAGAGGACAATTTGGACTTGTATAAATTCCTATTCTGTGTAAGTGTTTGGCCAAATAATCATGTTCCGTAAGTAATCTAAAATTTGCTACTGCAGCTTTACGTGGAATTTCTGGAATAATTTCTGGATTTTTAATTAAAATGTTCCATTTTTTGTCTTTGGCTTTGTTAGTTACTGATTGGTTTTGTTTTTCTTTATATTTTCTTTTGATTAATCTTTTTATGGATGTAAAGAGTAAGTTTTTACTTTTGTTCTGAATTAAATTTGCACCTTTTCTGGCAAGAAAATCAGCTGATTCATTTCCAGCAATTCCACAATGTGCAGGTATCCACTGTATTATAATTCTTTTCTGTAGTTTTTGAAGTTGTTGGATCATTTTTTGACATTCTCCAATTTGGATTGACCTCATTTTATATGAACTTATTGCACATAATGCTGCTTTAGAATCAGAGAGTATGGCAGCATTTTTAAATTTATCTATTCTGTATAGAAGGTGTTAGAGTGAAATATGAATAGCTGTTACTTCTGCATCAAAATTTGTTGTGTGGTATCCTGCTGGTTGATAGAATGAGAACAGTGCACACTTAATTCATGCTCCTGAGTTGTTGTCTAAGTTAGATACATCTGTGTAGATATGTAACCATTCTTCAGGTGGGTATCTACTGTTCACAGTTTCTAATGCTAGTGCTTTTAGTACAGGTTTGGAAGTTTCAGATTTTGTAACTATTTGTTGTAAATCTAATTGAATATTAATTGGTTCAAAAGTCAGTGGGTTTTCTTTGATTAAAATGTTTTCTTTAGAATTAGGAAGGTTCAGATCTGTTTTTAATGCCATAACTTTGTGTAGGAAACTTGTTTGTGTTTTCATCTTGATTGGTAGTAGTAATCTTTTCTCCCATTTTGTTGTTCTTAACCGCAACATTTTTTCATCTTGTATTAGTGCCTGCTCCTCTAAAATTAGAGGATACCAAAATTTTCTAAACATATTCCATGTTAAAGGCAGTTCTTGGATGAGGGATTCTCTTACAAGTTCAGGTGATGAATCTTCAAAACATACTGAAATGATGCTTAATGGAAGTCATGGAATACAGTATGTACCTTCTCTACCTGATATACGCGGCAAAAAAAAAAAAAAAAAAAAAAGTTATTTTAAAAATTTGTATCCTCAACAAGGAAATACTGTCCCTATGTTCAGGTAACATGCTCTAGAAAGCCCATTTGCATGAAGGTACGAAGCACATTGTCAGCAAGATGATGGATGTGGAAAAGCTTATAAAATCCTCGTTATATAGTTACAAAAAGGTCTGTGATTGATGCGACTTGTATCCAGTAATTGGTGGCTACAACGTGACTGGAAGCGAATCAAAGTCGCTGAGAGCAAGTCAAACAAGAATCCACAAACATGGCTTTGTTTTGTTTTCTTTATTTTTCAAGTCTGTAAAGGTAAACCACATTGCTGTGAGAATGTCTTGACTTCACGTGGAACACAACGTTGTAGTATCCACACATGGATTTATTAAAGGTAAAGTTAAAATATGATTGGTAGGTTTCTTTTGCCACTAAACATTTATGCTGTAAAGATAGATTCACAATAACCGGAGAACGGGAAACTAAACAACATGCAAGATCTTGGTTCACAATCGATGTTCATATCGATGATCACATCGAACATAACAATTTGCTTATCATGATGTCATTTGTTTTTGTGAGGGTATGTTTCGCTTGCTTTAATTCAGCTGACAAAATGGAGGCCAAAATTGCAGAGTAAACATTATTTAAATACAAATCTATTGCTGTTTCCTATGTTTCTAGTGAGTCAAACCGTACCTACATATAGAGTACAAACAAAAGGGTAGTTAGTCTATGTCAGGAGTCTAAGTCACAGAGTCTATGTCAGGAGGGGACGGGCGACTACAACGCCACCCTTGCGCGGAGAACAGCGGTTACCGATCAGAAAATACACCACACAGTAGCGCCACTCTCACTGCTTCAGACTCAAAAACAATTAATTCTTGGAAAAAGAATAAAAAAACGTATTTCAGATTGTGTGCAGCATGAAAATACTGTCGCGAGCCGTTATTTACGATCGCGCGGCTAGTGTACACAAAGGAACTAATAGGCGGCTAGCGTTCACAAAGCGCCGACAATTAACGATAGCGCCGATAAACAAGAGACGGATAGATAGAGTCAACATGAAAAATTCAATGCCACGGCCGGGATTTGAACCACGGATCTACTGGTTTCCGTCCAGTCGCTCTAACCTATTGAGCTACCATGGCCAACGTGCCGTCCTGACATTAAATTCCCCATTTGACTCATATATATGGCTAGTGTGAAGAAATGATTTATTTCCAACAATTAACTAAAATAATAAGAGTTAAATGATGAAGCCTGGGACTCAAGTACTTACGATAGTAAGTTACCACAAACGGTGTATCTCGAATGCGAGAGCCCTAGTGGTCTACCGGGAAAGTATATGAGTCAAATGGTGAATTTAATGTCTGGATGGCACGTTGGCCATGGAGGCTCAATGGGTTAGAGCCACCGGCCGTGGTATTGAATTTTTCATATTGACCCTATCTATCAAAGACCTTAACTTGTATATGGCTAGTGTGAAGGAATGATTTATTTCCATCAATTAACTAAAATAATAAGAGTTAAATGAAGGAGCCTGGGACTCAAATACTTACGATAGTAAGTCGCCACAAACAGTGTATCTCGGATGCGAGAGCTCCTAGTGGTCTACCGGGGAAATATATGAGTCAAATGGTGAATTTAATGTCAGGAGGGCACGTTGGCCATGGTAGCTCAATGGGTTAGAGCGACTGGACGGAAACCAGTAGATCCCTGGTTCAAATCTCGGTCGTGGCATTGAATTTTTTTATGTTGACTCTATCTATCAAAGACCTTAGTCTCATATGGCTAGTGTGAAGAAATGATTTATTTCCATCAATTTGCTAAAGGAGACGGAGAGTTTATCACAAAGGTGAAAGACTTGCCGGCACCGATATAGTTGCACTCTAGAACATTTGAAATTTTTTAGTGACATTTTAGAGAAAATTCGATAACAGTCTGAAATTCATGAATGGGTGTATAAAAAGAAGCCATGGCTAGTGATGAGTCAGTTGTGTTGTGTAATAAGAGTGTTGCTGTAACGAGAGCTGATCAGAACGTTGTGTGTATGTGACGTAATGTTACGTGAGAATTGATCAGTGTATTTCTACGGAAATAAAGAACATTTAGAATTTCTGCAAATTGGATTTTTAATTCTACGAACCCGCAAAGCCACAATACTGATGGCCACAAACGTCAAGTTTGGAGAATTAAGAATTAATTCTTATGGTAAGATATCTAGTTATTTTCAGCCTTTGCGTAAAATAGTGAATCTGACAAAACTGAAGTGCCAGTGTGTAGCTGGATTTCATATCTTTAATAATGACGTATATTAAAGTTATTTGTTGTTTTTCGCTAGTTTCTGTTTGATTCTTTGAACAGTTTTTTAAATAACAAAAACAGTATTTATAGTAAGGTAGGAAAGCGGTAAGGGATGGCAGTTATCTCCTGCCAGTTGTGGAGTCCGCATTAACACCTCCGATATTAACGTATATTTAAATGCTGCCGCACAATGTGCGAGAGCGCGTAGAAGTTAAATTCCTTGGCCATGACCATGACCGAAGTCCTGAGCATGGCACGAAGGGGATTTTGCGTACTTTATTTTGGGTATGATTAGTGGACAGAATTCATCATGCAGGTTATCCTCATTTATGTCAACCTCAAAGTGAACAAGAATATTCTGAAATATTTAAAATTAGCATCACTCTTCAAGGTCAATGGGAGCAAGGTTTTTATTTTATTTTTATTATTATTTTTTGGCTACATCTGACTCACAGTATATAGTTTTTGCTAGCTTGGTTTTACAGTCCATGCTACTGTAACTTAAATTATGCTTCACTGTGTGATAAATCACTAATAACTCGCTCAATGACACAGAGAATCGCTTGTAATTTTTTTTTTTCTTTTTGAATCAGTAATTAGTTTTGAGTTGCATATAAGTAAACTGTGGATACGCTTTCACTGGAGAATCAACGTTCAATAGATCTGCAGAGTCCAACATTTAAGGTTAGGATCACATATGCTATTCTTCCAGTTTAATGTTTCCAGCTTGCGAATTCTAGAACATCAGGGGCTGTTTCAGGTCACAGACCTCTGAACTTCTGTTCTTTAGAAGATGAAATAAGTTCAGTAATTTTGATTGAGGTTAGTTGTGTGAGGTGGGTAACTGTGATAATTGAGGCAAAATCCAAAGGAATTGAAGTTCGTGAGATAAATAAAATTCTTGGTTTTGTTCTCAGTATAACAGCATCTAACGCTTATACTGAACGAATATTTCGTACCGTTCTAATGTAAGCTTAACAAAAGCCGAGTTACAAATTAGTGTCAATTTTGATTACATTTGTCAATTTGTAGAGTAAACATGAAGCTAATGTAAAAAGCGTACAAAAATACACTTTCGAGTTAGTTGCATCGGTATTTTGAAATGATTAATGTTGGTTTTTGTTTATTTGATGCGCAACTAGTTCAGGGACATATTTATAAACTTAACTAGTCTCCCTTATTTCGAAGAAAAAAAAAGTTAGCAACTTTAGTTTACTTTCTCTCGCTATCTCTCGCACATACTTAGACACTAACAGGACAGAAGTAGTTCCGTAAAGAAAACTCCATCCTTCAGTTTGGAATGGAAACCACGACCTCTAGATTTGGAAACTAGCCACCACCAGTCCTCTAGACCATGAAGGATGTCTTATCTTTATTGCTCCTACAGAAAAGCAGAAACTATTCAGTTTTACAAATAAGTCTTGTAGTTCTAGAGACTATATTTTTGGAAAAGTGTATCATGTATGTCACAAAAATTCTGCTAAAGTATAGTACAGAGGAGTGGTTACATTTGTGGTAATTTTGATTATATATCAATGTTGGAAATCCTAGACCTCCGGGCCCAAATGACCTTGTTGTCGACGGGCCCTAAAGCACCACACACTCACTCACTCCTAGACCTCTGCTGTCTAGGAGCATGTAACCGCAGTATCAGACAGCGATTAGGAGGCGGCGAATGAATTGAAATCACGAGAATTAAAAAAGAAGATAAATTAATGAAAATGCTTTGCTAAACTGATATAAAATATTGTTATATTAATATGAAATTAGAATGAAATTAGGGTAATGATTAAAATAGCGGTTTAATTAAGAATAAGATGGGAAGAATATAATTTAAGACAACATGCTAGAATCCATGTAAGGGAGAGAAAATATTTCTGTAAAATCTGAACACAAGTCGGGGAGACAGGAAGAGGTGACCGTTAGCCTCTTTGTTTAAGGAAAGGTTCAATGTCTGAGAACTATAACTAAGAATGTGTAGGAACAATAAGGTTTTCAAGATGCGGTCAAGCGTAAGACCTAAAAGGATTTACTTTGCTGAGGTGATAACGATGTATACCGTTACAAAGAGCCCAGGGTAGGCGTGACCCAACTCACGGTGGGATGTAACGTCAATGAGTTCGATGAGTTTTGCTAACCAATAAAGAAAAATCGAAATAAAATGAGAAACCAATAATAATGTAAGATTTGAGAAGCGGGGAGAAGGGTGAGTTATTTTGGTCATGTGATAACAGTTAGAGTGGGGATCAGAATAAAGTACGAACTGAATCGCAGAGTAGACGAAAGATCACTTCAACAGTCATACTACGAGGGGAAAGACGTGTTAGTGCGCGTGAAGAAGAGGTAGTAAAGATTTCTAAGTCCGAAATGTAGGGAAGTCGAGAATAACGCAACCAGCGTGAGAGAAGCAGCAGAAGAAGTTTATGATAGCAAAGTATTCGCCGTATAAAGAATTAAGAGAATTCTGTTAGGAAGTTTAGTAACAGGTGGTCACCGCTACAAATCAATCTGAATCAACGAACTTAGTGAGAATTAAATTAAATCATTTTTGCAACGAACCAGTGTATTATTGAGACAACTGAGCAGCCAACAAACAACAAATCCATTTCCTACAACCATTCACCTGAAGATAAGAGATCTCATAGCTCCAATTAGAACCCAAATCAAAAGTAAACACCAATCAATTGAAATCTGACATGCGGGTATGCCGCATAATGGCGCCGACACGTTGGGGCTTCGAATTGTAGGAAATGGGTGAAATGTAACGACGACAACGACGAGGAGAAGTGAGAAGAACGACGACGAAGGACGACTACGAGGAGAAGTGAGAAGATCGACGACGACAACTACGATGAGGACAGCAGAGACTACGAAGAAGACGGCAAAAACAACTACATAGAATCTTCCCCCAACCAAGAGAGAAGTTCAAGTTCTTTCGACATCAACTGAGCCTACTAGACGACGAGCAGCACGACAAAAATTGGTAAAGACATCACATAAACACCACAGCCGTACAACAGAACTGTGAGTTACACATACTCAATTTATATTTCTTGTAAATGTAATACCATTCATTGAGATCAATATCTATGTAATGTCTTAGTAATAAGTATTTTGGAAGGGAAATTCGAAAATTTAAAGGGGAAGTTCATTGCTTTTAAGAAATAAGAAGATCGTACAGAATAAATTTAAAATGGAAAATTCTGGGGAACAAATAATTATGGAGACAGAGAAAGAGTTGGAAGTTGTTAATGAAGAGATAATGGAAAGCAGTGTTATAGGATCAGTAGATGAGGGTGTAAATGGTGTAAGTAGCTTAAATGTAAATAGAAGTGACAATCCTGGGGTAATGGAAAATCTACAAGAGATGTTCCAGAAACTCATGGCGCAAATTACTATTCAGAGTCAATCACTAGAGACTAAATTAGTAGAAAGAACCAATCACTAGAGGCTAAATTCGTAGAACAGAACCAATCACTAGAGGCTAAATTAGTAGAACAGAATCAATCACTAGAGGCTAAATTAGTAGAACAGAACCAATCACTAGAGGCTAAATTACTAGATCAGAGCAAAGCTATGGACAAATCACTAGAGACTAAATTACTAGATCAGAGCAAAGCTATGGACAAAAAATTAAGTCAAATTACAAGCCAAGGGAAAGAAACAGAAGCTAGAATCACTGTCAAAATTCAAGGAATAACAGGGGAAATCCAGACCGTAAAAGAGGCCCTGCAGCGAGAAGTAGGTACTATAAGAAGTGACCTAGAAGCTACCAAATCTCTCGTTGCAGGAGTAGAAAATAGAATAGGGGAGGAAATTAATAAGGAAAGAATAAGATTAGATGAACTGACCACGACACAGGTAACTTTTGTACAAGAGATAAATGACCGGTTTGACACTGTAAACAATAGTATAGCAGCTGACATGGAGAAGTTAAAAGAAAAGGTAGCACGTGTAACAAATATTCAATCAGAAAATACACAAATGTTGAGAGAAACAGTAAGCGAGATATCTCAAATCAGAGATACTGTAACTGGCTTACGGCTGGGACAGCAAGGGCAGGTACCTGAGAGTTCCAATTGTTCTATACATACACACAATGGAGAGAGGCAGAACGAACAGGTTAGCGCCCCTTCTGTCTCTCCTCAAAGCAGCAATAATAGCGAAGTAAATATGCAACACGTAAATATGTATCCACCAGTGCACATGAATTTTCTAAGCGAATTGCCCCTCCCGAAATTTAATTGTCGCAATGACAACGCAGTACAATTTTTGGCCGACTTAGAAAAGTATTTTGCCATCAGGGGCGTACCCGAGCAATATAAGATGATAATAGTTCAAAGGGCGTTAGAATCTGCCGAACTTAATTGGCTACGAGTAACTGTGGGAGAAGGATGCAGCTACGAGTTGTTCAAAACAGCTTTCCTAGAAAAGTATTGGAACGCCAATGTCCAATACCAAGTAAGGAATCAGATAACAAATGGCCGATACCAAGGTAATAATGGAGAGTCTATTACTGATTATTTCCTGAGATATTCGCAAATAAGTAAATATCTACAACCTCCATTACAGGAAGCCGAACTGATTTCTTTTCTCACGCCCCACCTTCCTGAGAACATTAGAAATCACATGGTGGTAGCAAGACCTCAGACATTGAGAGAGGCAGTTACATTATTAACAGCTTTACAAAGCGTTGGGACGCAAAATTCACAAAATAGATATGAGAATCGAATGCCAGTGAGCAATCCACACAGACCGTGGAATAATAATAATCATGACGGGGAAAGGGCACACAATCCTCGAAATTTTAACACAAAACATATGGCTACTCGTCAAAGATACGATGCCCACGTCCCGAGGGAATTCCCTAACAACAATAGAGGGAGACAGGGACCACCAAATTCAAATTCATATAATTTCCCTATGAGATATGTACATGTAACTAGGAATGGAAATAGGGGTCAACCCCCATTTCTTCGAAGAGGGAATGCAAGACCGACGTTCCGACTACCAGAAGCTAATAGACAGTATCAACCACGTGACGCTGGTAGAGAGAACAATACAGACAGACCTGAAGTAAGACAGAGGAATCAACTTCTCTCAAGAGAATGGGTGCGTTCTCCTCCACCCACACCGAGGGACGCGGCGCCCGAAATAGATGAAAGGCCAGATACGACACAGCAGACGGGAAACGACTCCAGGGTGCGATAGAAGACGTCCCGCATCGTACCCGGATGAACACGCTAGTTCTTAATTTGAACAGGGACACAGCTCTGAGTAGGGTGGTACAGAATAAAACAGAAACAGAAATAGTAAACGGTACTCAAATAAACAATCACTTAACAGAATTGCAAGAAGTGAGAGATGCTCCACGTATTGCTGCAATAATAAACAAAGAAAAATGGCACATTACCATAGATTCAGGATCCTCAGTTTCAGCTATAAGTCAAGCATTCTTTTATCACTTAAAAAACAATGGAATGAAATTGCAAACATTGCCCGTGAAAAGTGCACATTGTACTCTGGCGGTAGGTCGCGCCAAACAAAAGATTAATACACAAATGCTTTTGAAAGTCACCATTGGGGAGGATACAATAGAATTTGTATGTTTTGTTATTAATAGGCTATCTGTAGACATTATTATGGGTAATGACGTGTTGTATGCGCTTCAAGCTAAGTTGAATTATCAAATGGAAGCCTTGGAAATCAAAATTAAAGACGTCATAGTTAAAGTTCCGTTTAGCTCAAGGGAAGCAGAAAATGAAATAAGATTGACAGATGAAGAAAAAGAAATAGATGGAGAAACATTTTTTGTAGAATTTATACGAATAGGAGGGATGGAGCTAGTTAAGATGAATCCATTAGAAGCAGAAGAGATGAGAAACTATGATAAGGATGAGTATATAGCTGGAGAAGAACGGCTTTTAGAGATGACGTCATACGGACTTGGGCAGGCAGAAGCAGGTGAACAGGAGATAATTACCCTACCAGATGATTTCCAGGTAGTCGAAAATAACGTAAACATGACCTATAGAATAAGAGAAACAGTAGCAAACTCGAACCTACTTAACGACCACCAAAAAGAGGTTTTTTATAACATTTTATGTAAACATAGAAATGTATTTTCGGAACACACTGGGACCTATAGTGATTTTGAGTATGAATTCGAGATACATGATGTTCCCCCATTCAAATATAAGTGCAGACCTATTCCATTGGATTTACAGGAGGCAGTGAACCTTAAAGTACAGGAAATGTTGGAAGATGGAATTCTGGAGATATCTACATCAAAATTTATAAGTCCCCTATGTATAGTCAGAAAAGCAAATGGAACAGTACGACTGACGATAGATGGACGTCATATAAACCAATATATTGTTCCGGATAATTTTCTAACCCCAGCAATAGAGCAAATTTTGGCCGGTATTGGGGCACAAAGGTATTTTACTTCACTAGATGTGACCAACTCATTTTTGCAAATTAAGTTGAAACCTGAGTTAAGGCAATATACCTCATTTTTGCACGGAGGATATCAGTACCAGTTTACCAGAAATTGCTTTGGACTAATTAATTCTGGAAGCGCATTCCTACGGGCGATGCAGAAAATACTCAACACGCAAAGGGAAACATATGTGTCACAGTATGTAGATGATTTATTGATATACAGTAGAACAGTGGAAGATCACCTTACCTATTTGGATTTAGTGCTCGGAAGGCTAGCAAATGCTGGATTAACACTGAATTGGGCCAAATGTAAATTTTTCCAGGAATCAGTTAAATATTTAGGATATATCATAACAGGCGAAAATATAGCTCCTGATCCAGAAAGAGTGGAAGCCATTTTGAAAATACCACGACCTAAGACACCAAAACAAGTAAAACGTTATCTGGGTGTACTTGGGTACCAATCAAGGTTCCTGATAAACTATGCAAAGGAAGCCACACCGTTGCGAGCACTACTGAAAAAAAATCGAAAATGGCGATGGACTATGGTAGAAGAAAATGCTTTTAAAAGATTACAAGAACTCTTCAGTGAATCCGTATTATTGACATGGCCTGATCCAGATTTACCTTATCTCATATACACGGATGCCTCCATGGTGGCGTTAGGAACTATTTTAGCCCAAGAGACACCGACTGGAGAATTAAAGGTCATAGCCACAGCCTCCCGAGGGTTAACGAAAACAGAAAAAATTGCTTGCATAACAGAACAGGAAATTACGGCTATTTATTATGTCATTTGTAAATTTAGACAATATATATAATAAAAGGATTGTGATATTCACCGATCATATCAGCCTATCATTTATACGAAATTGCAAATTGACCAGTACAAAAATTGCGAGATATATCCACGAGATCATGGCTTACAACCCAGAGATTAAACATATACAGGGAAGTCTTAACATCTTTAGTGACATGCTTTCACGTATAAAGCCACAGGGGAATCTTCCAGAAAATATCAGTAGTAATGGTACAGAATTACCAGTGTTAAAGATGGATGTAACCTTCAGTATAAAATTAACAAAGGAGATGAGAAGATTGGCGGAATTACAACGCCAGGATTGGAAATTAAAACAAATTATGGAAAAGGCATTGCCCATAGATCAAGCAAATTCACAGAAATACGGAGTGCTAAATAACGTATTGTATAAGTTACAGGGTGTTTCCAAACCTGTTTGGAAAGCATATATACCCGCAGCGATGGAAGAGTTAGTGATTTCTGCTTACCACACAGCTCTTATACATGCTGGCGTTGAGAAGACAATGATTTCCATAAGCAACCATTTATACATATTTAGATTAGGCAAGAAAGTTAGGACCTTTATATCTACATGTGACATCTGCCAGAGGGCAAAATCATTAAATTATAAGATAGATCGACCCCCTGTATCCATCACCAGGAAGGAACCATTAGAATTAGTTGCAGCGGATGCATACGGTCCACTCGCTGCAGGAAGAGGAGGATTAAAATATTTATTTGTACTTATCGACGTGATGTCGAAATTTGTGAAAATATACCCTCTCAAGAAATTAACAAGTGCAGCATGCGCGAATAAAATAGTGAAAGACTATATAGTCAAATACGGGAAGATGAAAGCACTATTAGTAGATAACGCGTCCATACACCATGGAAGACGATTCGTGCACACCATTCAGGATACCGGAATTCGCATCTATAATACAACGTCGTACCATCCATGCTCTAATCCAAGCGAGCGCGTAATGAAAGACCTAGGTGTTCATCTCCGAGTCCTTTGTTCATTGAAACAGACTACCTGGCCAGACCACATCAACTATATTGAGTTTATATTCAATAATTCAGTCAATCTAACCACAGGATATGCTCCTATCCAATTGCATAGGAATTTAACACCGGAACCACTAATAGAGGGTGTTCCGGAAAGTATACAAGTGACGACCGAGACAGATCGAGAACG
Source organism: Mantis religiosa (assembly GCA_030765055.1). Taxonomy (NCBI): domain Eukaryota; kingdom Metazoa; phylum Arthropoda; class Insecta; order Mantodea; family Mantidae; genus Mantis; species Mantis religiosa. The sequence continues at coordinate 62,678,008 of CM060957.1, read as the reverse complement.
GATCCAGAATGCTGTTAAAAGAATAATGGAAAAAGTAGAGAAAAGAAACGCAAAGAAACTGCGGTATAAGAAGAATTGGGAACCAAAGGTCGGCGACTTAGTTCTAGTGAAATCATTCGACAAGTCAGATTTGTTAGGAAAGAAGACTAAAAAGCTATATATGCTATGGAAAGGCCCATACCGGATTGAGAAAATATTTGGTGACAGAGCGTATGCTCTAATACACCCAAGAAATGGTAAACCGATAGGCAGATATAACATCTCCCTAATAAGGCCATATCGTCAAAAAAACGTTGTAAACAGTACAGAGCAGACCCAAGAATCACCTGTGTGAATGTGATTGAAATTATATATACGAAGATGTAAAGAATACCAAGTAAAAGTTATATAATTAGTACGGGTAACGTTTTCGTTTGAAATTCAAACACTGCGTGGGAGTTGCAAGTTCCAAAATTCCTGTGCACAAACAAAATGATAATGTAATAAGAATAACCACAGCTAATGAACATGTTAGAAAGATCTTTAAAAATAATTTGTGAAATGTAAATATAGTATAAGTACTGATGTATTCATGTGCCAAAAGGCTATATTGTTATTGTAAAGGTCACAGACTTAGGCGTGACAAAGTGAAAGAAAGTTTAGAGTGAAAAGTGAAGTGGAAAGACAGGACAATGAACTGCCAATGTTTACTGTCAGGTAAACGAAACACCTGATTACAGGTAGACAACTGAGTGCAGGTAGAGGTAACCATATTTGGACATCATTACGCAAACTATAATAATGTGAGGACGAATGTTCTTACGGTGAAGGACTGAAAGATAAAGAAACGTCCCAATAAGTTAATATAGTAATATTAAAAAAAAATCATTGAATGTAAAATGTAATATTGTAAACTGTAATATAGTAACATTAATGTAGTACTTAAGGAATGTAATAAGGTAAAATCAAGTTGATGTCAAGTGAGACAAGGATAATTCAGTGAAGTGTATATATAGTTGAGGTATCACGAATGTTATTTGTATATAGGGTAATAACCACATATACGACAGTGTACTTGTCTATGTACCTAATGTATCATATCTATAATTCTATGTATATTATGTACCATATTGACCATTCTATGTGTATAAAGTAACACACTGATGAAGATGAGGGAAACGGTGACCACCGAAAAATGTTTCGAGTAGGTAATGAGAAATTATAAGATATATAAGGAGGAAATGTCATGACGGGGGTTTGACAAAATTTAAATAATGGGTACTTCATTTTTGTCAAACGGGCATTATGTAACCGCAGTATCAGACAGCGATTAGGAGGCGGCGAATGAATTGAAATCACGAGAATTAAAAAAGAAGATAAATTAATGAAAATGCTTTGCTAAACTAACATAAAATATTGTTATATTAATATGAAATTAGAATGAAATTAGAGTAATGATTAAAATAGCGGTTTAATTAAGAATAAGATGGGAAGAATATAATTTAAGACAACATGCTAGAATCCATGTAAGGGAGAGAAAATATTTCTGTAAAATCTGAACACAAGTCGGGGAGACAGGAAGAGGTGACCGTTAGCCTCTTTGTTTAAGGAAAGGTTCAATGTCTGAGAACTATAACTAAGAATGTGTAGGAACAATAAGGTTTTCAAGATGCGGTCAAGCGTAAGACCTAAAAGGATTTACTTTGCTGAGGTGATAACGATGTATACCGTTACAAAGAGCCCAGGGTAGGCGTGACCCAACTCACGGTGGGATGTAACGTCAATGAGTTCGATGAGTTTTGCTAACCAATAAAGAAAAATCGAAATAAAATGAGAAACCAATAATAATGTAAGATTTGAGAAACGGGGAGAAGGGTGAGTTATTTTGGTCATGTGATAACAGTTAGAGTGGGGATCAGAATAAAGTACGAACTGAATCGCAGAGTAGACGAAAGATCACTTCAACAGTCATACTACGAGGGGAAAGACGTGTTAGTGCACGTGAAGAAGAGGTAGTAAAGATTTCTAAGTCCGAAATGTAGGGAAGTCAAGAATAACGCAACCAGCGTGAGAGAAGCAGCAGAAGAAGTTTATAATAGCAAAGTATTCGCCGTATAAAGAATTAAGAGAATTCTGTTAGGAAGTTTAGTAACAGGTGGTCACCGCTACAAATCAATCTGAATCAACGAACTTAGTGAGAATTAAATTAAATCATTTTTGCAACGAACCAGTGTATTATTGAGACAACTGAGCAGCCAACAAACAACAAATCCATTTCCTACAACCATTCACCTGAAGATAAGAGATCTCATAGCTCCAATTAGAACCCAAATCAAAAGTAAACACCAATCAATTGAAATCTGACATGCGGGTATGCCGCAAGCAGTTACAGCATTACTGCAGCACTACAGTTCATACATCAATTTTGGAAATCCTAGACCACTGATGTACGCTTAGGTATAAAATTAACATAATATTGATATTTGATATTGATATTTATTCGTACAGTTTCTATTACAATTTAATTACAATGACTTTAACATCGAACATGCACTATTTTACATCCTGTACAAATACATGAAATTGCAGCTTGTTGTCATTTCTTCTTGACCTGCGCTTCTTTTGCCCTAATCCACTTTTCTCTTAACCTATATAAGAATTCTCCTATACATCTACTTTTCTTTTCACCCCTCCCCGTTTACATGTGTAACGCCACTACCTCTTTGCTCACACTGTCGCATTTCTTATTCCATATTTTTCTCCTGAAATTTATTAACTCCTTACCTTATATTAGATAGTGAACAGTGCTCTCTTCATGTCCTCAAAGTTCACATATCCCTACCTCGTTACTTCTCAATCATTTTAGATATATTATTCCTATTCTCATGCATACTGTCATCTAATTATCGGAAGGCCCAACCAGCTAGCAGCCGGGTAGGCGACAGGAGGCATTAAGCCCACGCCTACCCATTTATCTTGTAGCGTTAACGAGGGAGATGGTTGGGAAAAACATCACTAGCTATCTCTTTCCCCTCCCCCGGACGTCTGGAACCTTCAGGATGATTCACTGAACTGCGAGACTTCCAGAAACGGCGATCTTCCCTATATAAGGCCTGCAGTTGACGAGTCAGTCAGTTCTTGGCGAGCAGCCGTGAGGAGCGCCGAGTGAGTGAATGGACCGGAAGACTGTGTACGTGTATGAGGAGTTGTACGTAATTGTGAGTGCAGAGTGGACCTGTGACAGACGAACTGGTGAATTGTAATTGTGTGCGCTAAGTAATTCTATGTAATCGGCAAGTGTTCCAACTGTAACTCGGTGGAAATAAAGAACATTTTGAGTTTGTGCAATTGGAATTTTAATTTCACGAACCCACAAAGTCACAATACTATACCTTCTCTTCCAGTTTTGTCACAATGATCTTTATATTTTTGACTACCCCATTCTGTCTTTAATTGCTTATAGAGTTTCAAAGATTTCTTTTCTTCTCTACTTTCCCATATCTCCTGCCTATCTGTGTCTTGTACTCTGGTTCTCACTTCCTTCTAAAACCCTCTAAGATTTGACTCCTCTCCTCTCCATAAATCTCCCATGTCTATCTTCGATACCATTCTTTCCAATTTCGACCATCAACTATTTGTGTTCCTAATTCTTTTCTGTTGCTTTATGCACAGATTCAATCATTCCCCATTTCTGCCCTTTAATACACTTATACCAGAATTTCAGTACTCTCTCTATTATTATTTCCCTCCTTTTTGTATTACCCAACTCGAGTAATGCCACCTCTCTTGGTGCCGATTTTGGCAACCCTAGTAGTTCTTTACAAAACAGTCCATACATCTTGTCTAAAAATTAACAGTAAGTATAGCCCAGCAACCCTGTAACACAGATTTGCTTTCCAGTGTAAAGGAATATCATAAAAAGAATGTTAAAAGGTCAGAATGTATTCTTTAGGTACAATGTATCCGGTAAACCGTGACGAAGTGTTACCAGAGTTGTACGAGCACAATATCTGTGGTTATGCGGTATGAGAAAAACCTCAACATAACTCTATACAACAAGAAGTCGATAATAGACATAACGGAATCTAGTTACGAGAGAGTTAAATAAGTGGAAGTAGATGTTGTGATCCACTTTCAGAATTGGGTCCAAAGCTGTACGTACGTCATGCTCATAACTATCGAACAGGTTCTTCTCTACTCTGTAGCCTTTGTTCTTCCGCTTAAGATGCCTAATTGAATATGTTGCATGAGATAATGTCGCTTATTACAACGTTGGTGGAAGAACTTTCTATCTACAGAGGTTATTAATTTGTTACTTGACTCGTTATGCCAGTCATTCTAGCGTGACTTTGCTGAATTGGAAAGGGATCAAACAACAAAAAGACACCGCCTTTTTCTAAACTTTTTCTAATTTTTTCAAATTACTTACTGTTACTTTTCCTAAAGATACAAATGAAATGTGTGTCTTAAGGCTAAATTTATTGATTTTTTCATATTTTTATTGAAAAATATAATTTATATGTTCATGTCATGTCTCAAGATTTGTTCCTGGTGGTTTATATGTTTGCGAAATTTCAGTGATACTGATTCATAAATTATTATTTCTACATCCTAAACTTTTAAATGAGTCTTCTAATAGTGAAGGATCTAGTAAATCAGGGCTGTCAATAATAAAGTTATAAAGAATAAAAAATTACAATTACAACTCTAATTGGAATCTTTATGTAAAAAATAAAGACACTATTTTCTGGAGATTTCTACATTATAGATATAAGACATTAACACTTAACTTGTCGGTATGGTCCAACGGAGGGGAACACCTCACTACGGAGCAATTATGAGCTGCTGAGATGAAGAGAAACAGAAAAGGCGGGGACCGTGCAGGTCACAGAGACGTGCGGAAGGGCCTACTGTCCAGCATCGCAAAGAAGGTCCCTGAAAGGAATGTGCTCGCTTTTACAGTGGGGAAAGGATAGCGAATGTGAGCCTGCCTCGGTAGCGTAGATGGTAGCATGTCTGCCTCACGTTCAAGAGGTCCCGAGCTCGAATCTCGGTCAGGGTGAGTTACCTGGATAACGTTTTTTTCCCAGGATTTTCCCTTATCCTGAAAGACGAATGTCGGGTAGCTCTAAGCTCCATGCACCCCGCACTCATTTGAGCATCGTTTCATCCATTCCATTCATCGTCCGATATGACTTAACGTTGGAGGACGTAAATTACAAAAAAAGACAGCGAATGTGTGTGACAGGGAACGTATTCTACACAAGGAGCAGAACCGTTAAAAAAACATGCGCCCTATTCACTCTGTACACTAAAACCGAGAAGATTTAGTCACAAAAGTAGAAGCCGTCAAAATGTTTTTGAATGATCTGTAACTTTACTGACATGGGGTGTCATAAATCTGTCCAGGGAGGGTATGGGAATTTTCTTCAATCGCCCTGTATCTCAGGCCCCGGAGACTTTCTCTCCTGTGGAGGACAGTAACTGTCCCACAGACTGGACTATGCTACGTTAGGGATTCGGCACGGAGGTCCAAATTTCGTCTGCTGTATCTATACGACCAAGTGGGGCACATCCGAAAGGAAGGATGAGGCCAGAGGAAACAGGGCGGCCGTTCCAAGGAGCCACTACAGTGCAGAGGGCAGGGTCCCTACACTTTACCAGCTGGAAGCTCCCCCGCCGATATACCACCTACTGTGGTCTCGAAACGTCCCCGCCAGACCTGGTTCGGAGACCGGAGACCGTTCTAGAGAAGGAGGAAGTTTTACCAAGAGCATATCATCCTATAATGCAACAGCTTCCCACACTTTTGCACTGAAAGAGCCCACTAGATGAGAAATGATATCAAATGATAATGGGGATGAAATGGAGAGATAAGAAATTCGGGGGACGTAATTAGCCTACGCAGCTCTCGCCTGGCAATCCGGGAAGAAACCGAAAAGGAAACATGAGTCAGGTAGGTCAGCCACGGGAAGAAGCTTTAAATAGCGCAACTTCCCCACCATCTAGCCACACATGTCCGAACTGCACCTGAGGGGTAACAAAGAAACGAAGAAAAGTAGTTCATGGATTAAAGAAACCAACCCAAAATTCACCTACCGACAAGGGAAAACTACGAAACATCAAATACAGTGGATTATTTAAGTAGTCATTGGACAGAAATCGAATGCAGGGAACAGGCGTTACGCTTGTTCCATCCGCCTCGGTTTATAATCATATAAGATGTTATTCCAAGAGGGAAAAGTGTTTTCTCTACATAAGACACGTCGAAATATTATCGTTTACTAATAATAATAATAATAATAATAATAATAATAATAATAATAATAATAATAATAATAATAATAATAATAATAATAATAATAATAATAATAATAATAATAATAATAATAATGACAGTAATGACAGTAATGGCAGTAATGGCAGTAATGGCAGTAATGGCAGTAATGGCAGTAATGGCAGTAATGGCAGTAATGGCAGTAATGGCAGTAATGGCAGTAATGGCAGTAATGGCAGTAATGACAATAATGACAATAATGACAATAATGACAATAATGACAATAATGACAATAATGACAATAATGACAATAATGACAATAATGACAATAATGTCAATAATGACAATAATAATAATAATAATAATAATAATAATAATAATAATAATAATAATAATAATAATAATAATAATAATAATAATAATAATAATAATAATAATAATAATAATAATAATAATAATAATAATAATAATAATAATAATAATAATAATAATAATAATAATAATAATAATAATAATAATAATAATAATAATAATAATAATAATAATAATAATAATAATAATAATAATAATAATAATAATAATAATAATAATAATAATAATAATAATAATAATAATAATAATAATAATAATAATAATAATAATAATAATAATAATAATAATAATAATAATAATAATAATAATAATAATAATAATAATAATAATAATAATAATAATAATAATAATAATAATAATAATAATAATAATAATAATAATAAATAATTAATAATAGTTAATAATAATAAAGTGCGATCCACATATACCTGAACCAGTTCAATAGGCCATAATCTTTGAACGTATAACAGGACACATGTGCCACTTTGGGAGAATATAATACACAATTGGTAGATTACATTACACTATTTACATCTCGGAGAAAATGTTGGAAGTGTCCTCCACCAGCATCTATATATGTTTGCACTCGTCTCACCGTATTCTCTGAAGTTTTATGGAGAATATCCTCGCCAATTTTACTTATTTCGGTTCGAATGGATTCCTTGAGAACATCAATTGTCCGTGGCCTATTCTTGTACACTCTAATTTTTAGATACACCCACAAGAAAAAAATCCGGTGAGGTTAGGTCATGGGATCTGGGGGGGTGGGGCACAGGCTTTTGAGATTATTCGATTATCAAAAAACCTGGTTACAAGTTCCACGGTGTCATTAGATGTATGGAACGTTGCTCTATCTTGCTGGGAATAACCTTCTCTCAATTCGATATCGTCCAGCTGCTCCACAAATGTATTGAAGATACCCATATAAGCTTCAGTGTCTACAGTCGTATCAAAGAAAATGGGACTAACGATCCATAATTGCTGGTGGAGGACACCTGTAACATTTTCTCTGAGATGTAAATAGTGTAAGGTACTCTCCCAATTGTGTATTATATTCTCCCAAAGTTTCAAGTGTGTGCTATTATTGGTTCAAAAGTTATGGACTATTGAAGTGGTTCAGGTGTATTTGGATCACACTGTACTTCTAGTGGTTTAATTTGCGATGTTGCTTAGATTTCCTCTGTCCTTTTCTTAAGTGTATATTGTATAAATTAGCGTCAAAATATGTTATATCTAAATTGACTGCTGTTACAAATTACTTATAAAATCGCATTGAAACTTTTATTCACGTATTAAAAGCCTACAATATTCTTTTACCTATCAATTTGATACTATAATTATAAACACTCCAATGGCGTTCTTGCAATTACACCCATTTTTCTCTCTGTTCCATTAATGATTTTAAGAAGAGAAAGCAAGATGTAATTAGTACATTTTATTCCATTCCTATGAGTTATGTAAACAGTTAATTACTTTTACTGTTATATATGTGATTATTTTCAGAAACCATACAAGGAATACGGGACATAGACCAAGAGAAACGTTTACCATGTGAGCGAATGCTCATAACAACTTGGGAGCAACGACATTGTTGTACCCTTCCCGAAGACATGCGTCAGTTCTATAGTTCCATTGACGGCTTCAAACTCGTTTGGAATTATGAATATGCAGGTAAGATTTACAATGTCGAGACAGGATAAATAGATGTTTGATAGACTGTTAATACACTGATAAACAGACTACGGAAACTTTTAACAGCACAATAAACAAGCCAGATATCACGGACCATTCATATCCTTTTTAAAAGAGATTTTAAAGTATACTGCATCATTCAAGAAAAAGTGTAACATATTTTATGCTAATCTTAACTTACTTTGCTTTAAAAACAAAGTAGTTTTAAGGATTGAGTACTTAGACTGCAGTTTTTTTTTTTTTTTTTTTTTTTTTTTTTTTTGTAATTTAAGACCTCGAACGTTAAGTCATATCGAACGATGAATGAATTGGATGAAGTGATGCTCAAATGAATCCGGGGTCCATGGAGCTTAGAGTTACCAGACATTCGTCTATAAGGATAAGGGAAAACCCCGGAAAAGCCTTATCCAGGTAACTCACCCTAACCGAGATTCGAACTCAGGACCTCTTCAACTAGACTACAGTGAAGAAGTTTTCAGTGTCTTAAGAGGTATCACATTCTCCACCATAACAGCATATTGCTTACACCTTTAAGTGCAATGTGTTCTTTCTTATACTACTGATAATTTGAGGAGCTTTTTTTTTTTCAAATTTAAACATGTCCATCATTTTAAAATAATCATAAAATGAAAAAGAAAACGTATATCCATGGTGTACGGCTGTACTTGGTGATTTAATTGTTCTTAATCATATACTTAAACACCACATATAAGTATAGTACTTTTAGTTTTCAAATTAATGGCTAAAAATATTTAGACATGTTAACTTTTGATAAAAAAAAATTATGGACATATCCAGTTTTATTAAAACAATATCTTGCTAGTGAAAACCACAATGCTCTTCACTTTCTTCTCGGGCAGCCGGCCAGGTGAAAAGATGATTAGACATCAACGTTTCGGGAGTGTGCATCTCTCCCATCATCAGGATATTTATAAAATGTTATAACCTCAAATGAAATACCGGATATAACACAACTATAAACAAAGACAAAACACTATCAAAATTCGCATTACTGAACAAAAGACTGCTTTCAGTAAATTAAATGCCAGGTCAGGAGATGGCGTGAGTATAGAAAATTGTGTCAAAGAAACGTAACTACTTAACTTCATTATCAAGCTCTATTGAGCTTTGCTTCTTAATTCGACGGATTTCTATTTTTAAGGACGGTTTCCAAGAGGAGCTGAACTGAAATCCAGCATCACGATTAAATGTGCTCCTTTCAGAGAAAATCGCCAAAGCCTCCTTAATTCTCCGCTCCCAGTAACTGTTAAATTTTGCCAAGATGGTCGTCTCCCGAAAATTGGCTCTATGGCCGTTATCAAAACAATGCTTTGCCAACGTGCCAACACGACTGAATTACTGATAAGTGGTAGAAACGTTATTTAAAAGAAGCACCCTAAATGGCGTAATATTTGGCAGCAATACTCTTTAGCCTGCATTTGTTTATTCTAATCCAAGGCTTATTACTTTTATCCTCTTTCTTCTAATCGTGAAATAATCAGTTAATTATATCGTATTGGGGTTACTGTTGTTGAAAATGGCTGGATAGACAGCAATGGGTGGTCCTAATTCATTGCATTATCTCATATTGGTCGTTGGATGAAATACCGCCTACAAACATTCAGAATCTAGTTTCTCGTCTTCTTTTGCTAGTCATGTCTGGTATCTCTTTCTCTTGCTTGGTAAAAGTGTTAATGATCTTCCGATGGTTAAATGATAGCCCATTGTTACAGAGAGAGTAGTTTCTTTAATTTGATTTCCTATCCGGTTGAGTACTCACTAGGTGGTGACATTAATGAGCAAGCGATGACGATAGCAAAATTTGAGAAAGTAGGGTAACCTAAATTTTGCTGCCATTGGTGGAAGTAGAACCAAAATGATACCAGAAAGATAAAATTTAGCAGCGACGTGAATGAACCCTATAAAAATCTTTATGACAAACTATGGAATTTATCCATTCCGTTCGCTGCAGGTACCATTACTTCCACCTGCTTTATTCCATTCACAACGGTAGAGATTCCAACATATGATTAATAAAACCCGCCATCCTTTCTCGAAATAGATCGATTTAGAGTTCAGGGCTCTAAAGTGCAAGCGTAGCCAGGGATTCGGACTTGATTTGCAAAGGGTAGCCCTAGATTCTGTAAAGTTAAATCACAATGATCTAGGATGTCGGGGAAACATTGGTTTCAAATAAGAAATTGATTTAGAAATGAGAAAAACTAACTTTAAAAGCTAGACAAACTAGTGGATTTAAACCCCTTATTTGGCACTCTCTTCTGCACATGCGCAGAAGGTACAAGATGGCATAGTTTAACATAACTGCATGATCTTTCTACATAAGAAAGCGTCCACAAAATGGTAGGTAGGTGGTTATAGGCCGTACTTGTGATAATATTAACTATAAAGGTAAACTCTAAGACATTCTCATTCTTGTTCAGTTTTGTGATACTTAATAGAACAGTTCTGCCAAAATTTTCAAATAATGTAAGTACTTGTGTGATTCCAATTAAATATATAACAGAATAAATTGTAATTCGTTTACAAAGATCTTTTTTCATAATAAGCCAACAGAAAGAGTAGGAATATTTTTGTGTTAAATTCATATGATTTCCTCAACCCATTCTTCTACAGACTATCTCTACAAAGATTCATTCTTCTACGTGCTTCATCTAATTCAGCTTCATTTGCAGAAATTGATTTGACTCCTCAATTTTTTGAGACACAAGCAGAATATAGTAGTGATATTAAAAGATTTTAAAAGTGGATCGCTAAGTGATGGCTTTGAAATTCTATTCCCTTTGCATTACACGAGAAAAAAATGAAGAGCGACGTACTACTTGAAAAAATCTGATGAGTTGCACTCATATGACTCTATTTTTGTACAAACGGTTCTTACATGCACTTACTCTTCTTTTGGGTGGATAGAGTCGACATAAAAAATTCAATGCCATGGTCGGGATTTGAACCACTGATCTCCTGGTTTCCGTCCAGTCTCTCTTACCCATTGAGCTACTATGGCCAACGTGTTGAATTGACTCACATGTATTTCCCGGTAGACCACTAGGGGCTCTGGTATTCGAGAAACACATTTGTGGCGAGTTACTATCGTAAGTACTTGAATCCCAGGATTCATCATTAAACCAACAGGCCATATAAGTCCCCTATCGCGAATTACTTGTCTAAGATATCTCCACTTGCTCTGAAAGGATTTTGTGTAGCTCATTAACATCCTGTATATTATGAAGTCTTCCTAAAAATGGAAGCAGATTTTAACAAAGGAGTTAGATTAAATAATCAATTAGTGATAAAGGCTTTCTTATAGGCAGACTATGTAGTATTAATACACAAAATGGAAGATGATTTAAAACTTGCTATATATGAATTAAGCTTAATATGTAAGAAATATTATTTTAATATTTCTAAAACAAAAACAAAGATATAAAATTATATTAAATTATCAACCTTTAGAAAGGTTCTCAAGTTTCAGATACCTTGGATATGAAATAGTTTCAGAGAAAGGATTATTAACTTGAAACTAACAATATTTCAAATTATGCTAACATTACACAACGCTTTAAGAAATAAAACAAGAAAGGATAAATTAAATTATATAAAACAATGACAAAGCTCGTGCTTTTATATGGAAGTGAAGCCTCGTTGATTACAAAGGTGGAAAGTAAGATACAAGGATCTGAAATTAAATTCTTGAGAACTAAAGGATGCACAAAACTAGACCACATAAATAATGATGTAATAAGAACAGAGCTGAAAGTGAAATCTATAAATGAAGAAATAAAACACTACAGATGTAAATGGCTGTTATATGTGGAAAGGGTGGGTTATGATAGACTTCCGAAAATAGCACTAAATTACAAACCAGCAAGCAGAAGAGATGTTGGTAGACCGGAGAAGAGATGGAGAGACACTGCGAAAAACGGAATGGACAATGTGTCTAATCCATGTAGTGATGATGATGTAGTATGAATCATTTCTGACACACACCTGTTATTTTTCTTTTTTATATTTCCGACACTTTTTTATCTCATAGCCGCGAAAAGAGGACGGAATTTAAGGCAAGACTACATTGAAAATTACAAATTCTATGATGATGATGATGATGATGATGATGATGATGATGATGATGATGATGATGATGATGATGACGATGACGATGACGATGACGATGACGACGAGGATGACGACGACGATGACGACGACGATGACGTCGACGATGACGTCGACGATGACGATGACGACGATGACGACGACGATGACGACGACGATGATGATCCTATCATTATGAAAATTTAGCCACATAATTAGAGTATCATTTTAAAATTTCATGCAAGTTTTCATGATGCTACACCAAGTAGTTCATTAATTAATAATTATTTTTTGTGAAAATGTTATAAAAATTAAAAATGTTCTTTGCGTCCAAAAAATTGGGTCTTTAACTACACAAATAAAAGTATTTAGTAAATATTCTCCACTTAACTTAAGAAGCCGATGACAATATTTCATTAATGTTTTTGCGAAATTAATTTCATGGACATTTGCCCACATCTTCAGTGAACACAATTCGTTGTCAAGGATACCATGCATCTACGTATTTACGTATTACCAACATCTGAAGATGAAACAAACCTAAAAACAGAATAAATTGCCGGTATGTCAAAATTCATTACGCGATTTTAATTTTTTTAAATAAATATTTCTTCCCAAATATTAAATCTATGGGACCATTTAATTCTTTTAATAATTTAACTTCGGGATTTATTTCATGATTAAATGATCAAAAATGATCTGCTATGGCCGATTTATCAATTTGTTTATATCTAAAGTTACGAAAATGTTCTTTCTTTCTGGTTTCCAAACTACGTTTCGTCTTTCCAATATAAACCTGATCACAATCTAAGCAATTAAATTGATAAATGCAAGATTTTTTATTATTAGGAATTTTATCTTTTTTAGAAAATTGTAATAAATTTTTAATACTATATTTATTTTGAGGAACTAAAGTTATACCAACTTCTTTAAAAAAAAATTGAAAATGTTTATTAACCCAAGGATGGTAAGTACATTTTTTAAATTTATAATCATCTTTTATTTTTTTAAGAGTAGGAATATCATTAATACTTTTCTGAGCTTTTAATACTTGAGCTTTTAAGTTGAATTTTTGTTTTTGGCTGGTACAGAGAAATTTTAAAAGATCCAAATTCTTAGTTTTGGAATATTTTTGTAGCATATGTTCTAAAATATTTCCATGTGTTAGCTCTCCAAATTTTGAAAATAATAATGTTTTTTTTATTCCTTAACACCATATAATTTCCAAAACATGAGCATTAACAAAAAAGAGAAGCGTGAAGTTTCTTATTTATATATTATAGACCTATCCTGTAAGTTTCACCAAGATAAATGAAAAACTTTGACGCGTGAGGCATTTTGTATACTGAAAAGTGATAGAAAAATGTTTCTCAGAAAATTAATTTTAAAGTAATGATTGTTACTTTTAACGATTGTTAAAGATTTCCTTTAAACTGTCACGTGATGTCTTAAAATGGTGCAAATGGTAGAAATAGCACGCCACACCCTAAGCTACCAACAAATGGCAAAAAAGAAAATTCCATGATTTTCAACATTTTCGGCGAATTTTCAGTGTAGGCATTTCACAGCGGCTAGCTCTTAAAAGATTTGACTATCCCTTAAGGCTTACTATTTTCCCGTGGTCCCTTCCACCTACAAGGAAAGATGTAAGCCATTTCTAAAAATGTTTATCTCGATGTACATGAAGTAGATAGAGAATTGTGTGGCTTTAAGAAATGTTTGTACAAGGGTAGAAAAGATCATGAAGATGCACACATCAGATCTTTTTATATCATTGTTTTGATCAACCTGTTGATGTTCTGTTACAGAACTTCTTGCCCATTCTCTCCTCTCCACCTCCCTCCCTCTCTTTCTTTCTCACATTGTCCTTGGTGAAGACGAAGTTGAGTACCATTGCTCTAAGAGGTCTACTTATCGACCACTTACTTACACGTGTTGTTCACACATGATTTCCATGCGAAACTCGCACTTGCCGTTAAACTGCCGCATCGCGGAGTGGGAGGAACTAATGCAAATGAGCTTTATCCGCTTCGTTTTAATCCTGGCCTGCTTTCAGGATGTCACGAAACTTTGCACATATTATAGTGTCCTTAATTTGACACTGACCCACTTCAAGAAACCTGCCACTCCTCATACAGGAGCTAATAATTGCCCCTCCTGCTGATTTATTAGTATTCTGAAATTTAGAAGTGGATACTAACGCAGCATCTCCTCAAAGGACTTAATACCCATCCTCGAGATGTCATTTAGAATACTGGTTGGAACAGGAAAAGCCATGGTGACAATAGCAACGAAATAAGAGTAACTTAAGATTGGCGGACGATTTCGTGATATTTATTAAACCTTTCAGAGAGTTTGAAGAAATTATATTAGAGGTAATACTATTATTGTCTGTAACACATCCCGTTTATGATCTGTCTTTTTCGGGGGTAGCCTCATCCTTCTTCTTCTTCTTCTTCTTCTTCTTCTTCTTCTTCTTCTTCTTCTTCTTCTTCTTCTTCTTCTTCTTCTTCTTCTTCTTCTTCTTCTTCTTCTTCTTCTTCTTCTTCTTCTTCTTCTTCTTCTTCTTCTTCTTCTTCTTCTTCTTCTTCTTCTTCTTCTTCTTCTTCTTCTTCTTCTTCTTCTTCTTCTTCTTCTTCTTCTTCTTCTTCTTCTTCTTCTTCTTCTTCTTCTTCTTCTTCTTCTTCTTCTTCTTCTTCTTCTTCTTCTTCTTCTTCTTCTTCTTCTTCTTCTTCTTCTTCTTCTTCTTCTTCTTCTTCTTCTTCTTCTTCTTCTTCTTCTTCTTCTTCTTCTTCTTCTTCTTCTTCTTCTTCTTCTTCTTCTTCTTCTTCTTCTTCTTCTTCTTCTTCTTCTTCTTCTTCTTCTTCTTCTCCTTGTTCTTCACTCCAAAGGCTAGGCAATGCTGCCTGTTCGGGCTTAAAACATATCTGACCATCGTTTTCGTGGTCTTCCCGGATGTCTCTTTCCTCTAGGTTTATAGTTTATAACTCTTCTTGGGATCCTATCTCTTGGCATTCTCTCAATATGCTCTCTCCATTCATTTCTATAATTTATTATTTTTTCTTCTAAAGAAGTTATTTCTAAATCTTCTCTTATTTTTTCATTTGGAATTTTATCTAAAAGAGTGCATCCCTTTACTGCTCTTAAAAATCTCATTTCGGTAGCCTGTATCTTGTTTTGTCTGCTTTTGTTAATATCCATGTTTCAGAACCAAAATGAAAAGCAGACACAGCCAATACTTTATAAAATTTAATCCGTGTTTCTTTTCTGGTTTTAGTTTTTAGGCTTCTATTTATTATGTCGCATATTTGTTGAAACATTGGTAATTTTTTTTAAAATCATTTTCATATTTATAACTGACATATGTTCCCAAATATTTAAAACCCATAACTTGCTCTAAGATGATATCATCAATTACTATTTTGGTTCGAATAGTGTCTTTAACTCGAAACGCCATTGTTTTTGTTTTATTCGTAGAAATTTTGAAATTATAATTATTACATAACTTCTGTAAAATATATACTGCTCTTTACAGCTCGTCTTCAGTTTTACTTATAATTATTTGGTCATCCGCAAATAGCATCGTCTTAAGAATAAAATTTGGTGCAAGAGGAATGCCTCCGTTAATCTTAAACATCTACTCTCTAATCAGATCATCTATATAAATTATGAATAAGATAGGAGACAAACTGCAAGCCTGTCTTACACCTTGATGTGTATGTATCCATTTACTATACATTCCATTTCCAATATGTATGCTGATTGTTGTATCCTCATATATAGATTTTAGAACTTTAATGAGATGATTTGGGTAGCCTCATCCTAGTAAGCGATAACTGCAGACACCAAGTAGGTGGAAGCAGTTACCTCAGATAGTAAAGACGAATGTCGGGTAACTCTAAGCTCTATGGACCCTGGGCCCATTTGAGCATCATTTCACCCATTCCATTCATCGTCCGATATGACTTAACGTTGGAGGACGTAAAATTAAAAAAAAAAACCTCAGATAGTAAAGTGGCGATAAGAAATGTGCTAAAATGAGAGGACCTAAAGCTTTTACCGTAGGCTTCAAATTACGCTGTATCTTGGTGATATTTCCCATGAGTTGCTCAGTCGTGAAGTTGGACAGGGTTGATTTAAAATAGCTACCCCAGAAACAGGAAGCGAATCATGAACTCTCGGTACGACAGCCACGAACCGAAGTTGATCTAGAAATAAATTCATCCAAGAACGTTCCAAGAAGGCACCAATCAGATAGTCACATTAATGCATTGCTGTAATGGATATCTGGTATGACGTATATCATGAAAACGCGAGGATTACTGTCTGAAATTCTGGAGCTCCTAATGAAAACGGAAAAAAGAAGACGAAACTAAGCCATAAAAATACCCTAAATTGTGCATGCCTCCTTCTTTCTTTATGACAATCCGATATGGTTATCACGGTTGAAAGCGTAAATACATAAAATTGAAAATAATACTAGGTACATTTTCAGGAACGAGGATTTGAGGAGGTTTGAAAGATGTAGACAAAACTGTGGCATGTAGCTTGGAAAGGATATGATATCATAATGCAGGGTGATAGGTGGGGTTTCCCACAGCTGTAACAAAAAATAAACAGAGCAAGCAGCAGGCCTAACAGCAAATATTTCCCAAGAATTCAAAGGTATGTTCGTGTTCAAAGTATAGGACAGCAAAGATTAGACAAACGTGTAAATATGTTTGCTTATTGTTACGTAGAAAATGAAGCTAGCTACAGTGAAGTAATGAATATTATACAAATATAAATATTTGTAACAAAAACTTCAGTTATCTTAAAAAATATTACTTCTTCTTTCAAATTGAAATCGATTTCACGAACTCTTGTTCGCATCGTTACACACTTTTCTTTTTTTGGTGAAATATAGAAACCCCGTTGAATAGAGAAGGTAGTAAAACAATGAAAACAAATATCTTTGAAAGCCTTGAAGAAACAGGGGTTAAGTTTACCATACGTGTAAGAAGCTTTCTCAGTAAATATTGACGATATCCGTCTCTGCAGTTGCTGTGTCAAATTCTTCCCGTCAAGGAAATACTGCCTCCAGACTGACCAAGAATGTCGGTCATCATCTACATCTCTAACGACTAAACTGTGCTGCCAGATACACGTGCAACTTTCCTTTCCTGTTTTATCTGCAGTTTTAATAACTTCGGAATCCGTCATCATGATCCAAGATCCCAAGTAGAGCAATTAAAAGTTACGATCTAGAGAGAAGTCTTCCTACTTGTCCAAAAGGTGGCAAATCGTACCACGTTTGTGCTATAAAAATAGCGAAAGCTATGTATCAAATGTTTGTTTCTGTTTATTAGACATGTATGGATTTTATGACCTTGTAGATGTTGTTTTGCATAGCAAATAAGTTAACTAGTAGGTTTTACTCATATGTTGCACATTTCAAGGCTAATGTGAACAGCTTGGACCACTTATTATATAAATGTTGAATGTTAAAACAGGTTGTGGAAGTGCTTCCTAAACAAACTACTCGTTTTTATTATAAACGATTAAGTAGTATACTCAAATAACAAATAGTTTCTTAAACCATTTCCATGCAGCTTTATAAACACCAATTACAATTTAATAAATTTCGTTTACCTCCCTATGTTTTACTTACTACCAAAAGATTAGATTAGATTTTTTTCTGTGCATATTCCAAAATTTTACAATTTACAACTTTATGCTACATCTATTTGTATTTACCTTATTGCTACCTTGGCTTATGATACCGAAATTAAGAATCGCCATGTATAAAGAATCGTAATGGATTTCAAAGGAGTCTTATATGTTTGATACGACACGAACAGGTGCAGTTGGTTGAGTTGTTATAACAAAAGAAATGTAAGAAACAGTGACCTTAGCAGATTTCTAAAGGATGCACTTGACTGTGTGAATAGGGCATTCTTCGGATCCTTCATAATGGTGACAAAATAGCCACAAAAGAAATATTTGGTTGAATAATGGGCTTCCAAAAAGTGAAAGCGTCATACTCACATGCAGCTGTGAGGACAGGCAGTCACTTCGTGGCTGGCAAGCCACTAAGACAGTCCGAAGCGTGAGGGCGATTAGGGCTGTCCACTTCTTCTGTCTTGGTTGAGTACAGACCAGAAGAGGTGAGAGAAGATATTTGTCGGTTCATATGTACGTGAAGAACGAATTAAGTTTATCGAGTAATAAGCATTCCACCTTCAGTCTCTCTGAACAGTGATCTATTGGTAATCCTTGGTCGGCAACTTCAAGTTCGATGTTCTGAGAAAAAGAAGCAGTCAATAAATCAGTTTGAAACTGGCATTCCAGTGTCATTAAACTATCCTTCTCACACATATCCACGCATACCCTGTGAGAAACCTCGGTGCTTTACCCTGAGCTAAACATTATTTGTTTCAAACTGTCCCGTAAAAATGGAACTATTTGCTAGCCAATATTAATTGCTTCACTTACATGACACCCTGGTCTTCTGTTCTGCCAGGTATCTTTTAATCTTCATGCCTCCTTGTCACTTAATTATCACGCCCCCCATCTTCCTTTCTTATATTCTTTACATTTCTGGCCCATTTTTCTTTTACTTTCTGCAAGAACGCACCAAGACTTCTTACCTTCTTTTCCTCCCTGCCCATTAACATTCTTATAGCTACTATCCTCTTCTCTACTTTCTCCCATTTTTCCTCCCGAACCTTTTTTCTCCAGATTGCAACCTCCTCGCATTCTGTTACATAGTGTTCTATGCTTTCTTTTCCCCCATACAATTCACAAATTCCCTTTTCCCTACCTCTTATCCCTCTTAGAAATATTGTCCCCTTCTCAACCAAGCTAACCCTTCTCTCTCTCATCTATTGCAGTAATCTACATATGCTTCTCGTCCCCAATTTCTTTTTATTTGCTTGTAACATTTTAATGATTTCATATTTTCTAGACTTCCCCAAATTTCCTGTCTTTCTATATCTTCTATTCTGCATTTTACCAATTTACCCACATCGCTTGTATTCCTTTCCTCTAATCTCCATACATCTCCCATTTCTATTTTTTTTCTATAATTTCTCTTATCTCTGTCCACCAACTATTTGAGTTCACTAATCTTTTTTGCAGTCTCATGCATAAATTCATAATTTCCCCTTTTTCTTTGGCCAAACACCTATACCAAAATTTTATTATTCTTTCCATTATTATTCCATTTCTTCTTGTCTTTCCTAATTCTACTAAAGCTACTTCCCAAGCTGCCGATCTTGGCAAGCCTAGTAGCTCTTTACAAAACCTTCTGTAGTTTTGGTCCATCGTTTTGTTTATCACTGTGTGCCCCCAGATCTTCAGTGCATACAACATTTTGGATTCAACTACTGCTTCATATATTCATTCTAACCACTTGGTTGTCATTTCTAGCTTATATTTGCATATTCTTATCCCATTCATTGCCACCCTTCCTCTTGCTTCCATTTTTCTCCTGTGTGCTCCCCACTTTCCATTGTTATTCAACCTCACTCCTAAGTATTCATTGACCACTTCTACCCTTTTGCCATTTAGTACCCACTTTTAAGTGGATGTCCTATGCGTTACCCCTTAAAGTTGTAATTTCATGACACCGTGTGATATCCCTAATAATACAAATTTCACAATATTCATAGAAATGAGTATGAAATATTGGAGAATGTAATATTTCTGATTTCCAACACTATTCTTGACAGTCATTCAGTTTATGTATTGCATAACCTCTAAGCATCTAATAACACCCAAAACACTATCGAGGGTGTCAAATAATTTTTTTGCAAAGTCCTGACATTTTAAACCATTCTTACCTCTCCTTTGGTCCATAGTTACTTAATAATACAAAGACTAATACTGTTTTCACATAATATAAAATCTCCTGTCAGTTTAGGATAAGTCGAATGGGTGAATATATCGTCGTGGCGCTGGGCATAAGCGTTTCGGCACAAATCGATAATAGACGGCGGATAATGTTTCAGGAGCTTGCATGAGCAGTTAACGATAACGCGGCGAGTGATCACAAAAGCGGCAAACAATGTTATCTCAGATAAAGGACTCGCCGCCGCAGGTAGGGTTTCATGTTTGGAAATTTCTAGAGATATCTGGATAGACGAAGAATGGTTGTTTTCTTATTTGTGCGAGGATGTTCCCGACGTATGAATGGACATATAAAAAGGATTGTGACACGCCAGAGGAGTAGTTGTGAAATGAGAGATAGCCAGCTGTGTTGTTGTAACGAGAGCTAAAGATGTAATCTGCTGTCACTGTTTGTTATTGTGATCGATCTTGTAAGACTGTGTATATGTGATTTAATGTTCTTACGTGAGAATTGAATAGTGTATTACTATGGAAATAAAGAAGATTTTTAATTTCCGCAACTCGGCCTTTGAATTTTACGAACCCACAAAGTTACAATATTTTATTTTCACTAAATTTGACGTTATTAAAATGATAATCTGTAAAAGTTGAGAAAATGATCTCAGTTGATGAGATACCTAGCGTTACCTGGATACAAGTGTCACTCCCTCTCTCCCCACTAGCAATGCTATCGATTACAACGTACAAAGTTCACACAACAATAATACGTTCTTACAGAAGAGTTATCAAGTTTTAACATAACTATCGCATGTGTACTTTTATAAGAAGGCCTGATTGTCTTTTTTAGCGGTGCCATTTGTTTTTGTTTACTAAATGGTTACCGTCTATCAAAATAAACGTCTGCGGCGTTTTCTTATGTTTGCGTTTTCTGTGGAATAAAAAGAAATATTTTCCATTCTATAGCATTCTCACGAAAAGTAAAAGCCCTCACCGCAAACATGTTGACACCAGTATGTTCGCAGGCCCACCTCAGCAGCGTAGATGGTAACGTGTCTTCCTCGCGTTCAAAAGGTCCCGAGTTCGAATCTCGTTCAGGATAAGTTACCTGGATAAGGTTTCTTCCGGGGTTTTGCCATATCCTGATAGACGAATGTCAGGTAACTCTAAGTTATATAGACCCTGGGCACATTTGAGCATTATTTGACCCATTCCATTCATCGTCCGATATGACTTAATGCTGGAGGACCTAAATTAAAAAAGAATGTTCGCAATCTTATATCAGCCCTCGCAAACCCATTGATCTTTTAGTCACTTTAGGATTTAAAATTATACCCTGTATTGTTTAGAAGGATGCTGTATTTTAATGGGTGAAAACATTATCTAACTCTGTTGAGCAGTTTTCGGAATGATCGTGTACAGGATGATTCAAAATGAATATAGGCATTTTAAGACTATTTTTATTACATTTAACTTACATTTACAAAATAAATAGAATGAAAGAGCAAATTAGTTTTTCCTAAGCGTTCAGTGTGTTCAGTGGAGTGGATAGGGGAGTTCTACTCAAACGTTGATCAGTGTGTATGTCATAACTGTTGCAAAACTTTAAAAATCCTGTTTCTCAAGTCGGCAAGATTAGCAGGTAGCGGAGGCACATGCCTTCTCGTAATTCTTAATCAACTCCGAAAGATAAAAGTCCATGGCTCAAATAGGGTGAACCGACCGACGACTGAACTGCTGGCAGGCTATGAACCGCCTGAGTGAACTTACCTGCGTGTCCACCCATACTGCCCATTGTTCCTATGCCCACAAGTAGGGGCACCCCGGGAGGAAGGATGAGCGAAGGAGACAGAGGGCGGCCGACTAAAACAGCCACGACAGTACAGAGGGCAGGGTCCCTACAGTTTACTTGGATAGAGACTTCCCCCGACAGGCCAGGACAACCGACACGCTCCCCTACAGCAGGACGGCAACGAGCCCAGCATCCGAGCCCTAATGCTCCCAGGCAGGCGATCTGAGCTACAAAGGTCCTTGCCTGGCGGTCCCGAAATAACCCCAGCAGAGGAGCGGAGACCGGCAACCGACCTACCGGAGGAGGAAGTAGTTTTCCTCAGAGCATATCATCCTGCCATGCACCGCCGAGACACCCGCCGACACTTCTACCCTTGAAAGATGATATGAAATGATAATGGAGATGAGATGGAGGGACAGGAAATTCGGGGGATGTAATTAACCTACCCAGCATTCGCCTAGCAACCCGGGAAAACTCCCGAAAATACCCATAGTTCAGGTAGGTCGGCGACGGGAATCGAACCCGGACCTTGCGAAACCGCCTGAGCCATCCCGCTCGGCAAGAGGCTTATGAGATAGTATTATACTCCTCTGAGGCTATGCGAAATAAGCTCTGTCATCCAGCTAATCCAGCGATTCGGCACAATGTTTTCTTAACCAATTGCATAAAGCTATGCCAATGAAGTGGCGCACTATGTTGCTCTCAAATAATGTGCAGCTTCTTTCAATTGAGGAGAGAGCCATAGTTGCAGCGAATCAATGCAATAAACGCCAGTTATACCTAGTTGCATCACTGCAAAAAGGAGGTCCCATAATCCTACCGCCAGCATATATCATTAAAAATTTTACATTTTGGGATGTCTCGTTGCAACTGTAGCATGTGGTGAGTATATAGAAAAGGCGCCGTATATGTTTAAAATAAGTCAGTTAAAGAACGAATTTTGTAATTCAGTATTGTAGCGAACCCATTGTAGCGAAGATGCGCGGCCAGCGCGCACAAAGAGACAGTGTAGCGAATAGATGAAAGCTTGCCGAAACAGATAAAGGTAGATAACTGGAAGGTTCGTCTTTCTTGTGAGATCATTCCACACACGTCTGGAATCATGAATAGACTATAAAAGGAAGCCGTGGTTAGTTTAGCAGTCAGTGGTATTGGTGTGGCAGACGAACTTCAAGGCTGTATTTGTGTATGTTACGTAATTCTGCTACTGTAAGGGTTAGCTAAAGTGTATTTCTACGGAAATAAAGAACATTTTGAATTTCTGCAAATTGGACTTATAATTCAACGAAACCACAAAGTCACAGTATGTTCTAAGGGCGTGAAATGAAGTTCACAAAAACAATCCCACAGAAAAGTTCCCTTTGAGACATTTTTCGAAAATTTTGACTTTCCAAAAATTTTTTTAATATGATATTGATTCGAATCCCGATTTTAACTATTTTCAGGTATATAACTTGAATTTTATGGCCAAATACTCTGAAATATTCATTCCGAATTACATGTTAAACTAGTAAATCGTAAAAAAAGACAAAATTTTACTGCCCAAAAATGTATATCTCCTTAAAATTTATGTCAACTGCTTGTTTTAGTTAATTACTTCCGATATAATCCTTGCTATTGTTTTATATTTTAAAACATTTAGATTACACTGAAATGGAGAAATCGTTACCTTACTGTTTTGTTTTTCTTTATTATTTCTCTCTCTCGGACAATGCAAAAACAGCGGCATTGCAGAGCCAATACATAGCGACCCGCTTTTAAAAGATTTACTATAGCTTCTGTTCCCCTATACGCATTGTACCTACAAGTTACATGAAGTACTTAGAGCGATAAACATTTTAAGTGCAGTTTGTAAAAGAGTAAGTAGAGAAAGCTATATGAGCGTAATGCAGATTTCTTTTCACACAGGTTTTAAAATGCATATTTTTGCGATATAGTATCGCGTACGCTTAAAAAATGATTTTTATTTGAAACTCGTCTCATTTTGTCACAGGTGAGATCCTCCCAGTCGGCAATATGACCATAAATGCCATCTCTGACTTGCGCCGCATAGCAGGAACCAAAAGTACAGGTGATCCAGATCTACCCAGTCTACTCGACATAGAGGTATGCACTCCACAAGATGTTTTGAATCCACCACGGCAGAGACCCACTTTTGGTGTTCGATGTAAGATATTTGAACTAGATCCTTGTCAAGGAATGGGCAAGGTATGTCTGGTATATCTAGATCGCATTGGTGGTACAGATGCAGATCAAAAGAAACAGGATCCCAGCATCTGGCTGTTGGACAGGAGTTTGGAATGGCATTTTCTGGCTCCTGATTTCACCCAGTACTTCCGTATGATGCTCGTTCATCTTGGTCTACCTCAATGGCAGTTCAGGTTCACTCCAATGGGACTTACTCCGTGGGCTGAGGTAAATATAAAGTGTATAAAATTAGATTCTGTTTAGTTAATGCTAACTTTTTTTTCAATTTTATATACTCATTTTCTTTGTCTAAACAAATACAGTTTAAACTGCACTAAAATACTTACATTACTAAAGGAGGTTACTTAACGAGCTCCATTTATATAATATTTCTCAACAGTGTTTGCAAAATTAAAGGATAATATACATATATCCCTAAGAAAGTTTAAGTGCTTTACCTACATTTTTACAGTCACTAAGAATTTTCATGTCATTAAACTGTGTTCTTAAATATTCGTTGTAGTCAATGTATATATTTATATTAACATATTTTTAATTTGTACATGTTATGAACCACTTTTGTTTACCAGTAAAATTATTAATTGAAGCCTTAGTAACTTGAAAACTATTACTTGTATGCATGCAAAATATTTTATTTGTGTTATAATTAAAAATACATGTTATTAAATGTAGAGTTTAAAAATTCAATTACATGTACACACATTTAAGCTTTGAAATTTGTTAGGAAGGAGTGTATATGTCATTCTGCTAGGAGGCGATTCCACTTGTGCTATTTAAGTCAACAGAAATAAAAATCATCGCATTATAATGTTCATACAGAACGCCAAAGGCAAGTTTTTCTTATAGGAGTATATGACGGCACAGCAATTAATTGACCGTTTTTGTTATCTAATTTCTTCCTAAGGGACTCTTTTGCCACAAGTCAGCATTTTACAAGCATTTATGTACAATGGAGTAGCAGTTTTCTTTGTGTTATAGCGGCCGAATAATTTAACGTACCTCTGGTATAAACATAATTGTAACAATGTATATATTTTTCTTTCGGTTTTTTCGAGTACTAAAAGACAAAATAGTACTCGAAGTACAAAATAGTACAGAAAGCTGGGTGCTGACAACCAGATAAGAACAATGGTTATTACGGTGGGAAAGGAAGATCCTGAGAAATATATTTGGAGTGATAAAGGACTTGAACGGATGGAGAATGAAGACTAACTTGGAGTTACTGTGCCTATTTGGACTACCAAATGTAGTAGTGAAAATTAAACAAGGAAGAATAAGGTGGATTGGCCATGTGCAGAGAATGCTGGAAACCAGTCTAGTTAAGAAGATATTCATAGGAAAGCTGGTTTTCAGAACAAGAAGAGGAAGACCTAGGAAAAGATGGGTAGATGATGTAGAAGACGACTTGAGAAAGTTGGGGGTTAAAGGCTGGAGAAGAAAAGCAGAGGACCGAGTAGGATGGAAAAGGGTGGTTAGGGAGGCCAAGGGCCTACATGGCCTGTAGCGCCAACTATCATCATCATCATCATCATCATCATCCTCATCAAAAAACAAAATAAGTTACTTGCTAGTTTCGTTTTAGTGCTTAAATTAAATATTTGTATATATTATACTGCACTGCAGTATATTATAGTGCATTTCCTAGAATTGGTACTCAAAGAAAAACTGTTTTGAGATTAAACATTACTTGCAAATGTAATATTTTAAAGCAAAGGTCAAGAAAGAAAGAAAGATATCCTACAGCCGGGCCAGAGCAGCGCAGGTAGACCACCCGGCCCTTTGGAGTTCTACTGTGACATATGGAGGGAGAGGAAGCGGGAGGGAAGGGCAGAGGGGAGGTATGAAGAGACTCCGAGGGCGACCAGAACTAGACATGCACTAACCAGCCGCAACCCGCTGAACACTGTCACCTGGTTTATAATCCTGAAACAAATAACAACGAAGGCAATGTTCAGGAAGAGATGGGAGAGAAACCACCCCAAGATTCGACTTCTGACTGGAAAACTGCGAGAAGTGCATGAGTCAGAGTGAGCAGTCACCTGAAATATAATCTGGGAGTCCTCAAGTTATTCTTGCGCCGCCTCACTCGGTAAGCCCCACTCGGCAGCGTAGGTGGTAGCGTTTCTGCTTCAAGTTCAATAGGTCTCGAGTTCGAATCTCGGTCAGGGTGAGTTAACCTGGATAAATTTTTTCCGGGGTTTTCCCTTATCCTGAAAGGGATAACTCTAAATCTCATGGACCCTGAGCTCATTTTAGCATAATTTCACCAATTTCATCCATTATCCGGTATGACATCGTTGGAGAACATAAATTAAAAGAAATCATTCGGTAAGTTAATATCTGAAATTACTATCCTTGGCGTAACATAGTATCTAATTCGTAATGAAGTCCGAATCAACATGCATTCTACTCTACAATAGGCCTGAGGGCATCCTTCAAGTGTGAATTTCTCACCCACCTACAGGGAAAGTCCTCTATTGCCAAATATCTCTCCACTTCAAAGAGGTTTTACACCATTATATGAAATATAAATTAATGGTTATTAATTACACTGAATGTAACTGTATTTCTTTCGTACTCCATTATACTTAAATTCTAGTTGTGGTTAAACTCCTTATTGTGAAACCCATTAATATCATCCACCTAACATAGGCGACTTTAGTGTGTCAAGTTCTTTTAGATTTTCTTCTACAACTTCGCTTCACATCCCAAAATACAATGCCAAGTACGGTCTGGTTCAATTTCTCCTTAATATCCATTCCTTAGTCCATTTAAACTCATGATTACTCCATACCAGTCCTTCTGTTCCGCATTTATCACAAATTTTAATGTTTTTCTCTTCCCAAGTCATGTTTCAAGGGTTTACATAAATTCAGATACTAACTGATATTTCCTGTTTTTCAGTATCCTCAGATCTTAATTTTATTTCCTTTCAGAAACCATTCACCATTCTTTCACTGTGTAATCATGTCGCTCTCATGCCAACTTACAAATTACATATTTTAGATTACGAAATACAATACCATAAGTTCATAAGATTTTAGTTAATTGATGGAAATTAATCATTTCTTCACACTAGCCGTATATAGGCTAAGGTTTTTAATAGAGTCAACATGAAAAATTCAATGCCATGGCCGGAATTTGAACCACGGATCTCGTGGTTTACGTCCAGTCGCTCTAACCCTTTGAGCTACCATGGCCAACGTGCCGTCCTGACATTAAATTCTCCATTTGACTCGATATCTCCCCGGTAAACCACTAGAGGATCTCGCATTCGAGATACACCGCTTGTAGCGACTTACTATCGCAGGTGCAGTTTTATATATCAAAAAATCGACTGACTTGGTTCTGTAGCTTTTAAGCACACGTAAAATCCATTCGTCTGGGCGGGTTTACCTGAGTGACAGTTAGACTTGTGCCCCCCCCCCCTTTTTAAATTAAGAAATAAAGTATAAGTATCCCTAACACATTAAAAATCCTGAAGAGTTCCTTAGATGAGTGACGCATCTAAAATGGTTCAGGCCGTAACGTTTATGGTCCATATTCAGGAGGCTTTGTATTTGATTGCCTTGGTCGTCGTAGTCCATGGAAGTTTTCAGGGTTTCCCAGGGTCGTTAGATAAATGCTGCAAATACTGATTACATCCTCCTAATTTCCTTTATCTCCGTTTCACCTGGCTTCTCATTTCACATCACCCTCCATTCGCTTGTTTTCTTTCAGAGTTGATACGTATCGATAGGTTTCTCGGCGATGCATGGCATGGGAAAAGGATATTTTTCGTGAACCTGCTTCTCACATTGGGACGATATCTGGTTTACAGACCCCCCGGGAAGGTTGATGGCTGCAACAGATGCCGCCGGGAAATTGTTGTTAGGGAACTGTCCTCTCTGACATATCTCCTAGCTCGACCTTTGTCTCCTCTCACTTTACTCCTCCCTCTCGGTACAACCATCCCCTTTTAGAGCACAGATATGAAATACCACGTTGGCTACAGGGGCTGAAGTGCCCCTCCGTTATTTTTGCCTTATCTTAGTGTGACCCAAAGGCTTGCTCACCTCTTATATTTGATTTGTTTGTTCGCAGCAAATGTTTGTGTTGATTGCTCCTCATCTTTTGACGCCAGATGGAAAGGGCGAGAAGCCACATGGAGTCGACTGGAATGATGTTCCATACAACCACATTGATCCCTCCATCTTCAAAACTAAATCACCAAAGAAGAAACAGTCCGATACCACAGAGCTAACTACGACTACCACATCCAATACCTCTCACCACTCTACTGCAGCTACATCTAAATCTCGTTAATACCAACGTGCCTCTTTTATTAAATAAAATAATGCTAATTTTTCATAATCAATTTGGCTAGAGGACAAAATCATTGACAAATGATTACATAATAAATAAAATGGAAAATACATATAAGATAAGACATCAAAGCTACCATTCAACCTCTAAGAAGAACTGGAATGAGTAACTGCAACGTTTATATTCTAGTTCATGACATTGTATATTTATGCAATAATAAAATATCTAATATTCTAAAGAGGTCTGTGTTCAATATTTCTGTAACCGGCTAATATGCAAAATGTTATAGGTAAAAGTTTCAAGTATTGAAATTCTGATTCCTCTAGCCACCAATCAGTATTTTCAACCTTGCTCTGAATGTTAGAAGCCGAAGACTAAAATATACTCACAGTCTTCGTAAAGCACAGTTTTAAACGTTAAACCATGTTCAAATAACATCCATCTTGCGCTGTATCACTTGAAAGTGACAATCTTGAAAACACCAAAATACGTTTATGAAAACACTATAGAACTAGTTTGTAATACACTTATTCCACTGCAAGAAGTGTAAACAATAAACAAGGGTAAGTCCTTCTAACCTACATACAGTAAGTAATTTCTGCTTTATTTACTAAAGTGATGTGTAAAGCACTAAATTTATATGTTTATTCAGTGTCCAGGAATAATAATAATAAATTGTTATTTATTATTATGTATTATTATTTACTATTATGTTGTTGTTTTCAAATGCTAGGCTTTGGCAATGAATCCATTAGCTCTCTTGCTCTCCAATATTTCTGTGTAGTGGGTCTGGCAGGTAGGACTTCACAGGTTAAAAGATGTTCCTCAGTCATTTCCTCTTCTTTGTTGCACAAGTACAATTTGGACTTGTACAAATTCCTATTCTGTGTAAGTGTTGGGCCAAATAATCAGGTTCCGTAAGTAATCTAAAATTTACTACTGCAGCTTTACGTATGATTTCTGGAATAATTTCTGGATTTTTGATTAAAATGTTCCATTTTTTATCTTTGGATTTGTTAGATATTGATTGGTTTTGTTTGTTTTTATATTTGCTTTTGATTAACCTTTTTATGGATGCAAAGGGTAAGTTTTTACTTTTGTTCTGAATTAAATTTGCACCTTTTTTGCCAAGGAAATCAGCTGATTCATTTCCAGCAATTCCACAATGTGCAG
>CM060957.1:62438276-62643276 GCA_030765055.1 Mantis religiosa | reverse complement strand
AGGATAGAAGAGCAATTACAGATACAGAAACATGGGAATACGAAGGGACTGATTTAGAAGTAGAATTTGCAGTTAACGAAGGGAAAATAAAAAAGCTCCAGAACCAGGACAAATAAATTTATAACTTTTAAAATATAGAGGGCCAAAAGTATAGAGACTATTGACTAAATTAATGAACAAAGTTGTTCATGGAGAAACAAATCCAGATGAAACAATTTGGGATATTTAATTCCTATATACAAAAAGGAGGGAGGAAAAATTGTAGCAATTACAGCAGAATTTGTGTCACAAACCCCTTATGAAGACTTTAGGAAGATTACTAAAAAATCGTTTGGAGATGGAGTTCATGGGCTCTGAAGAACAATGTGGCTTCACAGCAGGAAGGGCATGTGCTGATCACATATTTACTTTACGGCAAAAATTAGAAAAATATAAAATGAAAAATAAAGATGTTGAACTCATCTTCATTGACCTTGAAAAGACATACGACGACAATGTCCCCAGAAAATTACTATGCAAAGCATTAGAAATGACAGGAATAAGCAAGTCTATCATACTTGTAATTAAAGAAATATACAACAACACCTTTCAAGTGATACAAGGTACAAAATTGTCAAAGCCATTTTATACTAGCAAAGGGCTTTTACGAGGGTGCTGCTTATCACCCTTATTATTTAAAATTTTCATTGATGTAAGCTTAAGAGACTGGACAAAAATTTGGAAGAACGGACTACCAAATAAGGGATAATATATTTATCTCTAATCTGTTATTTGCCAACGAACAAGTAATTGTCACACAAGATAACGAAGATACCGATTACATGTGTAGAAACTTACAAGAAGAATATTGGAAGTGGGGACTGAAAATAAATTTGAAGAAAACTTAACATCTGATAGTTGGTATTGAATATAAGAAAGTCAAAAGTTTCAAGTATTTGGGATCGATATTACAAAAAGGAGGATTATCAAAATTAGAAATAGGCAGAAGAATATGATAATATTTATTTAACTTCAGAGCATTTTGTTATGATCTTAACTGTACAATACATTCAACCACTTACTGTAAATATCAACAGCTTCCTTTTCAGTTACAAGTGCTTTATTTAGTATTACCAAACACGTGAAATAATATGCTCGTCTCACTACATAAGGCATTTAGTTTTGGGTAATTTATCTACAATATTTTTATGTTTTGTGTTTTGTTTATCATTTAATGCTTCCATCTTCAACCTCACTAACATTAACTTCCCTCTAAAAGGTAGAAGTTGCATATGTCCACCAGCTTATTTGTTATCATGGACTGCTATAACGAAATTCTGGAACACGTTAAACACTCACAAGCATTAATTATGCAATAGCTTTCTTATTGCGGTTTCGTAAGCCAAATAAATTCTTAATAGTAGCAAGCTGCTACGGAGTATGCCGGTATGTTTACAAACAGTTACAGCATGAGGCACAACGTGTGTCAGTACCTGCGAACTCCGACAGTGTGAGGCACGCGTCGTTGGTCCTGTCACTACCTAATCCACACTCATCTGGAGCATTTTATGCGGCTCTAATGCTGGTAAAAACTATCTATATGTCACATAGAAGCTGAGCAGCTATTCATATATATTCGTTCGGTGTCGTTTTGAAACACCCTGTATATGTGCAAAAGTGCATATAAGTCTGTTTCTACTCATAATGCTTACCCTAAAGAATGTCTTAACGTCATTACGGTCACCAGCTTGAAAGTCTCCAAAGATATTATTGCTTATCACTCATGAAATTATTTTAAAAAATAACAGATCATGATCTTTAACAGAATTTTGCTTACGTAGGATTTAGCCATAGAAAAATAACTGAGGCTAATAAATTTTGCATAGAATTTATATCTTCATAGGTCCATATACTCAAAAAGTTTATGCCCGTCTCGGTAGCGTAGTGGTAGCGTGTCTGCCTAACGTTCCAGAGGTCCCGAGTTTGAATCTCGGTAAGGGTGAGATACCTGTTTAAGGTTTTTCCAGGGTTTCCCTTATTCTGAAAGACGAATGCCGGGTAGCTCGAAGCTCTATGGACCTGGGCTCATTCGAGCATCATTTCACCCACTCCATTCATCGTCCGATATGACTTAACGTTGGAGGACTAAATAATAATAAAAAAAATAAGTTGATACTCTACAGTTTTAAAATCATGCTGCTTTTGATATTTAGAATCAGTCATTTTAATTGAAGAAGCGTACTGGTTTAAAAAAAGTTGATCATAGAATGAATCTGTAAATTGAATACACAAATTAATTATGAACAAATAGTCCAGCAGCAAATAGGCTGAAAATAAAACGGTTTATACTTTGTTCCTCTCAGTCAATTATTTTGAATTTGCTTGTTCGATCAAAACTGAAAAAATAGAAATTTTAACAAAATTTAATAACCCTTATTAAAGCTACCAACTTGAGCACACATTTATGCGCATATTTTTTACAATATATGTATTGGCACTTGGACGTTTGAATCCCTTAACAATGTTGCACGCCATGAGTAACACCGCTGCTCCTGCAGATGATGGCAGCGAATTACTGACAGAATTGATAATGGCTGCTATTACTCAGTTATCCCTCTCCCGTCACTTTTATTTGGCAGTGCAGCTGATGCTCGTCGGGGGCTTCCTGGCATCTGTTTTCAACATGAGCAAAAGGGCAACTTGTTTTCCAGGTAAATAGACTGTATTTGTTTCTCATGAAATGTTTGGTTAAGACGTAGGTGTTAATACTCTCCAAAGGGCTGTTACACTTTGATGCATTTGTTATCTATCTTAGAGGAAATTATGTGCAATTTTATCACTTAGATCTTCATTTTATCTACGACTTACCTAAGTGCATTCCAACAAACAATCTAGACCTTCATTGAGATACCTGAATTGAAAAACAATGAAAAAACATACCAAGGGAAAGAAATGACTATTTCTACTCATTACAAATTTACATATTCCTACATATTACAGTATTCATAGGAAAAAATAAGTTTCATATTCACAATATAATATCTGAAATACTTCTTTTTTTTTTATTTTTTATTTTTTATTTTGACATTAAGTGTAGACGTTAATGTGGAAAATTAAACGTAACCATCTGTACATCGTAAGTCGGTTTCTTTTTAATGAATCATGCGGGTAAAATGAGAACCACAAAATATACTGCATAAATGTTGCTTATATATTCAAACTAGGACCACCTAAATATGTAATAATGAATATTTCGAAAACGGTTATGAGCTCTACCTTTTCGCAGAGTATGTTTTATTAGCCCATATGGTATTGCATACTTTAACTCTATTATGGAATACGGAATATTATTTTGGGGCAATTCAGTAGAGAGTAAAAAAAAAATATTTCTTATGCAAAAGAAGGTTATAAGAATCATTACTAACACCCACAACAGATGCTCCTGTAAAGATCTCTTTACAAGATTGAAGATATTAACGCTTCCTTGTATGTATATATTCTCGATCCTAAAATTCTTTGTACGCAATCTTGCCTTATTTGCAACAAATAATGTAATTCACAGAATAAATATTAGACAAAAGTGAAATATCCATTATCCCAGTGCTAAACTTCCTTGCTTCCAGAAAGGTGTGTATTATGAATCTATTAAAATATTTGGCGCACTTCTTAATGTTCTTAAAGAAAAAATTGATAATTTCGGTGCTTCTAAAAATGCTGTAAGGGAGTACCTTTGCTCAAAATCTTTTTATTCTGTACAAAATTATCTGAAGCTCTATAAGTAGTATCTAACTATTCCAATGACAAACTGTTCCAATAAATCTTTGATGCATGTTGAAAGTTTATTTTTAATGTATATATTTAAGAAATAACAATGAATGGTATCCATTGCAGAAAGGTTGAGACGTGCTGGCATAAGCCAAGTGAAAGCTGATTTAAAAAGTGTTCGATTTTGTATCATATATAATTATCCCTGCTTTGTTTGCCATATTGCTGTTCATATTGCCTGTATACTATAATATGTCTTATGTTAACTTTTGTACATATATATGCTATTAAGCTTTATATCTCTGGACATGTTCAATGGTCACAGCCTTTTCTGGCTACAAGTGAACCTTCTGAACCCAAATCAATCTAATTTATATAATTATACCATATTACTCACAGTCCTCAGTGCTT
The DNA here is from genome assembly GCA_030765055.1 of Mantis religiosa. Taxonomy (NCBI): domain Eukaryota; kingdom Metazoa; phylum Arthropoda; class Insecta; order Mantodea; family Mantidae; genus Mantis; species Mantis religiosa. The sequence goes on along the minus strand of CM060957.1, from coordinate 62,639,121 downwards.
ATTCATATAAACTTAAAATATACATTTTATTTGTTATATACATACTTGAAAAGTGTGGTATCTAACCAAAATAGTTTGTCATATTTGAGAAAATAAAAATAATAAAAATGTAACTTATAAAGAGTGGTTAAGGGTATGAGAATTTTCTTAAATTTTTGGGCACATTCTTGGAAGTTGCTGAATTTATTCAACCATATACGTGTATATACTCCTGGATCTTTCTTTAAATGTTATTAATTATTTATTTCGGAGGCTTCAAAGCATTTCTTTTTATTGAAATCCTATATCTACCTTGTATGAATGATGGAGAAGGTTAAGTCTGTTTGTCTATCTGTGCCTCTTTTTGTCTATGAAAAATACTTCTGAACGTCTTAAGTAGTGTATATAGATACCAAATTTCAAACAAGCATTTATCAAGGTCTTAATATCAGGAATTTCAAGAAAATATCGCTTCCTATACACTCCTTTACATTGAAAATGTTTTTGTTACATATATTTAATCAAATTGACTGCAAAAGTTTTTACTAAAATATGATAAATTTGGAATGATAATGTAATGAATAAAATGTATATCTTGAATTGTCTGTAAACAACTTGTGAAGTGTATTCATTGTTATTTAATTGTAAAAAAATGCTTACACAATAACATACTGCAAGAAACATTAGATCTCTTTAATGCAAACCCAACATAACCTTTTCAGAAATATTCTCTGTTGGATGTTTAAGTTTTCCCAAGTTAAGTTTAATGTGGTAAACCATTTATATTACAGATTTGAAATGTAATATACTTAATCTTGGCAAATGTCTATCGCAGATAGCATGAAGTAGATAGGAAATTTACTTTTTATCTGTGATTAAAGTTTATTTACGTATTGTTGTACATACAACCAAGGACTGTAACAAATAATAATAAAGAACAACTACATATATATTCACGAAGAACACTGGCATGTAGACTTCAAACATTACAGTGCATATTGTACAAATTTAATATTTTAATACTGATATTTAATTTGTTTAAAATTATTGTTACTTAAATGTATGCATTAACATTTTGAGGCGGAAGTAAGCGAGGAACATTACATGGAAGACGGATGACTAGACTGTTTGATCTTGGAAATATATTGCTATCCATCTTTTCTTGCGTGCAAAGAATTTTCAGTAATAATCATATACTTTCCACCACAATAATCACAGAAATGAGAAAGTTGAATAATGATTCTATAAAGATGTTTAGCGAAGTAACCATGATTAAATTCTAAGCGTGCTTAGTTTTTAGATTTTTCCATTATCATATTATTGTCTTCGTGTTCATCAGTGATTTATATAAATGATTTAAGTTATAACTTACAGTTGAGTTACATGTGCAAACTTTACTTTGTATACACGTTGTATGTAATATTCAATTATCAACGGACTATTTGTTTTGTACCTACTCTGTGGCGAATTAATGATTGAGAGAAGTTTACATCACTTTAGAAATATCACGTGTATTACATTGAGATTAGTACCCTTGTGTTATTTATTTTTCCTCTGTTGAGCGTAATAAATCGTTAATGTGTCACTAAAGAAAGTGATGTAGGAGGCTGGAAGAGCTTTAACCGCAATGGAGTAATAAAACAAAATTGTTTGCAAGCCACTAAATTTCGCTTCCATAATTATGAAACAAGCAAACCGCTGTATGGTATAAAAACGCCGAACTTTTTTTGCAATTTACGTCTTTTAACTTTTTAAAGTCATATCGGACGATGAATGGAATGGATGAAATGATGCTCAAATGGTCCCAGGGTCCATGGAGCTTAGAGTCACCCGACATTCCTCTTTTAGGATAAGGGAAAATACCGGAATAAACCTTATCCAGGAAACTCACCCTGGCCGAGATTCAAACTCGGGACATCTTGAACGTGAGGCAGACATGCTACCATCTTCTCTACCGAGCGGGATAGCTCAGGCGGTTTCGTCTGTGGCTCGCATTCAGGAGGCCCTGCTTTGGTTCCCATGGCTGACCTACCTTACCCATGGGTTTTTTTCGGGAGTTTTCCGGGGTCACCAGGCGAATGCTGGGTAGGTTAATTACATCCCCCGAATTTCCTGTCCCTCCATTTCATTTCCATTATCATTTCACATCATCTCTCATCTGCTGGTCTCATTCAGGGTAGAAGTGTCGGCGGAAGTCTCGGCAGTGCATGGCAAGATAAACTACTTCCTCCTCCAGTAGTTCGGTTGCCGGTCTTCGAACCTGCTGCTGGGACTGTTTCGGAACCCCAGTAGGGGAACATTTGCGATGTCCTGACCTATTGGGGGAGGTCTCTAAATAAAATGTGGGGACCCTGCCCGCTGCACTGTTGTGGCTCCCTGGGACGTCCACCCTCTTTCTCCTCTCGCCTCATTCTCCCTCCTGGTGGTGCCCCCCACTTGGTGGCATAAGTATAAGGTGTCAAGGCTGGTCTCCGTGTTGAATCCCCTCCATAGTGAAGTCGTAATCGTAATGTTCCTAAAAATGTGAAATGCTGCTTTTTTTAACGTACCACTTGGCTTACTGTTTTGCGAACAATTTGGAACAGTTGCATCTGCCATTTTCCAAGAAAAAATTTATTTTATTTGATTAATGTCCTCCACGTAAGTTCTATCGGACGAAGAACGAAATGGATGAAACTGCCTAAACGAGCCGAGAGTCCATACAGCTTAGAGTTACCCGCCATTCATCTTTCAGGATAAGGAAACCCCCAGAAAATAAACCTCATCCAGTTAACCAACCTTAATCAAGAATACTCGGGACCTTTGGAATGTGAGAAGTACAGCTACCCTCACACCAAAGAAGCGGCTTTTCTTTTAGTCGTAATCCATATTCATAAATTGAACTGTATGTGTACTTAATTCTGCATAATCTGGGTTTGCAGTTCAAAGACACGAATTTGTTACAATCACATAACTTTATTTTCTGTTTATTTTGCAAATTATTATTACAAACGCCTTTCTTTTTTCCTATTAACCACCTATCTCGATTACGAGATAGGTAAAAAGGGATACAGGAGGTCCATCCTTTTGCATGACATGTGAGAAAGAAAACAGAGTGATTTATTACTTGACAAGTAAATAATAGAGGTGTTGAAAAATTCAAACCTACTGAAACGATTATCTCGAAAATGGTTAATGCCCTAAGAGTTGATAAATCGTGTACATTTTAACGGATCTACATTTTTCTTGTAAGAGTGTGTTTGGCTCTTACATTTACAATATTACAAAACATTCCAGCATTCAATAGAATGAGGACATCCTAGGTTTTCCACAGAAAATTCAAGATATGCATGTATTATTTACTTTTCTCGGTATATCGAAGGATATTTCAATCCAGTTTTCGAGAAAATTAAAAAATAACTATACGCTTCTTCTGTATTAATAATTTTTGGTGTCGAAAATTGCTAAGAAAATAATTATGTGTCATTTTTTGATTTTTCTGTCACGCTGGACCTTTAATGTCAAGTTTGGTATGCAACGAATTTCGAGTTTGAGTTGTATTATTTATAGACAAAAAGCTAGTCGGATATATACGCTACTTTTTAGGCTTATGGAGCTCAAAATACCTATTTATGATTAAATCTCCGGTGAAGTTTGAGTGGAATGTAATACTTCTTCTAACTGTTGTAGATAAGTGTTAGAGAAAGTAAACAGTTAACATATTATGACTTTCTAACTGCTCTTACCAATATAACAAACACTGTAATCCTTTTCTCCCAATTAGCGTACAAAACATATGTTCACAAGCTAATTACTTTTGTAGAGAATGAATTAGAAAATATAAAGAACAGAATTGTAATTGTGTTGAATAAATTAATCTATTCAAATTGCTTGAAAATTTCAAAACTATAAAAGTAATAATTATCTTTAGATCATAATGTGTAAGTGTAGTTTTCATACAGCTGATTACCATACAATATATTTATTGTACATTTTAAGTACACATAATATTAAAATAGTATGTCCATAACACTTTATTGCCATACATCGATGAAATTTCACAAAAAAAAATGAAAATATGTTTGCTCTTTCTCCTGATGTGCCAATAGTTTGTACTTTTATCGTGCAATATTACTTATACTCGTTGAATGGATCACTTTTAAAGCTCAAAAGTACTATTGGTATGAACCTGTGTCATTTGGGTAAGGACTAATGTGAAACTTCCAACCCAAATTTAGAGCCTTTTTTCTAAATATTTGCATCTTGTCTAGCATTACTACTAATCAGACGAATTTTTTGCCTCCATACACCAGTCAAGAGTTTAGGTATTTTGTGAACTCTTTGATGATGCAGGGTACCACCATAAACTGTGTAAAAGCAAGTGATGACCCCGACAACAACTCTGTGACCAACTCCGCAACTAGTTGCAAAAGACGTGGAAAATCTTTGGTAACAGCATCTTTGTGTGAATTTTCTGTCTAGTGATCTCGCCATTAAACAACAATTGTTGTTTCAAATAAATGTTGTGTAATATTAGACTTGTTATATTTGTTTCCAAGTTGATGTGTTATACTGCAGCCATAGAGCATCTTATGCCATCTTTTGTTTCCCTCTCTCCTTGTGGTTTCATTTGTTGTATAAACTAACTTACAGAGTAACGAATAAACTAAACTAGGGAATAACTAACGTTTTTTCGCTTGGTGTTTTCAGCCAAGTACAAGTTACTTAATTTGAAATTATTTCTAGTTAAAAAGTTATCGTGAGTTAACCTGAACTGAAGAACTGCGTATCATTATGAATAAGTATTATGTTATGTAAAGGAATATATAACCCTGTAATGAGCAGAGAGTGTATGAAATGGTTAGAAAGTCGTATGAGCCTGAGCTTGATGCGGGAAATACTAAAATGTCCTCGGTCAATTTTAAATATCTCGAAAATCTCACCATCAATTCTAAGATTTCTCGGCAGAACTATGAGCGGTAACCATCAAGGTTTGCGTAGGTATTGTAGGAAACGACACAGAGCTAATTGTTTTTGATCAAGTTTTGTTGCTTTAAAACTTGATATTAAGCGTTAAAAATATGCCAATCACATATATAATACTACTTCACTTGTTATGAAACAAATTTATTCATATATTGTATATTTCTGAAGAAGTTTAAGAAGCAAAACGCTAGATAGATCCGTTCTCGTTGCCAGCCAGACGCGAAGTGAGTTAGACGCGGTCAGCGGTTCCCTGCTTTAGTTCAAAATATATCCGTTAAGAAACCACTGCTTCCAAATCAATACTCATTTATTTATCTTTTCACTTCTTTCTTATTTTAACTGTTATTTACTATTTAAATTCTCATTATTATTTAGCTCTCTTATTCTCTTATTAATTTTGATATATAAATGTCTGTTTTAATCTGCCTCTAAAACTGTATCTTATTGCAGCATTATGCTGATGACGTCAAATAAAAGCCCTTACTGCTAACACCCAATTAATTTCAGTATTACGCTGAAAACTTTTTCTGCATTTTTCTGTAGATATTAAAAAATTCCAAGTATCATTATTATTATGTTTTTTAAATTTAAGTAAATTTTCAGGTGGGCTTGAAAGTTTACGAGCCTCAGATCAGCCGTAAATTATTGAAAGTAGGTTCATTTAAAATTAGATATTCCTTATCTCAAGTCGTAACATTGAACATTCAATAGCTAAGCACGCCTCGGTAGCGTGGTGGTAGAATGCCTCACGTTCAAGAGGTCCCGAGTTCGAATTTCGGTCAGGTGAGGTACCTGGATAAGGTTTTTCCGGGGTTTTCCCTTATCCTGAAAGACGAATGTCGGGTAACTCTAGCTCAATGGACCCTGGAATGACTTAACGTTGGAGGACGTAGATTACAAAAAAAAATGAATAGCTAATGTGTAAAACAATTTTGTTCTAGTACACTAGCTAGAATTAATCAATTATTCATTTTTAACTTCAAAATAAAGGCTGATTTAAAAACTCTTTGATACGTGGCACGATTTGCGCCCAAATAACAGAAGTTACTAGCTACAAACATAAAAAATTTCAAAGAAAAACTAAATTACAAATGCATAAGCAGTGTAGACATACTTTTTCCACTTCATATGCACACATTACTGAGAATTTATACGTAGGCCTAAACACTTCTGAGAGTATTATTCCTTAATAAGGTCCAAAACAAGTGTGCTGTGTAAACAAGGTGATTGTGTTTTATAATAACACAGTACGACTAAAACTAACTGGGTAAGAGTGAATTAAAGTAGGTTAAGGTTGCCCCTAAAGGCGTTCATATTTTCTAAGTGAGAGAAAATTCCGGAAACGATGTCGTTTATGCAACCATCTTGATGAGAAAAACTTCCTGTTCCGTGGGAAATAGAACACATTATGGGCGTGGTAATGTGAGAGAACTAGTTGCAAACGGCGTCTTCTAATAACTAAACCCTACATTTGCTAAATATTTTCATAAAATCATTTGAGAATCTTCTTGTTATATTTATGACTATTTTGGCCCAAAATCCAAGATGGTGTATGAAACATATTATACTCCACTTTAACTACGTGGTCAAAACACAGCGACGGATTTATTAGAATATACTTAGTGGCTCGGTGTATAATGCTTTCGATAGTCTTTAGTGTTCACAGATACCTTATACCAAATTATATCTCTTTTTATCACGTGTCTTTGGTCGATGCAATTCAAAAACGAAAAGTTCAAATAAATATAGCATACTTGATTAAGACACAGTTTCAGGCTACTCATTTGTCTGAAAAAAAAATTGCCAAAAATTGAAACCATTTACACGTACATGGTCTAAATGTTTTTCAAACAGGTTAATGTCAGATACAATGTTATTTTAGAGCCATAGTGTTTAAACACTCTTTGCTCGTGTTTTCATTTGGGGACACACTCACCATCACAATCCCTACCTGCATCGACAAACATTACAACGAGACTATCATGCCAAACATTTTGAACCATCAAAAGGGAATTTTCTTATTTAACAAGGTGCGTTCAAGAAGAAACGAGACGAAGAAATAATTACAGAAACCAGTACCTGTATGTTAGAAGTACTGGCCCTGTCTGTTGAGACACTTGTCCCACTGTGACACAAGGCACTGAATGGCTGTCTCATAAAAGTCCCAGGGCTGCGATGTGAACCAGTTTCACACGTACAGCTGGACGTCATCGTCCGAAGTGAATCGTTTTCCCCTCAGAGCCTCTTTAAGGGGACCAAAAAAGGCGTAATCACATGGAGAGAGGACTGGACTGTACGGGGGTGGTCGAGAACCTCCAATTTGAACTTCTGCAGGAGTGCCGCGACGGCGTTGGCCGTAAGAGGCTTTGCACTGTCGTGGAGCAGAGTGACCCCACGGGTGAGATTGCCTGGTCGTTTTGATTTGGTCGCTTTGCGAAGATTGGTCAAGGATTGTGAGTAACGCTGGGCATTCACTGTTATCCTGTGCTGCAAGAAGTGTATCAGGATTGGGCCATCTTGGTCAAAGAAGAACGTCAGCATAACTTTCCTGCACCTGTGTGGATGATCTTGGTTTTTTTTCTAGTGGTGGTGACCCTGGATGCTTTCACTGGAGACTTTGTTGTTTTGATTCTGGTTCGAAGTTATGACACCATGAATTATCATATCCAGCCACCACTCGCGCCAGGAATTCCCTTCCCTAGCACAGCGCTGCGGATGACCAAGACAGTGGGCCATTCGACATGCTACCTGGTGTGGTTGAAGACTGTGTGGCACCCATTGGGCACACACTTTGCGCAAGAACAGTCGTTCCACGATGGTGTGAACACTTCCGATGCTCAATCCGAGCTCGGCGGCTATGGCTTTCACTGTCGCTTGGTGGTCCTGGGTAATGAGTGCATCAACCAGCTGGACGATCTTATCGGTAATGCAGTGTAGTGCTCCAGACCGTGCATCTTTGGCTAACGACACCTGTCCTCCCCTGAAGCGCTTGTGCCACGCATTGACCCTTGCAAGTGACATACAGTGTTCGCCGTACACCTGTGACATTCGACGGAGAATGTCCGTTCCTCCTACTCCTTCCGCTGGACAAAACGGACAACACCTCTTTGCTCTTTTCATTACCTGGCAGCGTTGAACGATTGATGCATGCTGCTGCTAGCTTGTATAGTCACGTGACCTGCACGCATGCCCTCTAACGACGGGATGTGAACTTCTACGCTCTGGTCGGAACAACACTTTGTTACACACGCCACGATATTACCATCCTGTCACCGGTTGGCGCCGTTCGTTTCTTTTTGAACGCCCCTTATAATATTGTTCTTCATACGTTTAATCATGGTCCAAATACTGGAAGTGTGAAACCTGTTCCAACACTATATGGCTGCCGATCAAAAGCCCCAGCACATTTCACCCTAACTGTGAGTACTGGTAAGGAGAAGGAGAAGGAAATCTCCGAAAATGAACCCGGGGAAAATGACTGGTTAGCCGAAGAGAAGGCGACCTTCTAAAGTCCTCCAGGTTGGAGGTTGTTCGTCGAGCTGCAAACCCACCACGTAAAAGAATTTTTCAGAGTAATCTCACACGAGTAAGCCGGACGAAATTAAAATTTAAATAAAGCATTTAATTATTAAACTAAGTGTTTCAAAAAATGAATTCATGGTGTGGTACCATTTTTCAAAAGAGCAAACCACTAATAAACAAATAATGATACGAATTTAAAGGTATACATTAACTTTGATCTGCACATCGTAAACCAACGCTATTATTGTTTTAACATTTCAAGTGAATTGAATCAGAAATTGTGGATTTTAACTTTCTCTGCTACGTATGGTAATTAGGAGGAGTATTGTTCCCATAAAAAAATTAGATAACTAGATCTCACCAGAAATACCTGTTTTGGGATCTCCTGAATCTATAAAAAACACTTTCAGAAAAAAAAAGTCCACGAATGAGTGTGTGTATGTAGTAGATATGTGTGCCTGCAAAAGGCATAACTCAAAAACGAAAAGCCTGCTAAATACCAAATTTGGTACTTATATTTAAATTCGACATCCCCCAAGAATGCACAAGAAAATTGTCAAGAAAATCCTCCTAACCCAAAGTTTTGCAAGGAATATTTTTCGATAATTTTGATTTTCTCAAAAATTCTACTAAGATTTTGATTAAAACGCCGTATATTTAAGATATTTTGATGACAAATGAAATGCGTTTCTTGATTTGTTTTAACTTTCTTCAGGAGTCCTTTTCATTCTGGACGACTTTTGCATAACTGATAAACCGTAAGAGATAGGAAAAGTCTTGCGGCACAAAATATGTAGAGTTTCTTAAAGCACTGAATTTATGTCAAATACTTTTTTTGTGGAATAATGCCTTTTTATTTACCTGAATTTTCGAATATTTAAATACTCAAATAAAAAGGTTGAAGATAGTGCTAAATAATAAAATGTTTTAACAGGTGGGAAAATTTAATTGCTTTGTCTGTAATGTAAGCTTCAAACTAAATAATGAAAAAATGAATAAAAATGTGAGTAAATTCCAATATATTTGTGGAATAATAGCTCATACCTTGAAAAGAAAGACCCGAAAGGATGCAAATCTAAAATTCTATGAGACAGTGGCTGTTCCAGTTTTACTATATGGGTCGGAGACATGGACCATTAAAAAGAAAGCTTGTAGCCAAATAGTTGTAAAAGCGCTGAAATGGTGTACCTGCAAGCAGTAAAAGGAAGCACAAGACAAAATAATGTTAGAAATGAAGAAATAAGGAAGTGATTTATATATTTTTTCGTTAAAAGACAGATACAGATAAATAGATAAAAATGGAAGAGCCGTTTTTAAAGAATGGATAACTCTGGCATTGCATTACAGTCATATATATCTTTGGGTTATACAACAATAGAAAGACCAAAACAAAGATGGTCAGATCAGTGAGGTCGGAACAGAATTCTCCTAAACTATGAAACAGGAACTTTGGTCCTTGGCTCATTTGTTCATTTAATTATGTAATATGTTTAATAATTATACATAAATTTGAGAACTGTAGCTAGCTATGTTTGTGAACGTAATATTGTATACTTTGATGTAAAATATTGTAACGAACCTGGCCAGAGATACGTGAGAAACACTGCTTTCCAGGGCGACAGTCTATGAAGGGCGGATGTCAGACAATAGAATGGAATGCTAGCTATTTTACTGAACCGTTACACAGGTCAATATTCTCTTAGTTTTTTCTTGTGACGCCGTGCTGGGTATATAAGAGGGTAGCAACCCCCATTCAGCCCTCATTGCATTTTGCTCATTGCTCATTGCCTCATGGCAGTCAAGTATATTCTATGCGTTCGTCTGGTGTGTCCGACAGCTCATTTTCTTAAGATGTGCCGCGTCCAGTAAAATGTATTGTAAAATGTCCGGATGAAGTGCAGTTATTTGAAGGTGCCCGGGTTCCACACAAGTGTAAGGACAAATTAAAGGAGTTCAGAGTTTATCGGATGTTTGTGTTGTCTCAACCGTAACACCCTGAGAACCAAAAAAAAAAAGAGTCCATGCAGGAGACAGCAGCTAGAGCCAAGGGTAAAGCAAGCAGCCGACGACGACGTGGAAACCGAGGAAGGAGTCCCGACGTCGACCCAGGTACGTGCAGCCGTGAGGCGGAGAGAAAGTACTGCCGCAACTATGAAGACTTGTTGTCAGGACCGTATTCCTAACAGAAAAAGTGGAGGGACGCACACCTAAATCTTTTTTCCAGATGCTGGAGAACGGATCAGAATTCTGCACTAGTAGATTCGCCTCCCTGCTTTGGTTGTCCTCAGCATGCGCACGGTTTTTTATCCACTCTTTTTATATAATCCTTTGGGTTCCACATATGTACTGGAGGTCCGTTAGTAGTAATAAACATTGTTTTAATGTATATATTTTGTATTTTTGCCTAACCTTGAATATTAAATTAAGAAAGGTAATGAATTTAACAAAGCATAAATAATATTATTAGTAAGGGGACTGCGTCCCCCTCCGAAAATAGTGGAGGGACGGCGTTCATTCGCGTGCCCCCTCCACTACGGCCCTGCTTGTAGTTAATGATGATGAGACTGAAACACCAAGAGGCCTATTTCCTGACCTCAGTGATGATTATGATAAGGATAAGATGGGATCACAGCGTGCGGTAACAATATAATTAGCCAACATAATTTTAGCATATTAATTTGTGTTTCAGTTGAGAACAGTAACAGTAGATTTTCAGATTTGAACATTAACTCGTAAAGTAATACAGACACTGATTCTGATAAGTGAAAAGACAGTCTTTCAGAAGACCAAGTAGAAATATATTTTGTATTTATCAATACTATTTCGCAAATATTATACATTTGGCTGCGAAGGATTCACGTTCAGCTGTAGCTACGTGGAACACGTGATGGATAGCTCTAAATAGCTCGGCAGATACACACGGGATTGCAACCACAGAGGACGTGATGTGGAAATACAAACAGCGCTCTTTGTATCTACTTAATAGTGCGGTCACTCAGACATTAAGCTTTAATTTTTAATTTAACCTTTTATACTCATCTATAGAGTAGACTTGGTTTTCTACAAGGTACTTTTTAATTGCTTTAAGTTTAAATTTTTCTTCTGTTATCTGTTTTATTTGATTCGGTAAATGATTGTACAATTCTTTAGATTTATTTTCTATATTTTTGTTACTTAATGTTCCTCTTAATCTGTTTAAGAAATAATTTTGTTTTGTTCTTGTGTTATGTGTATGTACATGTTTTTATTTTGGTTGCTAGAATTTTTTGTTACGTATTTAATGCACTCATATATATATACAATGCTGTAAATGTTAATATATTTAATGTTTTATAGACATTTCTACACGAATCCTTCCTTTTTAATCTACAAATTACTCTGATGGCATATTTCTGGAGTCTTAATATTCTTACCATTGCTTTTTTCTGTACATTTCCCCATAATACCACCCCATAGCATAAATGAGAGTGTATGACTGCATAGTAAATTTGCTTTAGAGTTTCTCTATCCATTTGTTGTGCTGCCTGTTTTAAAATATATAGCCCCATATTTATTTTCTTTACTACTTTTTCAATGTGTTGTTTCCAATTTAGTTTGTTATCTATTATTAGTCCAAGGAAGTTAGTTTTTGTTACTTCGAGTATTTTTTTATTATCTAATGTTAGTTGCATATGTGATTGTGTTTCTTTGTTTAAGGTGATTTGCATCCATTCTGTTTTGCTTGTATTTATTACCATGCCTAGTTTTCCTAACTCACTACTAATTTTTTCAAGTATAAGATTGGATTTATTTTGTACTTCACTTTCCGTTTTTCCATTCACTATGATTGTGGTGTCATCGGCATATCCAATGGCCAATTCCCCTGCATCTACTACTGTTTTGAATATACTGTTTATATATATAAGGAATAAATAGGGCCCAAGTTTTGAGCCTTGGGGTACACCGTAAGTTATTTTCTTAAATGAGGATCTAATTTTGTCCAATTTACCATTTGAATTATGTATAATTTCCACACACTGCTCCCTGTCCTGAAGATATGATTTCAGCCAATCTAATGGTATGCCTCTTATCCCATAATTTTCTATTTTGGTAATTAGTTGATTTATGTTTACGCAATCAAAAGCTTTTGTCAGATCCAGAAAAATTGCCACTATATGTTCTTTCCTGTTTAATGCATTTATAATGATGTCATTTCCTTTACATATTGCCTGTACAGTACTGCTGTACTGAGCACGGTTACTTAAATAGTTTTGTGCTCGATCATGCTAAATTTTACTAATTATACGACTGATAGAAGCACTTTAATAATGTCTGACACTATAGTAACAGTGACATTGAACTTACACCTACAGAAATTACAGCAAAAGCAGTCAATGTTACCAATAACTTGTTGCCACAAAAGTCAATAACGATATACGAGAAATTTAATTCACAATTCATGCATCGGAGAATATAAAAAGGTATAAATTCGTTATCAGAAAATGCATTCCTAGAGTATTTCGAAGAATTGTCTCAAAATGTGAAATCATCGACCTTGTGAACTCACTATTCTATTTTGAAATCAACACATTAGCCACCAAACTGACTTATCTAAATACTCAAATAAATAACCTATATTTGAAATAAAGTTAGTTCTGTTCATATTATCATTAGCATTAATTGAAAATGATATTTAAATAAATTCAATTTGTTCCAGTTTGTCTATACTTTCTTTTAGGTTAAACTGTGTCACACGTTAACGCTGTTCATAAGAAGTAATGAATATTTCTGTGCCTGCGTACTACGTCTCACTTTACGACTGTAACATATTACTCAAACCAGAAATGAATACTTTGAAATGAAACCTTCAATTTAGATACATGATCGAGCATAAACAGTCATATGAAACGATTATAATGGTAATTAAAACGCTAGTATCATAACAATTAACCTCGCTTCGCTTCGATCGCTCGGTTAATAATAATGCTTGCCTTATAATTACTACCATTATAGTCTCGTTGCATAATAAACTATTATGTATTTACTTAGTGACGAGATGTTTTAACCTTGGCAACTGTATGGTGGCCTAGTCCCTTTGCAGTATGTGTATATAGTCATAGAATATTACAAAAATATATCTTATAATATGTTTGTTCCAAATGTTTCAATAGTCAGGATATGACTACGACAAGGTTTGGGGGGGGGGCCTTAGCTTCTTGGCCTATGAAATAGGTCAGTGCCCCTAATGAGGGTGCTGGGAGACTACTAAAAGGGCAAATAGATCCTTTGCTCTCTGCTGGGTTTAAACCCACAACTCGGAAACTAGAGACTAGCATGTTACCTATGGACCATTCAGGACGACAGGTTTCGTGGTATTTGGTATGGATACTTGATTTCGTAGATATTACAAGTCTGCCATGTCGATGGGTCATTCATCACCTTCAAAAGACAAATCCATCAATGACTCTTTAAACTGGTAGGAACTTCTGTGCATTTCTGTAGCCTGCCTACCTGCCACCTGTGCCTAATGTGGTTCCTTCATTTGTCCCTCCTGGTCTTGATAGCCGCAATAGATTTATGTAGGTTGCAATGTTTCTCTCCACTGTGTAAGATAGTTAAAACACAGTCATATATGTACTCATTGTGTTATTGTATATGCATCTGCAATATTTAATATTGTTTTCAGGTATCTAGTACATATTTTAGTAAATAATCCTAAAAGTAGTATAGGTCACACAATGGTTCTTGAACATTGAAATATTTAAATGAAACCTTAAACCTTTGATGCGAGTCTCTTACCTGTTTTCCCTGGTTTTCATAGCAATTATATCCCATTGCGATGACTCCACCCTCTCAAGTATCACTGATTGTTCATTTCACTCATCACTATTCAGGGAAGTCGGGGAAGTCCAACAAATTAAATACAATAGTTCCAAAAATCTTTTTCATTTACACACAGTAACTTAGCATGGAGTTAAACAAATTTGCCTTTAATCATATTTTAATTATTCTATGCCTGACATATCTTCTTCTTCTTTTACTTCTGTGGAGACATTATTATAGCTATTGTCATCCTCGTCACTGCTTTCAATCCCATTGTCTTCAATTATAATTCTTTCAATTCTTTCTTCCATTAGTGCACCTTTTTTCAAGTACTACTTTTCTATTTCATTCACATGATAGCATATCTTTCCCCATTCCATTTGCTAATTTACTCAAATCATTGGGGGCACATTTCAACGTCTTTTGTTTTAAAGGTTACATTTCTGCAAGTAACCCAGTATTTGACATCTGTCCATTTTAATTCTATAGGATTCATATCCAGATAGTATGGAGGAAACCTTAAGGTTGCATGGTTATATTCTTACAATAGTTGGTCAATCAGAAAGTTCTTCTGAGTTCATCTTGTTGGCTAGAATTATATCATACAATTTTGTTTTGCTGCTATTTTCATCAAAGAGGATAATGTAATATTGTAACCAAGAAAGTATATCTTTTCTTAAAAAACTTGAAGTTTTAGGTATTATGGTAAGAATCATTATGTATTATTAGCACCAAGTTAGGGGGTACATTTATATTTTACATTGTGCATAGCTATTTAATATAATTTTCAATATTCATATCTTTATGAAAGTCTCCAGTTTTCTGTTGTGATTTATGATTCTTTCTTTCACTTTCTTAATCAGTCTGAAATGCTCAGGAGAGTAGCGATCCATATGCACTGTCTCCTCCTTGAGGTATTCATATACTTTAGCAATCACCTCACAAGTTAGGCTATAGAGTCTTTCCCTTTAACTTAGAAATTACAGGAGGCATTATCACAACACTAATATATACGAATGACAGCGTCAGAATACTTTACAGTCTACTGTACTCGGGGAGCAGATGATTCCCATGGCATATTGCATCCAGTAACAAGAGCAATAAGTTCACTGAATAGAGCAGTAGGAAGGAGACAGAAGAGGAGGGTTAGACCTGGGGTCGCTGACTGTTCTATGGGTGAAGGTCACTGTGCAAGACCCATTGTGTGACTTACACACTTCTAATTCTAGTAGACTCTCAATACACACACATTCAGTAACATCCATGAATATTTACTTAATGTTTGTTAACATTGTTTATTTAACACTTCTGATCTTAAAATATTGGCAAAATCAGTATGCATATCATATCATTACATACATTAGTTTTCTTTTTCCATTTTAAAAGCTTACTTACACGTGTGGGATTTTATGATTATTTTCTCTGTTGGAATACAGGAGTGGGCACATGTATGTATACAGGAATGACTCATTATATATCTGCATTGTATCATATATGTTGAACCACACAATTCTTTGAACAATTCCAACCTTGATACTCTTGGTGTACTGTTAATGGGAACAGTGCCCGTATTCTTAGTGATTCACAAGCAGTTCTACTCGTTATTAATGATAAATACAATTTAAATTCATTAACACATGAAATCAGAACCTTTCTTCAAAACCATCCAGGACATATTTGCATGGGATGGCTTAAAGGACACAGTGGAATTTTAGGTAACGAGAGAGCTGATTGCTTGGCTAAGAAGGCTGCAGAATCCAATCTTCCTGTGGCATACTCTTTATTCCTATTTCTAACGTAAGGAGAATAATACATCAACATATTCTTGAAGAATGGAACCAATAATGGCTAACAACTCCAAAGGGAAGTTTAACAAAAACATTACTTTTCCCTAGTGCATATGATAGAGGAAAATGTGAAACTCTTGTACCAAATTTTGTTTTGACACAATTTTTAAGTGGACATGGTAAATTTGGTGAATACTTATCATGCTTTCACTTAACATCCAACCCCGAGTGCATGTGTGGTGAAGAATTTCAAACTGTGGTTCATCTCCTTTTCTGTTGTCCCATTTTCGGGAGAGAAAGACAAGAATTAATATTCAAGCTAGACTCTCTAGGAACTGAATTTTCTGCTCCACTCACATCTTTGCTAATGAAGCCACAACAGTATAAGTACTTCATGATGTTTATAAACTCAGTGCTTAAACGTCTGAAATAGTTTAAATTAATATGCATCAGATTAAAACATCATTTCTTCCTTCTAGTATTAAAAAAAAAACCTTGATACTCTATTGAAAATAGCTTCATAGAACTGTGTATAATGATTTGGGAACTTCGTGAGATTATTATTATTATTATTATTATTATTATTATTATTATTATTATTATTATTATTATTATTATTATTATTATTATTATTGTTATTGTTATTGTTATTGTTATTGTTATTGTTATTGTTATTGTTATTGTTATTGTTATTGTTATTGTTGTCGTTGTCGTTGTCGTTGTCGTTGTCGTTGTCGTTGTCGTTGTCGTTGTCGTTGTCGTTGTCGTTGTCGTTGTCGTTGTCGTTGTCGTTGTCGTTGTCGTTGTCGTTGTCGTTGTCGTTGTCGTTGTCGTTGTCGTTGTCGTTGTCGTTGTCGTTGTCGTTGTCGTTGTCGTTGTCGTCGTCGTCGTCGTCGTCGTCGTCGTCGTCGTCGTTGTCGTTGTCGTTGTCGTTGTCGTTGTCGTTGTTGTTGTCATTATCGTTGTCGTTGTCGTCGTTGTCGTTGTCGTTGTCATTATCGTTGTCATTATCGTTGTCATTATCGTTGTCATTATCGTTGTTGTTGTTATTGTTGTTGTTTTTTGAAGCAAAAGGTTAGAAACAGTGATGTATTTAACATTTGAAAGTAATGAGTTGGTAATTCAAAAACAAACATCACTTAAATTATCCTTACTTGGACATGTTTCGGAGAACGTTTTGTCCCCATCGTCAGCAGTTATTGAGATGTTTAGTTCCATGGCTGCTTTTTGCTTTGATTTTTGTGAACTTAGGATAAATATCTGAGCAACTAACACTTCATTTTCAGAAGTTGTAATGATGATTGGTTGACCACTTTTGGGTGATTTACTGACAGATCCTGTCTGATGAAATATTCTGCATGGCCTGTAAATTGTGGTCCTGGATGAGGAGGTGCTTCAAATTCTTCATGCCATATCTCCTGAACTCATTGCTTGTCTTCCAGTAATATTCGAAAATCCAGATTCATTGATCATTAGTTAAATTACCTGCCATTGAGATAAAAGATTGTAAACAACAAATAAAAAGACAAAAGACAAACAAATGGACCAAAGACAAATTCAAGAAGGATGTGAAACTTAATAATGAAATAAATAACCATACAAATCCAAATTACATACCTATATCCATAAAATGCACTAATCATACATCTTTATACCTATATATGCCCACCCTTGTATTTTGTATAAGCCCTTAGGTTTATTTGCTTGTAATGATAGCTCTTTTATTGTTTTAATATGTAAAGCTATCTTAAAGGTTGCGCAGGCAAACCAAATGCAAGTAGATGGACTTTTTATGTTTTAAGGAGTTCAATACCTGGCAATTAATGTAGATAATTACAAATATGTTCCTTCAGCTTACGGCTCAACTAGGTACACTAAAACCTTATATCTGGAATCTAGAGAGTAAACCATTACATCATACAACTATTATGAATAGGAATCTGTAAACACAAATACGGCTTTGGCAATTGCCATGGATTCTATTAAAGTTCACTTCTAATAGCTATTAGAACTAAATAAAAAGGCCATTCATATATATTATTGATTTATTTCTTTTAGCTAGCAAAATTTCAAAGCCATTGGCTTTAATTCAAAATTTCCTATCTTAACTATCTTTAATTTTATACCAATTTCAAATAAATTTCAACCTTATATAAAATCTCAAATTTATATTTGGTGCAGTTGGTGATCAGTTTATAACAAATAAACAAAGTGTTGCCAATAAATGATCTGATATACACCTAAAAGAGGATGGAAAGGTTTGTTCTCTTTTACAACCTACAAACTCAGAATTTTCAATTAGCTAGTAATATAACCTAATTTCAAAACTAGTAATTGTAGTACATATGCACACACACATGCACACAAGCACGGACACAATGTTTTTAGACATGACAGATTGCATATTGTCATTAAGGAAAAAGTGTTATATTAAGTACAAATAGAACAATATCTACAAACATTTTATGCTGGTAATTTAATATATAGAGACTTTAAGATAAAATGGTTTCATGCTTTAAAAAAGTTACATTTCATGAGTATTTATGTTCATTATTATTAATTTTCTAAAAAATTGGTTAGTAGACAAATATGTTCCTCCATCACGTTTTGCTAAATCATAATAAACTTTATGCTTGACCATGCCGAACTTAAGTATTTATACGACTGGTAGCAGTACTTTAATGGGCCTCTTTAAAGTACACCTGTTTATTAAGGTATTGGTATTCGACCAATCAGAAGTGATCACGTAACATTGAAAAAGCGCAAGTACTGATTACTCTTGTTTCAATCGACAACAGTACTAGTGCCAGTTTAGAGAAAAGTCAAAATGTCTGCACTAGTAACAGTGACATTGAACTTACACCCCTCCCCCCAAAAAATTACGGTAAAAGCACTCAATGTTACCACAAAAGTCAGTAAAGATGTACGAGAAATTTTATTCACAATTTATGCATTGGGGAATATCAAAAGATCTCAGAAAAGTACTCCTAGTGCATTTCAAAGAATTGTCTCAAAATATGAAATCATTGACCTGATGGACTCACTATTCTATTTTGAAATCAACACTCAACATTAGGCACCAAATTGACTTTCCTAAATACTCAAAACTGAACAGCTTACCAAAATGTAAATTGGATGGATATATCATAGATATTAATTTATCTATATACCTCATTTTTTATTTAGCTTTTTGTCTCTGATTTGTCCAAAAGACAAATTTCTAGAGATTTAGTTCATAAGGTTTCAGAAGTGTGTTTAATCATGTCTGTAAATACACTAAAATCTATCCATAACAAATAGGTACTTATTGCAGTGACGTCTTTATTATGTGTGATGGCCATCTAAAACTATAATGGCCCTGGAAGTTAATTGTTCTTTCACACTGGCCATGTGTAGGCTAAATTGTGGAAACGTAGAGTCAGAATGAAATATTCAATGTCATAGCTGGGATTTTAACCACGGATCTTCTGGTTTCCATCCAGCCACTCTATCATTGAGCTACTATGACCAACGTGCCAACATTACATTAAATTCTCCAACTGTGTTGGTTAACTATAAAGCCCGGGCCTTAAAGTTCTTACATGTTGTAAGTCGCCATTAAGATAGTTGTCTCATGTGTTTATGAGAACTCCTAAGTGGTTTACCGGGAAAATACGAGTCAGTTGGAGAATTTAATGTCAAGTTGGCACGTTGGCAATAGTAGCTTAATGATAGAGCGGCTGGACGGAAATCAGAAGATCCGTAGTTCAAATCCCGGCTATGGCATTGAATATTTCATTCTGACTCTACGTTTCCACTATAATGGCCCTGTCTGTTCTACTAAAAGCATGTCCAAAAGATATTAATCTCTGAATCATATTTATGCAGATGAGTAATTTGAGAAAGGAATAATTAATTACAAATGTCTATATCAAGTTCCATGAGATATTTAGTATTTATATTACGAGTGTATGCCAATTTTTATCACAAATAACTACCTGAACTATATTATCCTAGCTGTTCTTTGTTCTCTGCAGTAGACACCAAGAATATTTGAGAGAGTATGGACATAACATAAACTATTGTACTAGAAGTATTGTAAAAGAATAAAACAGTTTATAAACATCCCCAAACATAATGATCATTCAAGCACTAATCAAACTTCAAATAGACATTTCCTCATATAATTTTGAGCTTAAACTCCTCCATGATGTTATTAGTTTAAGGTGAGAAGGTACTGCCTATCTCCACAATGCTATTTCCATGATTTTTAGTGCACATTACTAAGAAATTATTATTGATATGTACATGAAAATTTTCAGGCATGTTCTTAATATCTTTATATTTAATAATACCCATTATTATTTGAAAACTTTGTACTGAAAATTTGTTACAATTTTTTAGCTTTTTGTGAAAAAGAGCACTGAAATTTCAGAAATTTTTTTTTTTTTTTTTAAACAAGTATTATGCATTTCAGAGAAAAATCCCTTCTTATTATTCTTCTTATGAGTCTGCTTAATACACACAAAAAATTCATGTTTTGGTTGATTAGTTTTTTAAAAAGTGTAACGGAACCTGAAAACATGTGAAACTGAGAAAAACAGCTTTAAAGTTTATATATTGATTACTGACTTCTCACATGAGTCAGAACATTCCTGTTGCATAGTCTTGACCCTCTGTATTCTCACTTGTTCTTTTCAAGTTCCTCTTCATTTTTCTTGCCTTCTTGGCCAGTTCTTCAACCATTTTATCTGCTTTCAGGGCTCACAGCTCTTCAATTTCTGTATATGACTACTCTCATGATTAGCACATGTATTGTGTGAACTGGGCCTACTAACCTCAATATTACATGCGGCTTCATGATCTATTGTATTTATATTTTCTAAATTTACTTTTCTATGTTTAGTAAAACGATTGCCTATAAACTTTCTCTTTCGAAATGTTTTTGGCCTACCCGTATCATATATTCACCAATAACTAGTACAAAATATTATTCTGAACAAATAACTGTTCACATATACAGCCAATGACAAAGGAAAATCTAGCATCATTGGACCTTAAGTGATACTAACAGGAAGCTTGAAAGTTCCTTTACAAAACAAGGCTTAGTTCAGAATGATCTGTTCAGTATTACGGAAGTTATGATCAATTTTCTGAAAGTTTACAGAAAGGGGAGTGGCAATAACTTAACACCCACTAATATAATTAGGAAATTAGGGGTAAAATATTGCCCCATTGAACTTTGTAACTATATATTTATAATATAGAGGTATGACATTATAATAAAATGTAAAAATAACAAAGTGAATTTTAATCCCAAGTGCAGTAGGTACCTTCTCACCTTAAGTAAAGGGATCTGGAATATATATTCTATGATATACACCCATTATGTACCCCTTTCTTTAATTTTATTTTATTGAAATAAAAATGCAAGAAACTAGTTATAAAGTTTAATTTTCTTCCAGTTTGAATTATCCATTTCTATAATTCAGTAACTGTACATAAGAAGACTTTTTCATAAAATGGGAATATTTATTTACTAAACTGCTGAAGATAGCTATGACTTCTGTCATGTACACAAACACATTACTGGCATTTAGATATGTATGAATTTATATTGGAATTTGAATATGAATAATACAATGATACTTAAAGGGTAGTATTAGTATAGGAGGGCCAGTTGGTTAGGTGCCGAGGTCATGGTTTCAAACCTGGCCCAGAGAAATGGTTTTTAAGTATGCTTTAAGTGACAGCACCATGGCAATAGATTTACTGATGTTAAAGAACTACAGAACAAAATTCTAGCACACCAGCAGCACTGATATGATTCTGGTATAGAACAGAATATTTAATTTATTTTATGACTAGACATTAGTAAATTAATAGTATCTATTTATTGTATATTATGCTAATTTTATAAATATTGGAATCCATTTAAAGACCGAGCGAGATAGCTCAGATGGTTTTATCTGTGGCCTGCATTCAGGAGGTCCAGGTTTGATTTCCATGGCCATCCTATCTGACCCATGGGTTCTTTGGAGGTTTCTTGGGTCACCAGGAGAATGCTGGGCAGTTTAATTACATCTCCCAAACGTCCCATCGCTCCATTTCATCTCCATCATCATTTAACATCATCTCTCATCTGGTGGTCTCATTCAGGGTAGAAGTGTCGGCGGATATCTCAGCATTGCATGGCAGGGTAATATGCTCCTGGTAAACACTTCCTCCTTCGATAAGATGGTCTCCAATCTCCAGGCTGGCCTGGTGGACCGTTTCAGGAGCATGATGGGTGGGATGCCAGTTTTACTGGCATGCCAAGGAGTTTCCAACTGGTCAATTGTAAGGATCCTGCCCTCTGTACTGTCATGGCTCCTCGGGACGGCTGTCCTCTGCCTCCTCTGACCTCATCCTTCCTCTTGGAGGTGCCCTATTTGGGGGGATAGGTACAATAGACCATTACATAGAAAATGATGCTAGTTTTAGTTGTTTTAATCATTTGCCCTCGAAATCGATTTCCATTAGAAAGAAGAAAGAAGTATTAACATCAATTTCTTAAGATAAGTGGAGATTTAGTAACAAATATTTATATTTGTGTAACAATAGACCTTGTTTGGACCTCCATGCCGAATCCCTCCAAAGTATAGTCCACTAAAGTCCATCATAGTAGTAATATCACAATAATAGCAATCATAGTAATATATATCATTCTGGTAATGATGTGAACCATGTTGAGAAATTATTTTAGAAAACTTTGAGATTTACATTCAGAAAAAAAAAAAAAAAAAATGTGTTCTTCATTTCTTTTATGATGTAAAAAAATGTAAAGCAAATATTGGCTGCAATTATGTTTTGTAGAGTATTCGTTTGTAATTTGAATTTGTTGTGGTTTATACTATTCTGGTGTATGCTAGTAAGTTTTCAGTATGAAGATAATTACTGCACTGTTAAGTTACATTCTCAAAACTGTTTTAAGTTTAGAGGAAAGCAAATATGGATTGACATATAACAAATACATATAAAGATTCTTCAAAAGAGGACAGAGATTTATAGATGTTATTTACTTACTGCAAGGATTAATAATTTCTTTAAAAAAACAAGATGGCTTCACAATAACATACAGGGCTCATACTTGGAAGTCCTGTTTACTACCCACAAAGACCATGGGTTTATCACAGTTTTCCCTAATTAGTAAGCAAATGCTAAGATGGTTTCTCATCTATCTTGATTTCCTTTCTATTATTTTTCTTTTGTTCCATTTTCTTCTAAAATGTCTAGATTTTGTGGAAAAGGGTAGTGCTGGATGGATGATAAAGAATGCTTGTTTGAAAGAAAGAGTACTTCTTGTGAACAATGATGGACTGTTTGAATGATGAGTTATTCATCAGCCTCTTTAAGCAGTTCCAGCAGTAGGTGGGTCTTCAAGATGGAAGTGTGGTCATTCTGCCTGCAGTCTGTAATCTGTGGTTTCTTTACTTCGTCCTTTTCTCCTGATGGTGTATAAGGTGTCTCCCCTCTTTATATAAACTATATTTATATCTATTATTCCTTTCATAGCATTTGTGCAAGTCATGTCTCTAGAGGGCTCATCATAAATTCCATGTTAACTACCTGGATGACCCTTTTAAAAATCTAAATGCTGTGCCATTGGTACCTCAGTGGAAACTTTTTTCTCTGCTAATTAGCTCAGCTGATTCACTACAGTATGTGTTGTTTTAATCACACATGTGAATCAGCATCACAGTCAGGCGGTTTCAAGAGTTATCCAGCAAATGGAATGGAAGTGATATACGGTGGGGAAAAAAAAATTGATTTGTATAATAGACAATCATAGATTTTATTTCAAAATGAAATACAATGGTGGGCTTGCATTACACAGAATTGTGAATTCTACTTCAAATTATCACCTGCAATGGACATAGTTGAACAGGTGATATTGCAAATTGCAAAAAAAATTCCTGAGAGCACTTTAAACAGGCATAAGATTTCAAATTCTTTGTAATGGCAAGTAACTGAATAAAATATAGCAAAAAACAAAAAGAACATCAATAAAAAGAAAGAAACTAATATACATGGGTCATTCAAAAATTAGTACACTGCCTGCATTTAGCTGTATCGGTGGAATCAAGTAAACTTATAACAATGAAAAATGTTTGTTAGTTGTGTGTGTGAAGACAAACATTTTAAGTAATAAGACATTTTTAGTAAGTTTAATTGTAGGTTATTATCTTAAGTGCTCTAAATATGTTTAGTAAATACGAACAAAGGTACTTCATTAAAATTCTGTTTGCAAGAGGTATCAATGCTCCACAATACTGTGACTTTGTGGGTTCGTGAAATTAAAAGTCCAGTTGCACAAACTCAAAATGTTCTTTATTTCCACCAAATTACAGTTGCTTCACTTACAAATCACAGCAGGATCACGTATCACACACAATTACATAACACTCCAATTACGCAACACTCACAATTACATAAAACTCTCCCTAGAGCTGACTAAAAACTCCTCTGATGCACGTACGCAGTCGTCCAGTCCGTTCGCTAGCACTGTGCTCTTCACGGCTGCTCGCCAAGAACTAAACTCTCCTCCAGCCCAACAGTCGATTATATGGGACCAACTGGCCAATCTAGAAGCTTCATGGTTAGATGAAATATCCTGGTTGTTCCAGAAGTCAGGGGGAGGGGAAAGGGATGGTCCATTGACTTGTGGTAGTTTTCCCCCACCCCCTCAGCGAGCATCAACCAGTTACAAGTGTAGGCATAGCCTGAACGCCTTCTGTCCCCCCCCCCCAGCTGCCAGTAGGTCATGCCTTCCGATAATTGGGTGACAATACCATACAGAGTTATTGGAAGCTTGTGGTAGACAGACTTTACCATATCCTACCTTGGCTAGGTGGGCGAATGTATTTTGTAGAGGAAGAGAAGATGTTCATCAATAAGTGGAGGTGGCAGATCGTAATCAGCAAGTGATGATGTGCATGCGAGTGCTATAAGAGCACTGCTGAAACAACATTATTGTTGGACTTGTATTGAACTAGCAAGGGAAGTTGGAGTTGCTCCTCATGCAATTCTCCACATACTTAAGAAGCAGTTAAAGATGAGGAAAATCTGCGCTCGATGGGTTCCACATAATCTTACAGAGGAGAATCCTCCTCCTTCGCAGATAGAACTGGGAAATTCGAAAGCATCCTCCATAATCCCCCAATATAAGTCCATGTGAATTTGACCTTTTTGTGAAAATGAAATTATCACTTAGAGGAGTTTGCTTTAGAACCAGAATTATAGCAGCAGTAAAGCAGTCTGTTCGAATATTAGGACAACAAGACACTGTGGATGATATCCGTTGACTCCCTGATGTGTGGAGGCGAATTCTTCATGTTGGAGGAGATCACTTCTAAGTACTGCAGTAATGTGACTGCTCCAATAATGTTTTATTTGTTGTTAATTCAAAAGTTGCCACTAATTATTGAATGACCTAAGTATATATAGAATTAATGGAAGGCTAAACAACCTCCTCGTGGACAGGTAGCAAGTACCCGCATGGAATATAGGCATATTTTCTGGTGGCCCACACGGAATTCAATAGTTTTAAGGATCTTGCACGGAACTCAGGATTACCGCTCTAGAGTATATTTAAATTATACAAATAGTAAAGTTAAAAATTACTTTGGAACTTCACCTAAATTTCAAATACAGTTGAATCTGCTTTATACATGACTCAGTTATACATAATTCATATTTATATGTAAATATTTGGAGGTTCCGAAAATTTTAGAAACATGCTAATAGAACCTTATTTATACATATTTGCAGTTATGCATATCTTATTTCAATGAAATACAACTAATTTTTTTGCAATTAAATGAGCTTATGGCATTCACTAAATTAAAAGAAACTCAATATGCATTTTCCTTATTATTGCTGACAAAATTGCAAGCTGACCAGGACGCTTTTGGCCACTGAAACAGAAAACAAAGGTGTAAGCTTGTATAATATGTCTTTCAACACAACATTGTCATAGTAACGAATGAGAAATCAAGATAATTTTCAGTATTTGGTATTTACTGTTGTACAGAGGTTTTGTCTTTCAGCTTTCAATTGCTTTTGCCATGGAGAAAAAAATATGAAATATTATACACTAGATCAGAAAGTAAACTTCATAGTGGAGGTGGCACTTAATAGACAAAAAGTGAAAATTCATTTGTTTCTGACTTAGGAATTTCTTATACATGCTGTGTATAGTCACCATGATGGAAAACCCCGGAAAGAGCATATCCAGATGTCCCCCTGACTTGGGACCTCTTGAATATGGGCTGTGTGTATATTACATCAGTGCGGAAAGTTGCAATGAAGAAGCTCTAATATAGAATAAAAAGAAGTATTTCAGAAAGTGGAGTGCCATTGTTACTAAAATTAGGCAAATGAGACAACCGTGTATATACTTTTCTCCACTTACAAGTTTTTTGATGAAGACTAGTTTCTGGGAACATTTTCCCTCTCGTCAGTTCTGTGGTTGACTGATGATGCATCCGGTGTCTGCATCTGCCTTGGTGTCGTGCTGCCATCTAATGTTCTGGTAAGTTTGATGATGTCGGGAATTTCAAAATTCATCAAGAGGTCCTGTTTCTTCGTAATAAATATGTTTTCCCAAATCTGTAGTTCCAGAGGTTTCTTTGTCTGTTTGATCAGTTCTATTTCTTATTTTAAGTTGTGATTCTCAGACCAAAAGTGATGTGCTACGGCCGACTTGTCCATGTGTTTGAATTTAATATTTCTAAAGTGTTCTTTCATTCTTGTTCCTAGATTCCTTTTGGTCTTACCAATGTATATCTTGTCACAATCCTGGAGGCTCATTTGGTAAATGCCTGATAATTGAGTTTTCAGTGTGAAATTTTTTAGAGGGTGGTTTAGTAAGTTGCGGATGTTGAGTTTGTTCTGAGGGGCTAATTTTATGTTGAAGCTCTTAAATATCTTTTCAAATTTTTTTAAGTATTTTGGTTGCCGAATTGAACAACTATAACACAAATTTCATCAAAAAATTGATCTACAGACACAAAAGAAAGAAAAACTTAAAGGGCATTACTACATTAAAGAAACTAGAAAACCCAAACACCAGATATGGCAAATTTACATTTCATCCAAAATACTTCAAAAAATTTGAAAAGATATTTAAGAGCTTCAACATAAAATTAGCCCCTTAGAACAAACTCAACATCCGCAACTTACTAAACCACCCTCAAAAAAATTCAATTATCAGGCATTTACCAAATGAGCTGCCAGGATTGTGACAGGATATACATTGGTAAGACCAAAAGGAATCTAGGAACAAGAATGAAAGAACACTTTAGAAATATTAAATTCAAACACATGGACAAGTCGGCCATAGCACATCACTTTTGGTCTGAGAATCACAACATAAAACAAGAAATAGAACTGATCAAACAGGCAAAGAAACCTCTGGAACTACAGACTTGGGAAAACATATTTATTATGAAGAAACAGGACCTCTTGATGAATTTTGAAATTCCCGCCATAGATGACATCATCAAACTTACCAGATCATTAGATGGCAGCACGACACCAAGCCAGATGCAGACACCGGATGCATCATCAGTCAACCACAGAACTGACGATAGGGAAAAAGTTCCCAGAAATTAGTCTTCATCAAAAAACTTGTAAGTGGAGACAAGTATATACAAGGTTGTCTCATTTGCCTAATTTTAGTAAGAAGAAGCTCTAAGTTCATTAATATGTTTTGCAAAATGAGTTGTATTCATTTAATGCAAGAAAAGTGAAGCAAGCCAAATTAAATTAATAGTTTAAAGTGGGATCAATTTCTAAGTAATGTTTGCTTTCATACATATCTCTATTGCTTGTAAAGTTTTATACATGTGGGCCCATGAATTACTTTTAAACTAATGATTCATAATCAAAACCTCATTTGTAAATATTTTTCAGTTATAAATAATCTTTCTTCTTCCCCTTGATATACATATAAATAAGGCCCAACTGTATATTTCAACCAATTTTCTGTATGTCTCTTATAAGACAGCACCCAACTTAATTTCACTTTAAGTTACACTTGGTCAATATATTTTATCCAAACTGATTGCAAAGGCACAGTGAGTAGCAATGTAAGTGACTTTGAAACTAATCCTTCAATATATTGTTGCAGGTGTCAGAAATTTGTGGACAGCTGTAGTCTTGGTTACACTTCTTACAGACAGAGCCATCACATGTCCCAGTTCATGTCGCTGTGATGTTGTTACTTGGAACAGCTCAATGGGAAAGTATGTAAATGGAACCAACTGCTCTAACTCTTCTCTGGAAGCTCTTCCTGCTGGCCTTGATCCAGATATCTCAATTCTCATAGTTGCCAGAAACCGAATCACTAAATTAGAAGATGGAGAATTTCTGAAACTGGGTTTACTTGAGTTAAATCGCATAGATCTAAGTGGAAACGGTCTACGAGAGGTACAAGTTGGTGCATTTCATGGTCTTAAGAAGCTCCATGAACTGAGGCTACAAAATAATGCACTTACCTTTTTGCATCAAAACACTTTTGAAGAAGCTGTAGAATTAATTCGACTGGACATAGGACAGAATTCACTGATACGTCTCCATAAACTAACTCTTGCTAAAAATATTCACCTGAAGTATTTCAATGCAGGTGGAAATCGGCTGTCTTCGATCCATCCCCAAACTTTTCTGAATAATCATGAACTTCTCAGTGTCAATCTTAGTTCAAACTCAATCCAACAAATTTCCCCTGATACTTTCAGTGCTAACCATGAGCTCTCATATTTGAATATAAGTAATAATAAAATTGTGGACATTCACCCAGAAACTTTCAAAAACAATTTAAACTTATGGAAATTGGATATAGGTAGAAACAGACTCATTAAACTTGATCAATATATTTTTGCAAAGAACCCCAAACTGTCTTTTTTATATTTCAGCCACAATCTTGTCACTGAGATCCATGAGAACACTTTTGCAAATACCCCTAAACTTAGTGATATTTTTGCAAATGATAATAGACTGAATGCTATTGACCCTTTAACATTCAAGGCATGTTCAGAACTAAAAAATGTTGACTTCACCAATAATCATCTGACATCATTACATGCAGACATGTTCCAATATAATCATCACTTAGAAAATTTCTATATGAATGGAAATAAAATTTCTGGTGAGCTTCATCCAGATATATTCAGCTCTAATCCAAATCTTACACATTTGTTCATGAGCAGCAACTTCCTAGATTCAATCCACCCAGATACATTCAGAAATAATTTCAATCTTACATACCTAAGCATGAAAAATAATTGGATTAAAACAATCCATCCAAAAGTTCTAAGAAATTGCCCAAATCTCCGTCATTTGTATTTTTCAGATAACAAAATTTCTTACTTGCATCCAAACTCCTTTCAGCATAATTATGAACTAAGATATGTCTACTTGAATAATAACTCTCTCACAAACTTATCACGGGAGACATTTAGCAACAATTCTCGTCTTAGTAGTCTTTACTTGAATGAAAATCAAATTACTACTGTGCATCCTGACACATTTGAAAATAATACACGTCTTTGGATACTTGATTTAAGCCAAAACAGAATTGAACATCTTCACCCAGATACATTCAGCAAAAACAATTATTTATGGATCATTGATATAAGCCATAACAAATTAAAAAGCTTGCATAAGGATATCTTCAAGAACACAACATTGATAAGAAAGCTGGATGCTAGTTATAACCAAATAAAAGCACTTGACTCTAATATTTTTAGAAACAATAATAATCTCTGGGTCCTAGACCTTAACCACAATGAAATTACCTCCCTAAGTTCAGAAGTTTTTAGGAAAACAGATCTCAGTTATTTAGATATTAGTAACAACCACATTGGTTCCATTCATCCAGATTCACTTAAAAGTAATGTATATTTACAAGAGCTGTACATACATAACAATTCCCTCAAATCGCTCCACCAGGATGTATTTCTCAGTGTTCCAAAGCTTTGGAAACTAGATATAAGTAACAATGAAATTAGTCAACTACATCCAAACATTTTTGCTAATAACAGCAATTTATTTCATGTGAATTTGAGCCACAACCAAATAAATTATATATCTCCAACTACATTTGTAAATCAACCCTACCTGAAAGTCATTGATCTTTCCCATAACAAACTTAATATCAGTCAGAATAACGAAGATGGGCTGCCTTTATTGGTTGCCAAAAGGCTTCATGTCCTTAATCTTGGTTTCTGTGGCCTAACTCGTCTATCTGTAGAAATATTCAAAAACCTAACATCACTTCATGAATTAAGATTAAATGACAATCTTCTCACTTCTCTGGATTCAGAAATGGTCGCAAACAAGAATAGACCATTTAAAGCATATGGAATAAAAGCAAAACCAGTGCAGAAAGTATTATCAATGTTGCAAGAACTGCATGTACTAGATGTATCAGGAAACAATTTCAAGCACTTGGAAGTAGATTCTCTGTTTGGTCTAGAACAGTTAGAATCATTGAATTTGCTGGGAAACCCAATAATATGTGACTGTAAACTTCAGAAATTATGGGCTTGGTGTGCACGAAAATCTGCTAGCACAGGATCTCAAGTATGTTTTGGACCTGAATCCTGTTCAAGGAAGGAAGTGCGAGATCTTCGCTGTGCTGAGGTCCATGGAGGCAACAAAGCAATACATGTGTCTCTAATAGTAACTGCAGTCCTTGTAATCTGTATAATTTTATTTATTGTCATAATAACCTGCCACAGACATTTGAAAATGAGGTTTCCTTTGCGGCAAAATATGTGCAGTGTACATAATCAAGTATGTTCAAATGTTAAAAGCTGGATGTATGAATCATTGAGAAGAATCTGCAGGTCATGCATATCTTATGCTGATATGCATGTTAAGAGAAAAAATCATACTTTGATTTCCTCAGTCCCTGATGATTTGTGAAATGTGTAAAAGAATGGTGTGTTAAATCAAATTCATAAACTACTATTATGTTTAAGTAATCTACAGAATGAGTTGTGAATGATGTGATAAACTCATAGACTGTTGTATTTATCAACTTCAGAATGATTTGAATACTATATTTTTGTACTACATATATTTTGTACAGCCACATCAAATTGTAATTTTTGACAGTGGATTTTAACTTAATGGACAGCTGAATAGTGTAATTCATTTGTTGACTGTAAATATAATTAGTG
Organism: Mantis religiosa; assembly: GCA_030765055.1. Lineage (NCBI taxonomy): Eukaryota > Metazoa > Arthropoda > Insecta > Mantodea > Mantidae > Mantis > Mantis religiosa. The sequence continues at coordinate 62,607,860 of CM060957.1, read as the reverse complement.
CTGTTACCAATTTTATTTATAAAGTGTCATAAGAATGCCATGGTCAAAAGCAATAAGCTCCTTCTTGCCACCATCTGCTTATTAAGAGTTATTGCATGTATCGATACCCACTGAATATGGCAATACAGAAATCATAATTCCAATTAAATAATGTGAATATAACTATAGGTTAAAATGTTTGTGAATTTTTATCATTCTAGCTACACTATTTTACTTGGATTCATGGCAAATGTTGCACATTTTATCCTCATTCAACCTGTTACTGTATTCTTGTGGTTTGTAGTTGATACTTTTTGAATGTTCTGTCATTACAGTAACGATGGTTCACAGTGGCAAGGTATGACTTTCAAAGCCAAGAAAGCTCCAAATAATAATTTTCATTGAAATAATAGAGAATAATGACTCAAAGAACTAAGTTTTTTTCAGTATAATCTCTATTGCAGTCACACATGGGACCTTCTAGCATTGCAAGACTGGTCACACCACAAGCAGGCATATTCCTGTCTCCCCTCTCCACTCAGACATTCCAATTTTTTCTACAGCTTGGCCACACTGCGTGAGCTGTTAGCCTAAAATGGAGAAAGTATACAATTCACACACTTTTGCTAATAACTTAAAACTTTACAAGAATTTCCTATTCGTCACTACTAAATACCAATCTACATAAAATATTGTTGCTAATACAATTGAAATATACTTAGAGTTGTATTTAAAAGTGACGCATAAAACAAGAAGATAAACTTCTCTTCACATGCTACAGAGAACACGTGACAAAATCTGTCAGTGCTTCCTATCAAGAGATGTGATTACTTCCAGAAACTTATGAAGCATGATATCTAAGCTTATGAATGCATAAATACGATATAGCACTGAATGAGCACGTGGAACTAGTTACTCAAATCTAGCAGCTGTCAAATTGTCTGCAGCAGAGCAGATGTTTGCAAATAAATTTTGAAAATCTATCCAGAGCAAATAAAATATTAATTAAAGCTTTACAGGTAATCAGCCATATCAAAATAAGTCATTGCTATGCAGTGACACAAGTCCCACCCACATGAGGAAGACTATATATATAGGGACAGTCAGCCAGCATTTTTCATTCAGTTCATGAAGAAGGCCATGGAGCTTGTAATGACCGAAAGCTCGACATTTATTTTGACATGGCTGATCACTTCTGAAGCTTCAGTTAATAATGCTCACTGTGAAAGTTTTAAGTCTTACAAATAAAATCTTGTTTGGTATGAACTTTCTTCTTATTCTTTTTCTCCTGAAATATTTGGGGAAGCGAAGCTTTCAGCGCTTAATTGTATGCTTTGCTATGATGGTTGAATGTAAACTTAATAAGAGGTTGACTTACCATTCTCATTGCAATTATACTTCAAGTACTGTGGTGCATAGGTAATTAGAAGTGTAGGTTTTTAGGGTGAGTTTAGCATTAAATGTATAGCATATTCAGTCCATTTAAAAAAATCCAAAATAATTTGAATAGTTATAAATAAAAGAGTTGTTAACAGTGAAGCTAATTTCATGTATAAAGACTAAAATTGAGTTGTACCTTTTCAAACTTGTAATTTCACTCACGTCCTTTACAAAATCAGGAACGTTTATGAGACTATTGCAGTCTCATCATCAGCTGATTAGCAACTATCAGTTGTCTGTGAATAAATACCTGTGCAACTTCGGAGGTGATACTTGTAATATTCAGAAAAGCTGTAAAAAATATCCTACTAAGGGTAATGTCACAGACAACAGATGAGTTTCTAAGAAGTAAAATTAAATAATAAAGTAAATATTGATTTTTTTTCTTGGTAAAAGTTGTGTCTCTTGCAGCCTAGTTCTTAAAAATGTAATACATTAAACTGTTATGTGACCTAAGTTGCATTATTCTTAATTACTATTTGTATTATTATTCTGTTAATTACTACTGCATTGCTTTAATCACTATTGTATTATTTAACTACTATTGTATTATTCATAATTGTATTACTCATAAGAAATGTATTATTCTTATGGGTACAAATTTGACGAAGCCATGAATATTGTATATTCCTAAGGTGAATAAAACTATCTATCTATCTAACTCATCACAGTTGGTTGTTGTCTGGATCTCTTGTAATTGGCTCCCTCTCTCGGAAGATTCTTTACATAAGTTCAGTAGACCACTCACTGATGGCATATCAAAATTTAGAATATGTGGATGACTCCTTAAAACTACTGAATATACAAGATCATCATATAAAATTAACAATGGAAGTTGAAGAAAACAATCAATTGCCTTTCTTAGATTTAATGATAAGACAAAATGACAGTGTAAAATTTGGAATCTACAGAAATCTTACTCACACAGATAATTACATAAAACACAACAGTTTCAATTCTCTGGCACATAAATTTGCTGCTCTTAGAAGTTTGATCCATAGACTGAACAGCATACCTTCAGATCAAAAACAATATAATGAGGAATTTACATATATTTTAAATACAGAACAAAAAAATGGTTTCAACCCAAACTCAACCAAAAGAATGATCAATCAAGACTACAAGCAAAACATAAATAAAAACTGGAAATACAAAAAATTCACTTTCCACCCTTGGACATTTCCAAAGTTTGAACGAATATTTAAAGATTATGGCATCAAACTAGCACCACAAAACAGATTCTCACCCAAGGAATTGTTAAATAATCCCTTAAAAAACACGATCCCACCAGGACAAAAATCAGGCACATATAGGATAGGTTGTGAAGACTGTGACAAATTTTATATTGGTTTGACAGAGAAATTTAAGTACTAGATTAACAGAACACCATAGGAACATAAAATATAAAAAAACAGAAAATCAGTAGTTGCTTTTTATTTCTGAAATGATAACCACCACATCGGAGAGGAGATTAAACTACTAAAACTATTTTCAACAAAACTTGAACTTCCAACATGGGAAAACATTTTTATTATTAAAAACATTCCACATATTCTAATTTTTGATGTGCCATCAGTGAGTGGTCTACTGAACTTATGTAAAGAATATCCCAAGAGCGGGAACCAATTACAAGAGATCCAGACAACAACCAACTGTGATGAGTCGCTAATCAGCTGATGATGAGATGCAACAGTCTCGAAAACGTTCCTGATTTTGTAAAAGGACGTGAGTGAAGTTACAAGTTTTAAAAGGTAGGATTTAATTTTAGTCTTCAAACAAATCCAAAATAAACTTAAAATCTATGTGCTTTAATACATTTGATAGCATTTGGGAGAGTATAACAAATATTTTATCTATTTTTTGTTTTAGTGGAAATGTTTTATACATATCACCCAATTTTAATGACATTTGTTGACTGAATTTTGACCATTTGTTATGAGCGTGGTAAATATAAAATGGGAAGGCCCTTAAAATCCTTAAAATTAGGTAATAGAAAGGAGAGTTTGTTATAAGCAGTTCTCCAAATTTCCTCCAAACATTGTTATGAAGAACCTGTAACAACCATCTTTGGATAAGCAATCCTGCTCCCAAACAACTGAGCAATCCAGATCAACATTCCTGTGCTTGTACATAAATACCATCAAATAAATAAAGTAATTTAACTTTAAAGAGAGTCGATTAAAGACACTAGACAACACTTACTTTTAAATTTTTCCAGAACATGTTTCAGAGGCTTTGCCTCTATCATCGGCCGGCTCTCGACTGGTTCTCGTTGGTGTAGCTGACGATATTTTGTCACAGGTCTCCTCTGGTGGCGGTTCAAGGAACTTGCTGAACAAATCTTTCTGGGGGATGTCGAAATTGAATACTTTGTTCCTATTTTTTGAAATGAAGATTTGTTCCCATGTGGATAGTTCTTGTTTTCCTGATGTATGTTTTAGTAGTTTTGGTTCTGGATTTATGTTGTGGTTTTTTTCCCAAAAATGTGTGGCAACTGCTGATTTTTCTAATTGTTTATATTTTATGTTTCTAAAGTGTTCCTTTGCTCTTGTTTCTAAATTTCTTTTTGTTTTTCCAATATAAATTTGACTACAGTCATTGCATTCAATTTGATATATACCAGATTTTTTGTTAGATGGAATGGCATCTTTGATGTTTGAGCAAATTAGGTTTTTTAAGGAGAAATGGTTGACTGGTGCTAGTTGAATATTTTGTTTTTTGAAGACTTTTTTGAATTTATCATAGGCCCATGGCTGGTAAGTGAATTTTTTAAAAATCATATTAGTTTCTGTAGCTGAGAGAGTTGTGGTTTCCTTTAGTAGCTTCTTCTTTTTTGCTAAGCTCACTTTTTTGTCCACTAATGATTTGGGAAAGTTATTTTTTTGTGCTATTTCAATTATTTTGTTGTATTCTGTTTTGTATTCTTCTGCTGTGAGAGGGATGTTGACCAGTCTGTGTGCTAAACTATTGAAGATTTCCTATTTGTGGGATCTTGGGTTGTAGCCATTAGCTTTTATGTAGTTGGTTTTCTATAAATGCCAAAGTTTAGTCTGTTTTTATTCCTCATTATTTTTAGATCCAAAAATGGTAAATGCTCATCTTTTTCTATTTCTATTTCTTTTTCTCTGTACAATTCTTTTCTAAACCCCAAAATTTCATCCTCATTTTGTTTTGTAACTTGTCATTATATAAACTCAAGCTTCTATTTTCTTTACCTGCAGCATTTCCTTTTGCTAGATTATTCATTTATTCCTAGCTACTTTTCATAATTAAATTAAATTAATTCCTTACCTCGTGGAAAAGATTCATGATTCAGCTTCAAGCATAATTCAGAAATTAAAATTCATATTTGAAAATTCATTTCATTTTATAATGGAGGCATAAGCAATTTTGTTATTTCAAGTAGACACTACATTTACTGATTGTTTTATCTATTGGTCATAGTTCCAATTTCTGGGTTCAATTCCCAACTAGGATAGTAATTTTTCTTTGATTAGAATCATTCCTTACCCTCATCATAAACAAAAGAAATATTTTACATGCATGTGACTTTTCCTTATCATTATCATTTTTTTTATATATATAATTTCTGCAAACTGTTCTTAATAAATTTCATTTTTTGATCAGTTTAGTGTTGATTAGGTTAATCATTTGCAGAAATGCTGACACTATACATTTTTTATAGGTATAAAGAGGATGCGCAAAGCTGAAGTGCTAATCAAATCTTCAAAAAAGCAGGCAGCTGTACATGGGCTCTGAAATTATGCATTTTATGAATAGCATCAAAAGAAACATCATAGTTTAATATTTCAGCACTTCAAAAAATGTGCAGAGAAGCATTTTAGATTAGAATATATTTATACAACCTAGTATTTACAATATATTACACACATTAAATACATATTTTACTTACCTAGTTGTAGACACCTGGTGCCATCTTTTACCCAAGCTAACTCAGTTTGCTTGGTGCCCAGGCCTTTTAGCATTGCTGAGTAGCATAGTACTCTCTCCATTATCTGCTCTAAATTCCTATCTGCTCCCCCTTGTGGTCCCAGCATTTTTCCAATCTATATTTTTCTTATTGCCTGGTGCCATCTTTTACACAAGCTAACTCAGCTTGCTCGGCACCCAGGCCTTCTAGCATTACTGAGAAGCATATCAGTCATTCCATCATCTATACTAATTTCTTATCTGTCTCCCCTTATTGTTCCAGCAGTTTTTCTTTTCCATTCTATATTTTTCTCATCAACTTTTTTTTTTTACCTTTCCAAAACAAGTTCCCCATATTTCTATTTCTACTTTCATTTCTCCTCATAACCATTCCTACCTATATAGCTATCATCTCACTTTGCATCTTTTCACATTTCTTCTCTTACTCTTTCGGTTTTTCCACATAATTTACATATTCCTTTTCTGCTGCCTCTTAGCCTTTTTTAAACATATTGATCACATTCTTATACAATCCATTCCTTTCCTCTCCTGTCTGTTACATTGGTTTACATATCTTTCTCTTCCCCTGACTCTGTTTATTATCCTATAAAAATATAATGATTTTCTGTTTTCTAGCCCTCCCCATATCTCTCGTCGTTCTATATCCTCCATTCATTCAATATTTCCCAAAACCTATCTACATTCCTATTTTCCAGTCTCCATATGACCCCCATTCCTATTTTTTCGATAGTGTTTTTCTGTTTCTGACCACCTCGTTCCCATTCTTTTGTTGATTCATACACACCTTTAGGATTTCATCATCTTCTATTGTCAGGCATTTATACCAATATTTCAGGATTCCTTCAGTTATAATTTTTCTCCTGGTTTTTCCTAATTCTACTAAGGCTACTTCTCTTTAAGTTGATCTAGGTAGTTGTAGCATTTCTTTATCAGACTATTTGTATAACTGATCTATTTTGTTAGTTTTGTCATCCCCCACATTTCAACAGCATACATTATCTTTGACTCTAGAGTTTCATACATTCTCTCCAACCATTTGCTTGAGATATCAACTTTGAGTTTGCATATCCTTATACCTGACATTGTTGCCTTTCCTTATGCTACCACCTTCCTGCCATGTACTTATTATTCATTGTAACTCCTTACTCAAATTCATTCACAACTTATAACTTTTGTCCCTCTATGTACCATTGCTCCTCTTTCTTCAATTTTGTTGTTCTTTTGAAAACTATCACTTTTGACGAGAGGTGATGTTACTATAGGTCTCTGTTGAAAGTATAACTACAACTAATTATAATTTAATCCTTGAGAAAATAAAATAAGAATAGGATAGCAAGACAGAAGAAACAAAAGGTGACTTGTCACAGTAGGAATGCATTCAATATATTTAAAAACAAAAAGTAATGTTACAAAGCTTCATGTAACTACAATGATATTCATATAGTGTTGGAATGTCTTCATCCAACAATAGAGAGTAGGTTTGGCCACCAGTTGTATTTATAGAGCCACCATTAGAGCTATGATGGATATTCCTGTAGACAAATGTAGTGTTGTTTAGGAATCTTTTAGATATGAAATGGTAAAAATGGAATAAACAAGCAGTAATGCTAATTAAAATAATGAAGTATAATATTCTGTACAATATATCATTGCATAAAGGATCATAAAAGATGTAAATTTATAAAATAGAGGAAATAAATCCTAGTAAGCATGGAAGGAAGCATTTGTACTGAGGAAAACATATGAGCACACATGGTAATAATGCATCACTATTAATATTTTATTAATCAATCAGTATAATCAATCATTATTTAACTGTTATAAATTGGTTGATTTGATAATTCTCATTAGTTTATTTGTTCACAATGTTGAAATGTTGCATTTAGTTATTCGTTCTCATTCCTCGTTCTAGTTCTTTTAATGTTATAAATATTAAAAGCAGAAGCATTATTAACAGTGAAGTATTCTTCATATTTGAGTTTGATTTATGAGTCACTACGTTTACACTCAAACTTCACTTACTTCTTGTTGTATAATTGAAATGTTTTCAAGATCATTCAATCTCATCCTCAGCTGTTTGGTGACTAAATGAACCTTCCTCTTCTTCCACTGCTACGGAGCTCCGATCACTCTGCCATCTGGTGTTAGGGGCACTAAGTTTTAATATTTCATTTAATGCCGGGATTTCAAAATTTATAACTTTATCACGGTTTTTGTTTATGAATATTTTTTCCCAAATATCCAATTCTATGGGTGTACTTAAAGATTTTAACAGTTTAATGTTGTGGCCAATGTTGTGGTTTTCTGTCCAAAAATGGTGTGAAACTGCAGATTTTTCTGTTTGTTTCAACTTAATGTTCCTCTGGTGTTCTTTTTGCCTGGTTAACAAGTTTCTCTTAGTTTTTCCTATGTAGCTTTTTTCACAGGTTTCACAATTAATCTGATATATTCCTGATTTCAAATTGTTGGGGATTGTATTTTTCAGTGGTTTATTTAGCAGGTTCCTCAGACTGAATTTGTTTTGGAAGTCTAATTCACCGGCTATACAACGTCCCACTGAGTAAGGATGAATTTTTGAAAGAAGAACAACACATAAAAGACATAACGGTATTAAATGGATTCAACCCAGCCATCATAAGGAACATGATGAAGAGGAAAGAAAAACTGAAGATAATATCAAAAAAAATACCACTCTCACACCACTTAACAACACAAATTGGCAATATAGAAAATTCACCTACCATCCATGGGCTTTTAGAAAATTTGAACGAATCTTCAAAGGACTAAACTTAAAACTAGCACCCCAAAAATACAACCCAGTTTCACATCAACTAGCTGCCTTTAGAAGTCTAATTCACTGGCTATACAAAGTCCCACTGAGTAAGGATGAATTTTTGAAAGAACAACAACACATAAAAGACATAGCGGTATTAAATGGATTCAACCCAGCCATCATAAGGAACATGATGAAGAGGAAAGAAAAACTGAAGATAATATCAAAAAATACCACTCTCACACCACTTAATAACACAAATTGGCAATATAGAAAATTCACCTACCATCCATGGGCTTTTAGAAAATTTGAACAAATCTTCAAAAGACTAAACTTAAAACTAGCACCCCAAAACAAATTCAGTCTGAGGAACCTGCTAAATAAACCACTGAAAAATACAATCCCCAACAATTTAAAATTAGGAATATATCAGATTAATTGTGAAACCTGTGAAAAAAGCTACATAGGAAAATCTAAGAGAAACTTGTTAACCAGGCAAAAAGAACACCAGAGGAACATTAAGTTGAAACAAACAGAAAAATCTGCAGTTTCACACTATTTTTGAACAGAAAACCACAACATTGGCCACAACATCAAACTGTTAAAATCTTTAAGTACACCCATAGAATTGGATATTTGGGAAAAAATATTCATAAACAAAAACAGTGATAAAGTTATAAATTTTGAAATCCTGGCATTAAATGAAGTATTAAAACTTAGTGCCCCTAACACCAGATGGCAGAGCGATCGGAGCTCCGTAGTAGTGGAAGAAGAGGGAGTTCATTTAGTCACCAAACAGCTGAGGATGAGATCGAATGATCTTGAAAACGTTTCAATTATACAACAACAAGTAAGTGAAGACTGAGTGTAAACATAGTGACTCATAAATTCAAACTTAAACAACTGTAAATAGTTTTATCAGTTAAACTAGTTGTGCTTTACACAGAATAAAAATCCATAATTATTTTCTTACTTTGTAATTTTCTCATTAATTTTACAAATCTAAGATAAGTACTCATTTATATTTATATATTTATTGTCCTTTAGTATGACATAGATATATAGATGGTACTTCAGTGTGATGGTACAGCATGGAAAAATATGATGAAAGAAGCAGTTGCTTAACTTACAGAAATTATAAGAAATTTTTGTGAATTAAAGCAAAATTTAAAAGTTTGGTATTTTATTTTGAGATATTGAAATACCTTTTTGACAAAGAATTAAATAGTTTCATATTAGTTGCAGTTCTTTTCACAAACAGTTTATCAGATTTTACTTCTTGAAAATATTTCAAAATTATCATTTGTACTATTCGTAAGAATTTACACATGTTATGCTATTTTAATTGACTTTATTTCAAGTTATTTTGTTTTTCCTTTTTGCTAGAATACAACAAATATGAAGACTTTCAAGCAATCCTCCAAAGCAGGATAATTTCTATCTTCTCTATGCTTCTCTCATACTGAATATTTATATCAATCTGCTATAGTACAATTGCCTTGTCTTAAGCCTTCCTAAGTAGAATAAATCTCAATTCCTGACTCACAATGGCTCAGATACTTGGTGTTTCTTTCCATACTGCTCTTAGTATGTCTGTCATCATCTTAGGTCAATGCACAGCTCTCAAACATCTTTATTTATCTTTTATTGCTATTCCTCCATTTATATGGTTCCTTATTTGTCTTGTTACGGGGTTATATAGTTATGACCTGTTTGTGGAGCTTCTTTTCTTTACTATCAATTAGTTTTTATTTTCAAGTTTCAACTTTTCACTGTAGCCTCCATTCCTATTTTATCTTTTAAATATGCTGTTTTCACTAAACCTTTACTGATGTACAATTCTTTTCTAAATCCCAACATTTCATCCTCATTTTGTTTTGTAACTTGTCATTATATAAACTCAAGCTTCTATTTTCCTTACCTGCAGCATTTCCTTTTGCTAGATTATTCATTTATTCCTAGCTACTTTTCATAATTAAATTAAATTAATTCCTTACCTCGTGGAAAAGATTCATGATTCAGCTTCAAGCATAATTCAGAAATTAAAATTCATATTTGAAAATTCATTTCATTTTATAATGGAGGCATAAGCAATTTTGTTATTTCAAGTAGACACTACATTTACTGATTGTTTTATCTATTGGTCATAGTTCCAATTTCTGGGTTCAATTCCCAACTACGATAGTAATTTTTCTTTGATTAGAATCATTCCTTACCCTCATCATAAACAAAAGAAATATTTTACATGCATGTGACTTTTCCTTATCATTATCATTTTTTTATATATATAATTTCTGCAAACTGTTCTTAATAAATTTCATTTTTTGATCAGTTTAGTGTTGATTAGGTTAATCATTTGCAGAAATGCTGACACTATACATTTTTTATAGGTATAAAGAGGATGCGCAAAGCTGAAGTGCTAATCAAATCTTCAAAAAAGCAGGCAGCTGTAGATGGGCTCTGAAATTATGCATTTTATGAATAGCATCAAAAGAAACATCATAGTTTAATATTTCAGCACTTCAAAAAATGTGCAGAGAAGCATTTTAGATTAGAATATATTTATACAACCTAGTATTTACAATATATTACACACATTAAATACATATTTTACTTACCTAGTTGTAGAAACCTGGTGCCATCTTTTACCCAAGCTAACTCAGTCTGCTTGGTGCCCAGGCCTTTTAGCATTGCTGAGTAGCATAGTACTCTCTCCATTATCTGCTCTAAATTCCTATCTGCTCCCCCTTGTGGTCCCAGCATTTTTCCAATCTATATTTTTCTTATTGCCTGGTGCCATCTTTTACACAAGCTAACTCAGCTTGCTCGGCACCCAGGCCTTCTAGCATTACTGAGAAGCATAGCAGTCATTCCATCATCTATACTAATTTCTTATCTGTCTCCCCTTATTGTTCCAGCAGTTTTTCTTTTCCAATCTATATTTTTCTCATCAACTTTTTTTTTTTTACCTTTCCAAAACAAGTTCCCCATATTTCTATTTCTACTTTCATTTCTCCTCATAACCATTCCTACCTATATAGCTATCATCTCACTTTGCATCTTTTCACATTTCTTCTCTTACTCTTTCGGTTTTTCCACATAATTTACATATTCCTTTTCTGCTGCCTCTTAGCCTTCTTAAACACATTGATCACATTCTTATACAAGCCATTCCTTTCCTCTCCCGTCTGTTACATTGGTTTACATATCTTTCTCTTCCCCTGACTCTGTTTATTATCCTATAAAAATATAATGATTTTCTGTTTTCTAGCCCTCCCCATATCTCTCGTCGTTCTATATCCTCCATTCATTCAATATTTCCCAAAACCTATCTACATTCCTATTTTCCAGTCTCCATATGACCCCCATTCCTATTTTTTCGATAGTGTTTTTCTGTTTCTGACCACCTTGTTCCCATTCTCTTTTGTTGATTCATACACACCTTTAGGATTTCATTATCTTCTATTGTCAGGCATTTATACCAATATTTCAGGATTCCTTCAGTTATAATTTTTCTCCTGGTTTTTCCTAATTCTACTAAGGCTACTTCTCTTGAAGTTGATCTAGGTAGTTGTAGCATTTCTTTATCAGACTATTTGTATAACTGATCTCTTCAATTTTGTTGTTCTTTTGAAAACTATCACTTTTGACGAGAGGTGATGTTACTATAGGTCTCTGTTGAAAGTATAACTACAACTAATTATAATTTAATCCTTGAGAAAATAAAATAAGAATAGGATAGCAAGACAGAAGAAACAAAAGGTGACTTGTCACAGTAGGAATGCATTCAATATATTTAAAAACAAAAAGTAATGTTACAAAGCTTCATGTAACTACAATGATATTCATATAGTGTTGGAATGTCTTCATCCAACAATAGAGAGTAGGTTTGGCCACCAGTTGTATTTATAGAGCCACCATTAGAGCTATGATGGATATTCCTGTAGACAAATGTAGTGTTGTTTAGGAATCTTTTAGATATGAAATGGTAAAAATGGAATAAAGGAGCAGTAATGCTAATTAAAATAATGAAGTATAATATTCTGTACAATATATCATTGCATAAAGGACCATAAAAGATGTAAATTTATAAAATAGAGGAAATAAATCCTAGTAAGCATGGAAGGAAGCATTTGTACTGAGGAAAACATATGAGCACACATGGTAATAATGCATCACTATTAATATTTTATTAATCAATCAGTATAATCAATCATTATTTAACTGTTATAAATTGGTTGATTTGATAATTCTCATTAGTTTATTTGTTCACAATGTTGAAATGTTGCATTTAGTTATTCGTTCTCATTCCTCGTTCTAGTTCTTTTAATGTTATAAATATTAAAAGCAGAAGCATTATTAACAGTGAAGTATTCTTCATATTTGAGTTTGATTTATGAGTCACTATGTTTACACTCAAACTTCACTTACTTCTTGTTGTATAATTGAAACGTTTTCAAGATCATTCAATCTCATCCTCAGCTGTTTGGTGACTAAATGAACCTTCCTCTTCTTCCACTACTACGGAGCTCCGATCACTCTGCCATCTGGTTTTAGGGGCACTAAGTTTTAATATTTCATTTAATGCCGGGATTTCAAAATTTATAACTTTATCACGGTTTTTGTTTATGAATATTTTTTCCCAAATATCCAATTCTATGGGTGTACTTAAAGATTTTAACAGTTTAATGTTGTGGCCAATGTTGTGGTTTTCTGTTTGTTTCAACTTAATGTTCCTCTGTTGTTCTTTTTGCCTGGTTAACAAGTTCAAAGCTAATGGCTACAACCCAAGATCCCACAAATAGAAAATCTTCAATAGTTTAGCACACAGACTGGTCAACATCCCTCTCACAGCAGAAGAATACAAATAGCACAAAAAATGACTTTTCCAAATCATTAGTAGGCAAAAAAGTGAACTTAGCAAAAAAGAAGAAGCTAATAAAGGAAACCACAACCCTCTCAGCTACAGAAGCTAATATAATTTTCAAAAAATTCACTTACCATCCATGGGCCTTTGATAAATTCAAAAAAGTCTTCAAAAAACAAAACATTCAACTAGCACCAGTCAACCATTTCTCCTTAAAAGACCTAATTTGCTCAAACATCAAAGATGCCATTCCATCTAACAAAACATCTGGTATATATCAAATTGAATGCAGTGACTGTAGTCAAATACACATTGAAAAAACCAAAAGAAATTTAGAAACAAGAGCAAAGGAACACTTTAGGAACATAAAATATAAACAATTAGAAAAATCAGCAGTTGCCACGCATTTTTGGAAGAAAAAGAAAAAACATAAATCCAGAACCAAAACTACTAAAACATACATCAGGAAAACAAGAACTATCCCCATGGGAACAAATTTTCATTTCAAAAAATAGGAACAAAGTATTCAATTTCAACATTCCCAGAAAATTTGTTCAGCAAGTTCCTCAAACCACCACCAGAGGAGACCTATGACAAAATAAAGTCAACTACACCAATGAGACCCAGTCGATGGCCGGTTGAGGATGGCGGCAAAGTCTCTGAAACATGTTCCAGAAAAAATTTAAAGGTAAGTGTTGTTTAGTGTCATTAATTGACTCCCTTTAAATTTAATTTAAGTATATATTATGTTAAACTAACATTGTCAAAAATTGTCATTCATCCTCTCTCTCTCTCACACATACACACACACAATATACAAGCATAATCTATTCAAAATCATTGAAGTTATCATTAAAACATTCATCTATACTATAATAGGCTCTGCTTAACAAGAGCTTAATCAGTTTAAATTTAAACTTAGCAGCTGGCACAGTAATTTTTAGACTTGCCGGAAGCTTCTTAAGTAGTTTTGGATGAAAGTATGAACGCATCTCAATATAGAAACCCTCCCCACACATCTTGGGAGAAGAAGCCAGATTCACCGCCCCCCAATACACCCATTTTGTACTCAAACATTCCGCAAGCTACAATAGAACAGATGATCAACAACTGGAAAAAGAAGCAACAGCAGACCAGTATGCATTCATCACTAGGAAATGAGGATAAGCTGGGCTAATTGGCAGAGGGATTCAGAGGAGAACTAGCTAGAAATAGGCTATTCCATTGATCATCAGAAATTGACAATGATAACGATTATGGTCAAGCTCAAGAGGAAATCATGCAGAATGGTATCAGATCTGCAGCTGAAGCTGAATTAAAGGGTTTTGGACTAACAGATGAAAGAAACACTGCTGTAGTCGATAAAAGACATACAAAGCTATATGGCCAAAATTAATTTTGGTGCTTTATCGGCAGTAGCGGAAAGACAAAAAGAAGAAGCAGTGTCAACGAACAGAAAACCAATTTCTGGTGAATGAAAATAAAGCAAATTTTCTACATGGTAAAATACAGCGAATTACAAAAAATCAGATTATGACAATCACAAACACTCTCTGAATAGCAAAGAGGAAGGAGATAGAATAAATGATGTCAAAAAATATAGACAGGATGGTCAAACTCTGATGGATGAAGAAAATATTAGCAATTATTCTGAAGATACATGGATCAAGATGCCATGACTGGGGACAAACAGCAATGGAAAATGATGAAAAGAAAATGGAGGGAAATGTACACAATGTACAAAGGAGAAGAGAAACAACAGAGAACATCTCAGTAAGATCGGCACAAAAAGGGAAAGCAGCATCCTCAGCTGTTCATGGCTCTGCATACAGATATGATAATACACAAGTACTGAGACGATCATCAAAAACAATGCGTAGTGCTAGAGAAGATTACAGGAAAGGACACAAGAAACAATTTGAATGTCAAGAATATCAGGATCAAGTATCAAAGGAACATCACAAACACCATTCCGGGGACCTATATGGTGGCAACAGATTATTAAGTGGAAGAAATGAAGAGCAGGAGAGTACTGTAGTAGATCAAGAAGGAACACTGGGTGAAGAAAATATTGGTTATATACAAAAGAGTACTGACAACTTGGGAAAGGAAAATTACCAGATTTTTGACGAGCATAATGATGAACAGTATTTAGAAGACCAGGATACCCTGAAAGAACAAAATCAAGCAATGAAAGGGGATGAATTAGAAGAAACATATGAGAGTATGCAAGACCAGCATATGAACAAAGTGATTTTCAAGCTAACCTGGAATGCAATGAGAATGAAGATAATGGAGCTGTGAATTCGTAAGTCCTAAGTAAACATCAAACTTCTGAAGGTGAGTTAGACAAAGAAGAGAGCAGAAGATAAAGACTGGGAAGTTATCAGTTGGAAATGTTGAGTAAATATGGCTTATTAACATGGAGAGAAAGAAACTGAAACATCATACTTTGAGAATAATGATGAGAATCAAGGTTCAGAAAACAAGAGCGATAGGCAGCAGCTAAGAAACAGTACTAAATAACCAGAGTTTAGCAAGTTTAGGGGAGGACTCTGATGTGGACATAGAACAGCAGAAATTTCAATCACAAACTTCTGAAATCGGAGATGAATTGATAAGAGAGAGCTGAGAGTTTAATGGACAAGGTCCATTTAGTACAAAATGCAACAGAAAACTAAAATAAAAAATTGAGATTTTTACGGTTTCTATGGTGGGAGGATCACATGAAGACGAGACTTAAGTACTACAGACACAAGAGGACAGTATTTGGAGTTTCATCCAGCCCTTTCACCATAGGAGCTGTTATTGACTATTATATTTCAAATGCAAGTGAGGAAGATGAGGCAATCATCATTAGGATGAAGAAATCTTTATATGTAGACAACTGTGTTCAGTCTTTGGAGGACTATCATAAGTTTTGCAACAATAGTACACGTATTTTGTCTGGAGCTAAAATGGACTGGTGTTGGGAACATACATATGAGCAAACACCATATTGCGACAACAATTTCAATTTGAGTTATGAAACAAGAAATGGACCCTACTTGAAAGTTTTAGGTCTTCTGTGGAATAAGCGGTTGGACACGTTGGAGGTGGAATTACCTCTGAAACTACAGGATCTTCCAAGTGTATTGTCAAAGAGAGTTATTCTTTCGATGGTACAAAGAATCTTTGTTGTAATAGATTTGCTCTGTCCTGCAATTCTGAGATTTAAGATACTGTTACAGAAGTTGTGGCAAAGTAATGCTGCATGTAAGTCAATAAGAGTGCAGTTAAGTCACACTGGGATTTACCCATATCAGAAGATCTGGCAAGACAGTTTTGTAAATGATACAAACAAACACCATTGTTGAGTAAAATAAAGATTCAACATTTAGCTACTGATGAAGTAATAGATAGACAACACTGGTCGTTGCATACATTCACAGATGCTAGTTGACATGCACATGCAGCTATTATTTATTTGAGCACCCAGATGAATCAAGGAGTAATTATACAACTAATGATGGTCCAGGCACGTGTTGCTGCACTGAAAGTTGTAACAATACCACGGTTAGAGCTCAATGGGTTGCTTGATAGGAAGTCTGCTTGCTGCTTTAGTACAGAGAACACTATCTCTAGAAGGAACAAAGGAATATTTCTGGACAGATTCCACTACAGCACTAGCTTGGATAAGAAGAAATGAGAACTGGGCAACATTTGTAGGGCACAGGGTACAAGAAATCAACAAACTGAAGACAGCAGATGGGATTTTGATGCGTACAGTCCAGCGCCTGTATGCCTTAGAAGTGAACCATGATACTAATGAATTATCCAGGTAACATGACTACTGCAAACTTATTAGTGTGTAGAAATTGCATAAACAATTTCAAGGTGGGAGGAAATGTTATAAATTGGGTGATTTGATGATTCTCGTTAGTTTTTTGTTCACTATGTTGCCATGTAAGTTGCTATGTAAATAAATATGGTCAAAATAAAAACGTTCTGAAAAGTTGTTAAAAATTAGTGTTATTCTCAACACATATTTTGACAAGCACATTCAGTGCCTTACTTTTCACTGTAAGGTGGACGGCAGGAGGTAGCTGCATGTGCACAGTGCTTCTCAACGTTCTTGTATTCAGTCTTTCTCCACGTCAGTGCATGTTTGGCCATTGCTAGTGCAGGTTCTTGTGTTCTTTGTGGTCAAATAGTGATTAATTATGTTATATTGCCAAGAAGTGTGTATACTTTTGCACACCGCATATTCATATATGATTCCTAGGTGCAAACAGTCTTGTAGAGAAGTGACACAGGTATTTGTAGCTCGATTTCCTGGTATTGTGCCTCACAGAGAGACAGTTCGTAAACTTCTCTGAGTAGGTTGTCACAGGAAATGGATGTTTCACAATTCTTGGTTTGGAAAGCCATTAGACTTTTGAAATGAAAACCATGTAAGATAACTGTAGCTCATGACTTGCAACCACATGATTCTGTGAATAGAGTAAATTTCCACATTTGGGTGGCGCTTAAAGGTAATTATGGCTCTATGGATACCAAAGTTAACTTTTTTCAGACGAAGCATAGTTTTCATTGCATGGTCACAAAAAAACTGATATTGGAGTACAAAAAAGCTCCAAATGTTGCACAAAATGTCAAAAAAAAAATTGGTGTTTTGTTAGCTGTGAATGTATACTGTATTAAAGGGCCTGTATTCTTTAAATGAAATGAAATGTGTAGTGTTTAACGCCCGCTTTTACTACATATGGCACCGCAGGCGGTGACACTGATGATACATGAGATGAAGATGGAGCACCGGTGGAATGAGATGGCGGGGGAAACCGGAGGTCCCGGAGAAACCCGCCCCAACGCTGTGTTGTCCACCACAAATCTCACTTTGCGGTCGCCTGGGATCGAACCCAGGCCGCCTTGGTGAGAGCCAAGCGGTCTAACCACTGAGCCACGGCGTGGCCCTGTATTCTTTAAGGACACAGTAAATGGACAGAGGTACAGGTATGCAATAATCAAACCGACTGGAATATTTGTAACATTGAGTGCACACACACATATTTTCAAGACTCTGCTACAGACTCTACCTTGCCAATGTGCAAGATGCAGTCAGTAATAGAACATTTTACACGTGTGGATATTCAAATATAATTTTGCTGATCAGCATTAATTAAAATGTTGAGATAAATTAAAATATTTATAAATATTTCTTTTAAACACAATATTTAAGCCCTTTGATTGCTCAGTTTCACTATAGGCATTTGCTCCTGTTGTTTTAGATCTTAATTAAACTGCTTGGGTTTTCAGGTCTTATTCCATTGGACTTGAAAGACCACTAAATGGCTTTCCCTTCTGAAGGGAGCCATGTTGTGGATTTCTACGCCCGATAAAATCTATCGCCCTCCTCCAAGTTTGAACCTGCAACCTTGGGAACAAGAAGTTAGACCATGAAATTTACAAAGTCGTTTACATCCTCTACTGTCCTTATCTTCATTGACGTGCATACGCTTCTTATTTTTAATTCCCGCTACCACGTGTACTGCGCATGATCATGAATTACGTATTAGGTGCGTGCTAGTCATTCTCCAATCCGATATGGACAAATTTCCTTCCGCTAGGATCAGCTGTTAAATGTACTGCCAATACAACAATTTTATTACCAAACATCACTAATCAAGAGTTTACACCAACAAATTGCCGTTTATCACATGTGTTCGGAAACTCTAGCACAGTGCAGCAAATTATATACAAAAATATTACATACTGACTATTCTAGACTAAAGCATTACATTATTAAAGATGTAACAATTGAGTAATAATTGAATAATCTGGAAAACCTTTCAAATATAAATCTGAACTCGTTTTCTGTAATATAATGTTTATGTTACGGGTATCAGTAATCCGAATATCATTTGACTGTCCTTATTCTGAACTTAGAATGAGCAAAGCATTAAGACCATAACGTTTGAAATTGTCAAAAGATAAGTGTGAGTCACAATTTGGCATAATAAAAGGAACCTACTATATGTGCTATGGGATTACATTGGCCAAATTACTGTTTTAATCTCAACCAATCGTGAACAAATTTTTAAAAACGTACTAATTTACATCTGAAAGAAAAAAAGTTCTGCAAGGAATATTATTTGGGGATTGTTAAACTGGTATGTTGGCTACTCTGGTTGTCAAACTAGCAGTGCACATCGTGAACATGGTGTAATAATGGTGTGACATGTGTGAATTATGCAGAGTGGTAGTGAAGGCTGAGCAGGAATTTGGACTTATTTACAATAATATACACCAGCAAAGATGAGTTCTGGCTGGTGCATATGGCGTAATAAAGCTGTTAGTTCGTTTACTTATAATACCTCGCGCTTTCGTTGGATAACTGTGAAAGAAATGAATAGATTTACGTTTTCCGCAATATTTCTTTCGGGAGTAGTGTTTGCAGTTGCTATAACACTTCTTTCAGAATATTTCAAATCCGAGTGTTGTGGGGTGAATTACTTCCCAAATAGGAAGTATAATAAGGTTTTTTCGCCATTGCCAGATGAAAGTCAACTTCATGTTCCGGATGAAGGGACACTCAGTTTGGTGTTACGTAAATCGGAGTTATCAGAAAATGTGGAGAAATCCACCGGTAAGTTTTTAGTATAATTTTTGTAACTGCAACCTTATGTTAGACAACCATATGTTTTCATTGGTTGTAACATAAAAGATGTCAAGTTGTGTTTCTAGAGAGTTATATTGAAATTGTTGTGATCAAGATTAGGAAACAAGGGAAAAAGTACTACAAATATAGATGAAGTTAGTGAGTTTTTATTAGAATATTTTAGTCACTAAACCATTTGCTTTTTCAATAAATATGAAGACATTTATATTGATAAAAATGTCCCAAATAGAGAATCCATCACATCATTCTAAACATATTCAATATGTTTGTTTTCTTAAGTGTGTACTTTTTTAATATTCCACAATAGCATAACTTTGTTTTCAGTTTCAGATTCTGAAGCAATTAGCTCATTATATGCTGCTTTGGAAATGAAGAAATTGGGAAAAAATGATAAAGCATTAAAATTATTTCAACATGCTGCAGCTCTAGCACCGAAACACCCAGATGTTTTAAATCACTATGGAGAATTTTTAGAAGAGACACAAAATGATATAATGACAGCAGATCAATTATATTTTCAAGCATTAACATATTCTCCTGGGCACACAGAGGCATTGGCAAACAGGCAACGAACTGCTCAAATTGTGGAGGAAATGGATCGAAGCACCTTGCGAAGGATAGATGACAAACGTGACACACTCTCGGCAATTCCAGATTCCAGCTCAGCATTTCGACGTGCAAAGAAGGAAGCATATTTCCAGGTATTTTATAGTATAAAATGATGCATGTTTGGAATAAAGTTTGGGCCAATGGATAAACTAGGTTTTATTGGCAGTAGTTGCAAACATTTTTTCTTTTACCAATTTTCATATGGAATGATAGATCTGTGGTTCAAATCTTGGCTATGATATTGAATTTTTCAGTGCTAATCTACCTTTTCATAGTTTGTCTTCACATGGTTTTTATGAGTTAGAAAAATTAGTTATCAACAATTGCCTTTTAAATGGAATAGATATGAAAAAGGATATGTAATATATGTTTAGTACAGATAAAGTACAACAAAAATCAGGAATGAATTATTAGAACTTAGGTACATTCTGTGAGTTTGAACCCTGAATCTGGAATGAATACTTCCACAAGAAAACAATAAAAGAAAACTTATGAGATTTTATAATTTGTTCAGATTTTGTCAGGGAAATAAAAGACAATTATAATTTTAAACAACTTGCTTATTGACCTTGGGTTAATAAACATTTTCAAACAATTTTTAAAGAATTTGGTATAACTTTAGTTCCTCAAAATAAATATAGTATTAAAAATTTACTATATTTCTCTAAAAAGGATAAAATTCTGAATAATACAAAATCTGGCATTTATCAATTTAATTGTTTAGATTGTGATCAGGTTTATATTGGAAAGACTAAACATAATTTGGAAACCAGAACGAAAGAACATTTTCGTAACATTAGCATAAACGGATGATAAATCGGTCATAGCAAATCATTTTTGGTCATTTCACCATGAAATAAATCCAGAAGTTAAATTATTAAAACAGTTAAATGGCCCGGCAGATTTAATATTTTGGGAAAAAATATTTATTTTAAAAAATAAAAATTGTGTAATTAATCTTTAAACACCGACAATCGATTCTGTTTTCAAGTTTATTTCATTTTCCGATTTTGGTAGTACTGGCAGAAGTGTAGTGACCTCTAGTGATCATAATATTGACAATGAGATTATTTTTGACTGAAGATGTGGATAAATACTCATGAAATCGCAATCTCAATTAATAAGAAAAATTTACATCATTTTCTTTTAAGATAAGTGAAGTTTCTGTTACAAATAATTATATTTGTGTAGTATTTGTTGCTTCACTGTAACTAGTTTCATTTTTTATGTAATTATTTGTATTAATTTGGTTAAACTTGAATTAATGGTATTTACATGTTGTACACTATTTTCTGCATGTAAACAGAAAAGTAATGTTGTAGGAGTCATGATGCAACTCTGTGGAATATCCTATCAGTATATTTATTAGCACATAAAGAACTTTGGTGGGAATTCCGACACACTCACAACGTTGATATGACCCTGGTAGCTGCTTATCAGTTATTTATCACGCTCTTAGTTTTTTTTTTTTTTTTACTGTGACCTTGATCTAAAATAAAATTCTGTGTTCCTATAAGGATAGAAATTCAAACAGTAAAATTTGAAATGACATTCAGAAGAATAAACTCTAATATGGCAATATAGCATTTTTAATGACATTTTGGTTTTCTTTTTCTTTTTAGCCTTTCAGGTTTTGGCAAATATGAAGTATTTTGCATAACATTTTCGCAGAAATATAAAATGTTTTAAGTTACGGTCTTGCCTCTCTAAAATATAAAACATTTATTTGGAACATTTGATACTCCATTCTTCAGCTGTTGAGAAACATACTTAATGAGAAAGAAAAATTGTAAACATTTTAAGAAAAACACTAAATGTACATTCAATATGTTACAGCATATTTATCATACTGTTGGTATAGAAGGCAACACCATGACATTATCACAGACTCGTTCAATTGTGGAAACACGAATGGCTATAGCAGGGAAGAGCATAATGGAACATAATGAAATTCTGGGACTGGATGCTGCAATGAAATATATCAATGCAACGCTAGTCAACAGGTATCTTTGAAAACAATATTTTTAAGCATGCTTTAGAAGAATATTACTTATAAAATTTCTCAGCTCAAAACTTCTGAACTGATAACTTACCCTACATTAATAATTAAAAGTAAGGTATCAGTGTTCTTATTTTGAAGCATTTTCAAATCTTATTGAAGAACATTTAAAAAAAAAACATACGTTCTTTCTTTCAAGTATTAGGCTGCATGGCATATTATATGGCCTCACAGTTAAATATTGTATTTCCTTCTGTTCCTTTTTGGGTGGTAGTGAAACTTGGCTTTTGCTGTTCTGTTTGTAGGCATGCAATGTAGATGATTAGGTGATATTGCATGTGATTACACACTCTAATTATAATTCACTAGAGTTAAAAATTATTCCGCTTAAAGGATCTATTGCTTGTAAACGAAAAAAAGGAGTTCGTTGTTTAATAGCACAGAAGTAGCAAGTATACTTGTCCAACAGACCTGGTTTACTTACTGGAAAAAATATCTTCAAAAATTCTTCTAAGCATCTATCATATGACTTTTCTACACACGATTCAGTGCCTCCATAACTATTCTAAAAATCATTCACACAGTTTTTTCTACATCTTTTTAATTTTATAAATGTTTGCAAAATTATTTCCAGAGCTTATAATATACCTGACTCCCATAAATAATCGGACAGACTTTGCATTTCACTATGTAGTGCTCTATAAAGCAGGATAGATTATATGTATCAATCTCAAGGTACTCCTTGTGTTAAGCAAAAATCATTTACTATGAACATCAATTTTAGAGATTGAAAATGTGGCTAAAATAAGAGCTTCCCCATTCAACCTTGTTTACAGTATAAGTTTACGTCACAAAAAGAATCAGACAGCACAAATGAAATGCAATACAAACGAGTAGATGAAGTCTGACAGTGGACAAAACAACATTGTAGGAGAAGTACGTCAACTGTGCACCAGGAAGAAGGCAAAAGCATATTACAGGCCCAGAGGTAGGCAGAATACCTTTGAACAGACAGTTAGTGATCTATCACTATGAAAAGAACAAAACATACCGGGAAATAGCATAGATTGTGAATCTTAGCAAAAGTACAGTTAGTTACATAATTCACCAGTATAAGTGTGAAGACAGAATTGAATCTTGAGCAAAGCAAGGGCGACCAAAACTTCTTAACGATAGGCAGGAGTCTTATATTATGCGTAAGGTAAAACGGAATCCACATATAAGTGCTCTGGTAATTTGTCCTGAGATTCAGGGAGAACTGGGACTGACAGCCCTGAAACGGTCAAAAGGGTCATGTGAAAACAAGATTTTAATGGATAGAGTCAACATGAAAAATTTTCATGTTGACTCTATCCATCAAAAACCTTAGCTTATATACAGCTAGTGGGAAGAAATGATTAATTTCCATCAATTAACGAAAAAGATTTTAATGGTTGCTTATCAGATAAAAAGCCATACATTTCCAGCAACAATAAAAGGAAGCGATTACAATTTGCCAAATACTTTAACAAGGCAACCTATTGGTGGGACCAAGTTATTGTTTGTGACAAAAGCAAATACAACCTTGCTGGTTCCGATGGCAGGGTGGTTATGTGGAGGAAACCAAACATGGAGCTGGAAGAGTGCATTTACAAGGCACAGTCAAACACGGTGGAGGGAGCATAATGGTATGGGGCTGTATTTCCTCTACGGGAGTGGGAAAGCTGGTGTTTATAGACACAACCATGAAAAAGGAAGTCTATCTTAGACTTAAGGCCATGGCATTGAATTTTTCATGTTGACTCTATCCATCTATCTTAGACTATTACAGCAAAATTTAAAACAAAGTGCAGAAATGATGGGTATTTTGGACAGCTTCTCATTTTATCAGGATAATGATCCAAAGCATACGTCCCACATTGGGCAGCTATGGTTACTTTACAACTATCCTCATGTACTGCATCCACCCCCTCAGTTCCCGGGTCTTAATCCCATAGAAGCAGTATGGGATAAACTGAAGAAGACCGTGCGGAAGACCCCCATCAACTCCAAGCAGCACTTGAAGGAGAGGTTGCAAGAGGAATGGAGCAAACTTTCTACAGCCTACCTGAAAAATCTGGTTCACAGTATGCCAAATAGTTCGCGAGGAGTAGTGAAAAGAAGAGGGAGAGTCACAAAGCACTAAGCCATATTTTGTATCATCCTCAAGTTATGTCTGATTACTTTTGAGGGCCAAAAAATGTCATATTTCTTTTTAGTTCTTAAAAAAGCATGCATTATATAATTATGTGAAATAACATTTATTTTCTTACAAGAACGAACCATGTAACTGTCGATTATCATTAATTTCAATAAAATAGCACATCAAACGTTGAATTTCACTTTCAAAATTAGTACTCTACTTTGTCCGATTATTTATGGGAGTCTTGTATGTACATAGAAGCATAATTGAGGCTGGAATGGCAGTCAAATGTTTCAAAAGCAGTTTGCGTTAATATGTTCACTTTGTTATTTGTTACTCATTGTAAGACCTCATGAGAAACATGAACTATGACTTAGCACTCCAGGGTGTGTTATTTAAAACTTTAGAAAATTCAGATAAAAATGAATACCTTGGAAATAGTTGTTGTAAAGATTGATTGTTTTTATGAATATGCATTTTTGCTGTAGAAATGAGGCAAAAGGCCAGGCACCAGGTAAAAGGGAGGCCAACAGAAAGAAATGGCAAAGGGCTTTATTTGTATTTAATGTAAAAAACATTGCATAAAGTATGCATATGAAAAATTTTGTGTTGCACACACATGATTTACTTTCTTTGTAAAAACTTCAATTGAAATAATTTGTATTTTGAACATCAATCATCAAGGAACTTTTTTTCTTAGAGATAGATGGAAGAGTGAAAGCTATGAAATGCTTTTAAAAGTATGAATTTAATTTAGAAAACATCCCATGTTAATGTATGTAAAATGTTATTGCTAGTTGCTTTCTCATCCATTGCACCTTGCTCTTTGAGTGGCCTGTTACAACAGCCTACAAATGCAGTATTTTTGTTACAATTGTTTTGTTGCATCTAAGTCATGTCTCTACTATCGGATAGTGTGAGGAAGTGTGAAATGATTTGCTGAGAATAAAGTAACTAAAAGTCACAATTTTGAGAATAAGGTGTACTGCAGCCACACAGAAACAGGATAGGAGAAACATGCCGCCCAAGGAAATTGGAAAGGGAAAGTACATAACCAGTTCTATTACCCTTTCCAAGCGTTGTTCTGTGTTACCAAACTCTAAGTTTCTCCTAGCTTAAATGACCAAGCATAATGGGTCAGGCAGTTTCATCTGTGACCCACATTCCGGAGGTCTGGGTTCAATTCCTGTGACTGACCTACCTCACCCATCAGTTTTTTCAGGGGTTTTCCCGGATCGCCAGGGAAATAGGTTAATTACATCCTCCAAATTTCCTGTCCTTCCATTTCATCCCCATTATCATTTCACATCATCTCATCTGGTGTCTCTTAAACAGTAGAAGTGTCAGCAGGTGTCTTGCCATTGCGTGGCAGGATGATATGCCCTTGGTAAAATTTCCTTCTCCAATAGGATTGTCTCCGAATCCAGTCTGGTGGGGCCGTTTCTGGACCACAGTAGGGTGGGATGTACTGGCATGCCAGGGAGTTTCCAACTGAAACAGTGTTGGGACCCTGCCCTTTGCCACTGTTGTGGTTCTTTGGGATGGCTGCCCTCTGTCTCATCTCGTCTCACCTCATCCTACATCCTGGGGATCCCCCACTTGGGGCATAGCTACAATAGACCTATTTTGGACCTCTGTACTAAATCCCCTTTATAGTGTAGTCCAGTCCAATCCAGTCCTAGCTTAAATGACTTTACTCTTTGCTTTTAGCATAACTTTTTGCTAAGGATTTAGTTTCCTCTTCAATGCTTAAAATTCTTTTTATTCAAAATATAGCTACGGTATACACTTTTTCCCATTAAGTTGTTTTTGTACAGCTACTTTCAGTTTGCCAAGAAGTTAACATACGTATTTAGTATTCCTTGAACATTCCTTAGTTAAATGCTGTTTCAAGAATACTCTTCTTTTATTTAATCTTGCACCTACCCATAATGCATGAAGTAAGTTTTGTATTCCCTGATAAACAAGTATTGAGATTTTACTAGAAGTACACTTTCTAAATTTAAAAAAATCCAAAAAATAAATTTTTAGAGAATGATCTGCACGTATTCATGCATAGAGAGAATGAACAGAAAAATCCAGCATCGCTAAAGGATGTGATACGAACATTAATAAAGAAAACCTCTAAAACCGCATTACTTTTACTGTAAAGTGTTTATTAGTTTGATTTTCTCAAAAATACCTTTTATGGAGTTTTGTTAAAATACAACAGCTTTTAAGATATTTTTATGATTAAAAAAATTATATTATCTTGAATTTTTTGTGAATACAAAATGAAGTCTTTTTCATTCAAAATAATTTTTTCAAAAGCATATCTAGTAAATAATAAGAGATGGATAGAAACCTGCTGCATGTAAAATGTAAATCTCATTAAAACACCTTTTATTATCATTAAGCATCTCCAAGCTACTTGTTTGAATTTTCCAATATTCTAAATTCAGTTTCTGAAGTTCTAAGTTACCATTTGTTTGCTTCAAATGATGCGGTACAAAGCATAAAATTTCAATACCAGCAAAGAAGTATCAACTATTCAATGGTTTGACTATTACTTAGCCACAATTTAAATGTGGTTAAAGTGTTTCTGTAAATATTTATCTTTAGTTTATAGAAAAATAAACTTTGTAAACGTAATCTCAAAATCTATTTGTAGTTGGTTTATTGATACTCGTCACTTACTTTTTTATATTAATGAGAGACTAGCTTCAAAGGCACAAAATATCACCTTGGCACCTACTAATAGACACTCAATTTTAAAATTGCTAAATTCAAAAACAGAAGATGAAATCCCATCAGTTAACAGATCCGGAATATACCAGATAAGTTGTAAGAATTGTGAAAAATGCTACATAGGTCAAATTAAAAGAAATCTAAAAACCAGAGTCAAAGAGCACTTTAGCAACATCAGATTGAAACAAGAAGATATGTCAGCAGTAGCATTTCATTTTTGGAATGAAAATCATGACATTGATCCAAATCCAAAATTATTAAAAGGAGTGATAAACCAAACTAAATTGACAACATGGGAGAACATATTCATATGGAAAAATAAGAATTGCGTAATGAACTTTGAAATCCCACCAGTAGATAATTTGACAAAAAAGTTCATAGTTCCACCACCAGAGAGAGAGAGCAAACAACAACAGATGCCAGTTGGAAAGAGATTGAAAGTGGAGGCAAATGCCTTTGAATCTAGTCTCTCATTAATATAAAAAAGTAAGTGATGAGTATCAATAAACCAACTACAAATAGATTTTGAGATTAATTTTGACGTCACTGTTACTAAATTCCTCCAAACACATTTGTAAAAGTAGTTTTTTGAAGAGTGAAGGAAATGATGAATAGAGAAAGTAATATGAATGTAACACTCCAGTTTTTTAATTTGCTCTCTTATAAGATAAAGGTCTGCAGAGCAGCAAAATGAATAATTGAAGCACTCAGATTCAGAAGTTGTTAAGTCAATGTTTTTGAGAAATCCTGTTAAACACATATGCATACTGAATACCAGTTCTGTAATAGTGCTTAAAGATTTGCAAATCAGATGTTAGGTCAAACACATTATGACCCTGGCATGTTGAATAGGCATCAATTTCAGAAATAAAAGTTTTTAAGTCAGCCTTTTCGAGTTAGATGTTGTTAAGTCAAGTAGTTACTGCAATAGATGTTTGGTGGTGCTACTACACTGTGCCGCTCAAGCTCTTTGATATCAGCTGTTGATACATTTTAGATTAGACATTTAGACATTAGACATTTTTAGACATCGTTTCAAGTGCACTTTCAGAAAGTTTATTTGTACTTCCCAATATACGACACTCTTTCATGCCTATTGACATAATTTTTGGCAATATTGAGAAGAAATGATCGATGGATAAAGTCTTAGTCCTTTCTACGTGGGTGAAACTGATCAAAGATTCACTACAGAAGATGCCCATTGATGTCCATGTCAAACATCCACTGACTGATAATGGTGAACATGAAGGCACTCCAGCTGTTGAAGTTTTTGACCTCAAACATGCCCTCTTTCATGTTCTTGTAAGAAGTGTTCCTGAATTCACTTTAATCCAAAGAGGATGTGTACCAGAAGTTTGTCACACAATATCTTCCTCACTTTATCATCCCCAGTCTCTTTCGAGGAGAGGAGTAAATTTGCAAGCCTTACACAAGGCTTGTGATAGTGTGAAAAACACACCAGATGGGTTTCAGAAGATCAAGAAGGCAAAATATTACAATGTTTGTTCAGTGCTGGAACATGCAACTCTGCCAGAAGGTGCCACATTTTATGACACAATGACATATGGAAGTGATGTAGAAGATATAGTAGAGATGGAGTGATGTTTTGATCACAGTGTTGTATGTCAATCCATGAAGTGCATACTGGATTAGTCCATAGTAGAGATGTATTAGTGAAAATAAAGTAATAGTTTATCCATGGCTACATATTATATTGTATAATGGAAAAACTCTAACATTAAGAATAAGAAGATAACTTTTCATCCATTTTAAATTAAAAGTTGTTAAGACCTAATAATAAAATATCCTGTCACACATACTACATATGTCAAATTGTGAGAAACACTTCAATACAGTTTTTGTACCTCCACGAACTCATCATATAAAATTCTTTCATTTGTATTACTATTTTGGTATTTAAAATTACTTTTTAAAACTTTGAGCAGCTCTCCTACACAATTTTGAAACAGTGACTTAGCAACTTCTGCTACTGACCACTTCAGTTGTTTCATATGGTAAAATAAATGAATAAATGTATTTGTTGAATTGTGTCCATACACTTGTTCTATGAATGATTCTAGGCTGAAGATTCTTACAGGATGGAAATGTTTTCAGAAGTTTGGTTCAAGATTTCTGTAATTTATTAATCAGAAGAAAAATGAATACAACTGAGAATGTATTACTTTTGCATCTATTTAGGTAGCTGCTACCTTTTAAAATAGTAACATATTTGGCAAAGAATATAGCCTAACTTTAAACCTCACTTGTTGTAATCCTTTATTAAAACTACAAAAAAAATATCAAAATAATTAAGTTTAAATTGCATTCTATTTATTTTTAAATTTATTGTGCTTGCTTTTAAGTACAGAGAACAGGAGAAAGCGGGGGACGTGTGTTCAAATCTCAATTATGCTATTGAATTTTTCAGTTGATTCTATCTTTAAAAACAGGACAGTTGTGCCTTGTAATGTATGAACCATTAATTTACACTTTCCACATTTATTTATTGTTTTCTTCTGTGTATAATTAAACTAAATCTGTTACAGAATGGGTGGTATCACGCTAGAGGATATTCTGGAAATACATCGACGTGTGATGGGTTTTGTTGACCCTGTTGAGAGTGGTCGTTTTCGCAGAACACAAGTGTATGTAGGAGGACATGTTCCACCTGGACCTATGGAAATATCTGTATTAATGGAAGAATTTGAATCTTGGCTTAATTCGGAGCGCAGTATACGACTGCATCCTATTCGCTATGCAGCTTTAGCACATTACAAGCTAGTTCATATTCATCCTTTCACCGATGGCAATGGTCGCACTGCTCGATTGCTAATGAACACCATACTCATGCAAGCAGGCTTCCCACCTGTCATTATATTAAAACAAGACCGACTAAAATATTATGAGTACCTTGAGATGGCAAACGAGGGTGATATAAGACCTTTTGTGCGCTTCATAGCAGAATGTACAGAGCGAACATTGGATCTCTTTCTGTGGGCCACTAAGGAATACAAGATAGAATTCCCTGCACTTGAACAAAAGAATTGGGATAGGACTATAAGGGTACATGATGATGGTAGTGGAGACTTTGAAGATTAGTTAATTTCTCAGGAGCAAGACAGCTATTACCAAAGATAATGAATTTTTCCTGTAAATAAAACCACCAAATATAATGATACAGTTATTTTTTTAAATATGTTTCTATACCTCTTATGTGTAAAATAATTGAATAATTGCTGTAATATTATGTCTTAATAATATAAAATAAAGAGCAGCATTGAATTTCATTATTGCAGAAACATATACATAACTACAGTTATTACAGGTATATGGTTGTATTTTCTTATGAGTTAAACATTTCCATATGCAGAGTTTTGTTTTGATTTTACTCACAAAAAAGGAATACATTTAAAATCATTTGTCTTGTAATTTTAAATTTTTAAATCATGCATGGAAAATTGGACCAGAGGTCAAGCAAATTTTTGAGTAATGTTTTTCCTCATGTTTATAAAGCCACTGCTTCTTGTGATAAACATTTTATGTAAAAATAAGAAAGCAATATACTTTATTAAATGTCATTCTTTTTTAAATAACATAAATATGAATAAGCAAGTTGTTAACATCTATCTTTACTGAAAATCTTTAAAAACAACTTTTGTTTATTTTATGAAATCATATTCTTATTTTCATTTTTATTAATAAAAATACAAAGCCCATATTTAAAGCCTACATTGCTAATAAGTACATTGCTCCACTATTCAGTGGAACTATATTTTTAGTTTTCTTATTGTGCTCTTCAGTAATGTAATGTTCATTTTTTCTTCATGTTTTAATCTTTTACCTGTCAGTGTTCTAGTTTAATTTTATTGTTCTGAATAAACTTTTTGTTGCCGTTTATGACAGCAATATTTTTTACTCTTTATTTTATTTAGCTAGAAAATAAAGTGTGGAGAAAAGCAATTGTATCATTATACATGGTGTGTCTTAAATGAAATGATGTATCAGTTGAACATCTCATACCTTTAACATAGATCATGCACTTAAAAGCTGTGTTATAACACTGCTTGAATTTTTAATTCAATGTAGTTATAACTGTCATGTTAAAAGGGAATATGAGTATTTCTCGATACTGTCATATTGCTGTACTGGGAACTTAAAAGCTTAAGAGAGTGCATTATGTTGTAAAAGTATTACAAGGATTCAAGTGACTATTCCTGACATATCCTATGCCGAAAATGTTACATAATGCATTTTCTCTATCCTTTTGCTGTGAAGATTGAATTTTGAGAAGTTTGTATATATGATATTTTTCTATGTGTTATGTAAACAAACGTTACATTAGGATTATATGTAATAATAGTTATCACATTTAGATGCATGCTATGAAGTGCACAAAATATTTTAAAACCAGTCATCTCTCATACAGAGATTTTCAAAAAGTTTTTCAGCTTCACTACATAGATTTTGATTTTCTTTTGTTAATAATACTTGAGACTTAGAGATGTGTTTTTATCATTAAGTGCTTAAAAATGGATCTATTACTACTAATTTTTTTAAAGCAAAGCAGAATCATTAAGTATTAATTGTACAGCTTAAGACAAGATTATACAGCTTCTGAAGCTTAAATATTTCCAAGTGCAGCTTTGTTCATTTAAATAAACATTATCATACACAAAGTCAATGAAACAAAATTCTTTCACATGCTTTTAAGAGAAAGCGTTTTGTAGCCAAAATATTAGCTCAGTTTATCGAACAATGCACAGCATTTCTTCACAAAACTTCTTTTAATTTTCTTTCTCTTCCTTTTTTAGTGAATATCCAAGTAAATTCCTTCACTGTTTAAGTACTACTCTTTGTAATTTACCTTTACGTTACATGATTTAATTACATTCATTTGTTCTGATGTTGTAGAAACATGTTATGTTATATGCGTGATTGGAGGAGTTTGGTAGCAGTGATGTGAAAATTAATCAGAAAAACTATTTGTAGTCGGTTTATTGACACTTAGTCATTTACATTTTTATATTATGAAACTATCAAAATATTTGGCACAATTCCTAATGTTCTTAAAGAAAAAGTTGATAATTTTGGTGCTTTTAAAACAGCTGTTAGAGAGTACCTTTGCTCAAATTCTTTTTATTCTGTACAAGATTATCTGAATGACAAATTATCCTGATAATGCTTCTGTAGCTCTATAAGTAGTACCTAACTACTCCAATGACAAATCATTACTAATAAATATTTGATGCAAGTTGAAAGTTTATTTTTAATGTATATGTATTTAATGAATAACAAGAATGGTATCCATTGCAAAAAGGTTGAGATGTACTGGCATAAGCCAAGTGAAAGCTGGTTTTAAAAGTGTTTCATTTTGTATCATATATAATTATCCCTGCTTTGTTTTCCATATTGTTGTTCATATTGCCTGTATACTATAATATGTGTCTTATGTTAACTTTTGCTATTAAACTTTATACCTCTGGACATGTTCAATGTTCACAGCCTTTTCTGGCTACAAGTGTACCTACTGAATGCAAATCAATCTAATCTATTATCGAGGGACTAGTTGGAAGCATTGGAGAACCATGGTTCAAATCCCGGCCATGGCATTGAATTTTTCATGTTGACTATCAAAAACCTTAGCCTATATATGGCCAGTGTGAAGAAATGATTAATTTCCATCAGTTAATTAAAAAAAGATACTTTTTTACTAACATTAGGCAAATGAGTCAACCTTGTATACAAGGTTTTTTAATGAAGACTAGTTTCTGGGAACTTATTTCCTTTCCTCAGTTCTGCAGTTGACTGATGATACACCCAGTGTCTGCATCTGGCTTAGTGTCGTGTTGCCATCTGATACTCTGGTAAATTTGATGACGTTATCTATGGCAGGAATTTCAAAATTCGTCAAGAGATTTTGTTTCTTTGTAATATGTTTTCTCAAATCTGCAATTCTAGAGGTTTCTTTGCTTGTTTGATCAATTCTATTTTTTGCTTTATGTTGTGATTCTCAGACCAAAAGTGATGTGCTATGACAGACTTGTGCATGTGTTTGAATTTAATATTTCTGAAGTGTTCTTTCATTCTTGTTCCTAGATTCCTTTTAGTCTTCCCAATGTATGTCTTGTCGCAATTCCAGCAGCTCATTTGGTAAATGCCTGATAGTTGAGTTTTGGGTGTGCAATTTTTTAGAGGGTGGCTTAGTAAGTTGCAGATGTTGTTTGCTCTGAGGGGCTAATTTTATGTTGAAGTTCTTAAACATCTTTTCAAATTTTTTGAAGTATTTTGGATGAAATGTAAATTTGCCATATCTCATGTTTGGGTTTTCTAGTTTTTTACCGTAGTAATTTCCTATAAGTTTTTGTTTCTTTTATGTTTGTAGATCAATTTTTTGATGAAATTTGTATTGTAGTTATTCAATTCGGCAACCTGGTGTATGTGAGTGTACTTCTGTTCATATTCTGTTTTTGTTAGCGGAATGTTGAATAATCTGTGAACCAAACTATGGAAGACTGCATATTGATGCTGTACTGGGTTAAATGGGTTGCATTTAATGTAATTGTCAATGTCTGTTGCTTTTCTGTATATTCCAAGTTGTAATCCTGTTTGTGTTCTTATGATTTTCAAATCTAAAAAAGGTAGCCATCCATCCTGTTCCACTTCAATGGTGAAAGCTATAGATTTTTCTTGTAGGTTTAGCAACTTTATAGTATAATCGGTCAGTCTTCTAGGAACTATAGCAAATACATCGTCGACATATCTAGGCCAACATTTGAAATTCTGAAAGGCTTTAGTAATTCATTGTAAGTTAAGAAAAGTGTATACAAGGTTGACTCATTTGCCTAATTTTAGTAACAATGGCACTCCACTTTCTGAAATACTTCTTTTTATTCTATATTGTTTTACTTTAACTTAAATGTTACAAAGATAGACAAAATTCTTAAATAAATTTCACATTCACATTTGAAATAAAGTAATGAATAAGAAAAACAAGTATTATTAAAAAGTAGCAAAATTCGAGCTTTTGAATTCTTTGTAGCATCTGACTAAGTTGCTATCACAAATGTATTTCATTTGGCAGTCTCCAATCATTTTAAATAAATAAATGCACAGTGAAACCAGTTTTGCAAAGGCTACTGATGTTTGCCAAAGTTGACTTTAGCTCTAGAAGCAGACCCCTTCAGGTTTAAACCTGACACAGACGATGGTTTTTAAGTGTTCTTAAAATCAATAGACCCATGTCAATGGATTTGCTGGTTTGTAAAAGAACTCCTACAGGATGAAATTCAAGCACACTGGCAGAGTGCTTATGATCCTGGCAGTTGCCATTGAAAAAAAAAATATATATATATATATATATATATATATATATATATATATATATATATATATATATATAGACATGTCTTAAGCTGTACATTTAGCAGAACTGTTTATTAATGTTTGAACACAATTGAAGACTGTTTCTGTGAAAATGCATTTAAATTATGTTCGATGTTTTGTTATGACTTCTTGTAAGAAAGGTATGCACTCCACAGATATGTTTATTAAACTCTGTCAAGTAGAAAATGTTGCATATTCTGGCGAAAAGAAAGATGAGGCTTATTTGTAGAGTGTTAGTGTAAAGATGTTATCAAGCTTTGAGTGTAGTTACATAATATAATATGTAGCACGTCTGTGATATTTGTTTTTCACTGATAATTGTTGATAATTTAATGAAGCGGCTAAAATATTTTTGTAGATTTGGTTTGTTCTTTGAGCTTATGCACTCCCTTTTCAATTGTAAAACTGTTTACGCACAAGAATGGAGAATGTTATATACACATGCTCAGTTCAAAAGATATCTGTTTGTTATTACTCAGAAATCTCTATCAATATTGATGTGTGACCATTATATAAATACAAACAAGGAAAATGTATGTTAGTGAAAGTTTGAGTAAAATCTTAAGGATTAGTGTTTCAATTTTACATTCTGCAAATGAGAACAAAAACAGTGTATCTGTGTATTGTTATAAACATTTTTAGGAGGTTAAAGTAAAAGAGCTTTTGTTTTTTATTTTTTTCAGTAGCGTACTCAAAATCCTTCATTTATGATTGGAATGCAACAGAAAAGAAAGAAAACAAAATTGAGACTTGATGCAGAAGGTTTATTAGTTTTTATTGCTATAATTGAAAATGTTTCACAATCTAATACCGGAAAGCTTGTAAAGGAGTTTAAAATGAATGCTTTGCTCCTTAGAAATTATCACAATTTTTAATGAATTAATAGTTGAAATAGTCGAGTTTTCATATGCCATAGGAATATCCAATACATGTTCCACTTTCATTCATACTCTTGCTCTCATCCCTTTCTCTTCTGTTTAAGTGAAGAGGGCAGCCATTTTTAAAATAAGCACAGTATTTATTTTCATGATGTATAATAGTCATATTGTTTGTGTTAAAAGTAACAGTAAATATACATCTTACAAAAAATAGTTCATGGCTATTTAGCTGGAGAAATGCTACTGTGTCTCTGTTACATGGAAGTGAAAAATGTGAAATGTATAGTGTTTAATGCCCGCTTTTACTACATACAACACTGCAGGCGGTGACACTGATGATACATAAGATGAAGATGGAGCACCAGTGGAATGATATGACAGGGGAAACCGGAGATCCCAGAGAAAACCTACTCAAGTGTTGTGTTGTCCACCACAAATCTCACTTTGTAGTTACCTAGTATCGAATCCGGGCTGCCTCTGTGAGAGCCAAGCAGTCTAAACATGCAGCCACAGCACGGCCCTGTTACATGGAAAGACCTGTTACTTTGTGATAGATTACTTTAAACCAGTGAATCATGTTTACAAAATATATTATGCAGAAGTAGTTTACTTTATCTAAAATGGGGGAAGTTCAGTTTAAAATAAGAACCGAATTTTTCTATATTTGCTTCAAAGTGCTCTTAGGGGCTTCAGCCAGGTTGTCAGTGTTGGACTCTGTTTGATTTGCATTGTTGTCACTATTAAAGAAACTGAATGAAAGGGGAATTCCACTCTTACTGAAGTTTGATTAACTTGGCTACTTTAGAAATAACAAATTTTGTTTTGAAGATGAATTAATTTTTATAATTTGACAGACTAATAATTTGGTTTGGAGCAGGGGCAAAGAAGTTTTAAAAGTTGATGCTACTGTTTACAGATAGTACAGTAAATCTACAGTGCCATGCTCTCTAGAGGATCATTCAGCAATATGTAATAGTATTCATTTAATGAATTTCAGTGGTAATAAGTGAGAAACGTATTATAATATACATCAGATAGATGTGTGAGAGCATTTTGCATCGGAAGGGAAGATTTTCATAAGAAATTTGAGACTAAGTACTATCTACAGGTGACAGAGCACATGTAGACATTGAAATCCAGAGTGAAGTAAAGCTTTCTACAGTGCCTTATTTTTCACTGGTGGCCAGCTGGCCGGCCAGTGGGCAGTTAGTGCTGCAGCAGAAGGCATGCTGCCATCAAAGTAAGCATGCTGCTGTGTTGAATATTTAAGTTCTAGTTTATCATGCAAATTATAATCACATATCTTTCTCACAGAAGGGGGTGAGTGAGTGAGTGAGTGTGTGGTGTTTTAGGGCCCGTTGACAACAAGGTCATTTGGGCCCGCTCACAGAAGGTGATTGAAAATTTATCCTTGTGCTGCCATGCATGTCTCACACCTTCGAAGGAAGTTTCTGTTGACATTCATTAATTCATCTTTTGAAATTGTAGTAAAATCTCATTTTATATTGTCTTTCAATTCTTCCAACATATACTGGTTGCTCTTATATATTTTAGTTTTTAAGCTTCCCCATAAATAAATATTGCATATTGTAAGATCTGGGGATTGTGGTGGCCAGTCATTTTCTAATGAGCCTATCTTCAAAAATTTTCCTAATTAATTGCAATGATAGATCAGCTGTGTGTACTGTAGCAGAGTCTTATTGAAAATTTGCCTGTGTGCACTCAATGTCACATAAATATTCCAGTTGATTTGATTGTTGCATTCCTGTACCTATGTCCGTTAACTGTTTCCTCAAAGAACATAAACCCAATAACGGTATGCATTCACAGCACACCAAATACCAATTTTCTGGTCATGCAGTGGCATTTCGTGTACGATATCAGGTCTTGTTGTTTTGTGACGATACAAGACCTTGTAACAAAATCCATGCTTTGTCTGTGAGAAAAATTAACTTTAGGTCCATAGAACGATCATTAACTTAACCCGCCACCCAAATGCAGAAATTTACTCTACTCACAGTATCACATGGTTGCAGTTCCTGAACTGCAGTTATCTTATATGGTTTTAATTTCAAAAGTTTAGTGGCTTTCTAAGCCGAGAATTATAAAACACCTGTTTCCTGTGATAACTTAGAGATTTTCTTGGGCAACATTCTAACTTTTGTCCTATCTCACTGAGTGTTTCCTCTGTAAGCACATGACGAATTCTTTTGAGTTTATTATAAAAAACAAAACCAGTTTCTCGGAATCTCTTTATAAGTTTGTGAACTGTCTCTGTGAGGCACAAGAATACCAGAAAATCTGTCTACAAGTAGCTGTGTCACTTCTCTACAAGACTGTTCACACGTAGGAATCATACATGAATATGCAGTGTGCTAAAGTTACGCACTGCTGGGCATTACAACAGAACAAATCACAATTTGACCACAAGGAACACAACAAGAACCCACTCTAATGATGACCGAACATGCACTAATGCGGAGAAAGGCAGATGCCAGGAACAATGAGAAACAATGTGCACATATTGTTACCTACCGCCAGCCGGTCAGCCACCAGTGAAAAATAAGACATTGTATAATGCTGTGTGAGATGTTCTTGAGCATTCACGCCTTTGGTAACCTAAATTTAAATAAAGCACCTTCACTCTTATTTCTGTATTTGTCTTACAAACACTTTCAAATAATGCTTCAATTAAGTTCTTAACTTATATCATGAAAATAAGATTATTATCTGTCAAAAACTTAATTGCTGCCACCAATTTTTGAATAACTTGCTGGGTTTGGTAACATTTCACTTAAAATTTTAACTAACGCTCACATTCCATCAACACATTAGTGTGGATAGAAGAGTAACATGTTAACATGACACAGTGCCTCTCTGTAATGAAAGATGAATGTGCTGAATGTGCAGAATATTTGGAAAACTTGGAGCCTATTAATTTTTAATATTGTGTTTGCATTTAAGTGTATATATTATTAAACTAATAGAAAATGCCAATGAAATCATCAGTTTTTCTAATGGAATACTTCTCCAAAATATCAAAGTTCTTTTATTTTTAACAATTTAAGTACTGGATCATTTACTGAATTGTGCTGAGTAGTATATTAATATTTCTTAGAAACTTGTGTAAATAGTAGAGCTTTCTGGTGCTAAAGCAGGTCTTGATACACCAGTTAAGCTACAATATTTTTTTAATATAATTTATTTGTATTTATTTATATTATATTAGTTATTGTTATTATGAGCATCAATATGGCTTAACTGAAATTTCTTTTGCTCCACCATGGAGAGCATTTTATAGAACTGGATAGTAACAGATGTAGGAAGAAATTCTTAAGCAAGTATATCTGACATCTTATTTAAAGGTACTTGATAACAAAAAGAAAAATACAAAGAATTCCAATATGAGCACCATTTTAGTTTTCAGATTCTAGCTTTTATGACTTTTCTATACTGCTGAGCGTCTGACATTAAACTGGAATCCAGGAGCAGTATTATACAGGGTATATATAAATTATTAATTACATTTCAGAGTAGTGTAGTTTTCAAAGTATCACATATACAAGGATGACTTTCATGAAAAATAATTTACCCAGTTTTTTACTTTTAGGCTATATGGACATATAATACTGTGTTAAACTTCATTATGAAGGAAAAGGGATTTAGCTGGTTCTGAAAATTCTATTTTTGGAGAAAGTTGCACAACCTTCTTTTATAACTACAGTATTTGTCATCATCTAAGTAACATGCTTTTGCATTGCTGGTTTGGGTCTATAATGACTTAACAACATTCAGTTTCCTCTACCACCTGTAGATGTCCTAAAGTACTGCAACTTCTTCCTTCGGGAGTAATTATATACCACATTTTATACCCCAAGTTTTACTTGCAACACTAGCAAAACTTAATAAATGCAACAGTATGTTATGATGACCATGTTAATGGAAAGAATAACACAAAATATATCATCAGACAGCAAAACTATCCAGAGAAACTTAAACAGCTTCAGGTTAATTGTGTTCTAGAGTACCTGTCATTTTGTTTACAATGCTCAAGTTCTACATAAAAATCCTGGTTATGCCAAATTTTGTATAATCTGTTGAAGAAAACCAGTCCACCTGAAAATAATAAAGCAAATAATTGCTTTGCCTCCAACACATCATTGAGCGCATCTTCTCGCAATATAGACAGCATTTTAGTGAAAACCACAGGAGATTTACTTTTCAGAATTTTAGAAAATATATTTAGTGCATTGCCTCCATAAAAGAACATCAAGAACAGACAGGCAATAAAAAAACTTAGATCGATGAACACTATTTCATAATGAATGTGTGGTTTTCTGCTATGACTACTATAGGTAATACTTA
Organism: Mantis religiosa; assembly: GCA_030765055.1. NCBI lineage: Eukaryota > Metazoa > Arthropoda > Insecta > Mantodea > Mantidae > Mantis > Mantis religiosa. Next base: position 62,568,070 of record CM060957.1, on the reverse strand, counting down.
ATGTATTGCAAATCTGTTATATATAAAGGAAGTATTTTATTTGCAATTATATTTGGGTACTTATTTTTAAGTGGTGAAAGTTTATATTTATTATTTAATTATATATGTAAATTATTTCTCTGGATGAACGAAATATCCAACATAGATAAATGTGCATTGAACATTACTGACTTTATATTGAAACATTTCATGAACAATGAGATAGTATGTCGAGTGTTGCATTACATTCTATCAGTTTTTTTGAGTTGTCACTACCTCTCCATTACTAACAAAGACAACTCAGACATAGTGAACGAATTCATACCTGTAGTATAGTTATACCTAACCTTTCTTATCTCTGTTCAATCTCTATTTGCAATAATGTTACATCCCCCTCCCCTCCCCATATCTGTACCATTGACTTCAAATAACAGTTTTCAATTACAGAATAATACAAACTGTATTCCATTTACACAGGAATAATATTAATTTTCAGTTGAATATCACAAGCAGTCTTGCCCCAACTTCAACAGATGTAATGGAGAAATGTGAGATATCTCAATTTCATTGCATCTTCATTCTGGTCTATAAAGCTAAGAAACTCAAGGAGATGCAAGTTTTCTCTTTGGATATATGATTGAAATGCACACATGCAATATCACAACTGTTATCGCAACTTGGTGCTATTTTCACTTGTCGCTCTCCATGCATTCATAAATTGGCTGGCTAACCTTGATTGGATTCCACTTGATTCAACTCTCCTGGTAGGCTGAGGATCAGCCTGAGTGATGTTTTTTGCTGATTGATCCATGGGGTCTCCATATATAGGGCTCAAACCCATATGGATCATTCTGGAAGAAGAACCTTCTGGAAATATTAAAGTATCATAGCACACAATAGGTATTTTTCCCGGCTATTGCTTAATAAAAGCACTCCTCATAAGCAATGGGTGTGTTGGTAGCGCCGGTACCTCCAAGCCAGTCGCCACGGCTGTCGTAACAATTTGGAGACAATGTCACTTACGTCTGCTATGAATGCCAAACTTATTTATCTACTCCCTACAATTTATATTATTAAGTCTTCAGAAATCGTAGCATTATGTGAAAAATAAATAAATATGCAAATATGTGCATTTCTACCACAAAGTAATTTTCCCCAAAAACAGATGTGAGGGTGCTTCTAAATTTCATTATTCAATTCTTGGTGCATCAGGACAATTTTGTTGTTTATGTAGTTTTTAGTTCTTTTTGTCTGTGAAATGCTGTGAAAAACAATGTTTTGAATTATTTATATAAATCCTGTATCAATTAAATTTTCAGTGCTTTTACCATATTTTGTAAATATAGGAGAGTAGTAAACTGGAATGCTTAAATACATTTGTCCTATTAAAAGGTGCCATCATAAACAGTATTCTGTACGTAATTCACTTTTAAGTCTACTCAATCTTAAAGTATAATGTTTATGGAAGTACTCGCTGCATATAATGTATAATTATATGTAATATTGGCTGTGTTATTTTAAATTGTAAAAAGGTGCAGTAATGTTATTTTGGAAATGTATGAAAATTTAAATATAAATAAAGGATTTTGTTTCAATGTATTTCAAGTAACTATGTGTATTTTTTTATCTAATACTAGGATTGTCAGGTAAGTTTTTAGCCATGAAGGCATTGAAATTTCTTGGTTGAAAGTTGTTTTGTGCAGAAATTACTCACATAGATATTCTCCTTGGCTTTTTCTATGGATACCTCAGATCAGTAGATAAATAACACATTCTTGTGATGCCACAGTTCTAAATTCTTCCTTTTCAATCACTCCAATGATTTTGATTAAGAAATCTGACTCTGTTAGGCCATTTTTCTCAGATTGCAGACTTTAAATTTGTTAGATTGAGTTAAATATTTAAGCATTTTGTTTCTTTTGTTTCTGTTTTGATTTTTGCTTTGTTATTTTGTTTTTTCTTTTATGTTATTAAGACTGGATCTGGAAACAGTTTCCCCATCAACCACAAAACTCTCAATGTTGTAGATGTTTCCAGAAATAAGTCTCCACTGCATATACCGTTTACTTATGTAGACAAACTTGAATTTATTTCTGCATTGATAAATCCTTTTTATTAGTATTTTAATTAAGAGAGACAGTGAATGTCTTATGCACTTTGTATGTTGGAATCTAATGTGCCTTGTTTTATTTAATCCCCTAAAAGCTTTGAAGTCTCTTAGCCTCTTAATAGGCACATTTTGAAATCCTTGCAATTGTATGATTTGTTGATTATTAAAGTATGTAACCCTAAGAACTAAGAGCTGTACAGTAAGAAGCAAGTGAGTAATTGGAACAGAGGTATTACTTATTAAATTTAAATTTAAAGGGAGTCGATTAATGACACTAAACAACACTTACTTTTAAATTTTCCCGGAACCTGTTTCAGAGACTTTGCCTCCATCGAGGTAATACTATTACTATGGTGCAAATTAGCTGCAAAGATGAAAAAAGGAAGTAAAAAGGTGCACAAATAAGGTAAAAGGGACAAAAAGATGCTGGTTTATTCAACTAATTCAATAATTTCTTCTTCCTCTATTCCTCTATTCTAGTTTATTGAATTACAAACAAGTACATCAAATTATCACTCGTCAGAGGACGGAAGAGACCTGAAGCAATTGTACTTCTAGACCTTAAGCATATACAGTTTTAAAAGTAAGTCTTATTCTATTAGGAATTAGAATGTCTTTGTAGATATAAAGCTTCTTACAACATTCACAGAAGCCATTGGTGCAAACTTTTTCACTCGCAATGGGAATTCTACAATGTGGCAGGTACCTGAATGTCTGAATTTTTCTTAAGGTTTAAGTTGTCTTTGGCAAAGCCATCTAACTGCTTCCTTTTCCAGACCTTGTTCTCCTTATTGTTTATCAGCTGCAGTCAGGTAGTTGTTATGGGTGCAATGGAGTTGCAAAAGTGTATTTTCTCCTGTAGCAGAAGTTGGTGTGCCTTGGAAATTACGCATGCATTGACTGGATCCAAAGAAAGCACAGACTTCTTAATATTTTCAAAATTCTCTCACAACATAGCAGCACATTTAGTTAAGATCCCCAGCAAATAATGCCTGGGAAATCTGGAAGTAGCAGGCCAATGGTTTCCCTGAAGGGAAGTATATGTTCTGTGGTTACAATTCTGTTGCTTGAGTGTTGTATGTAGTACAGACCCATTAATGTCTGCTGGTGCATTGGACATTTTTCTTAATTCAATTATGCTCTTGGTGAGTTTTGTACCAAACCCATAAAGTAAATGCAGAAGGAAGGCGATGCAATATATAAAACCATGGTTTTTCTTAAAACTACTTATACAGATGCAACCTATATAGCCTATTTTCTCAGTGTATTCATAACAGGATTTAATAATAGTTGCTGTATATGATTGATAATAATCAACAGCACCATCTATGCTAAAGGCTTATGTAAAAATCATATTTAGTTCTCTTCTTTTAATAATACTATTCAAAGTGGCATTCTTATGGGTTTCTTGAAATAAAACAAACCAAATTCTAAGTTTAATGTGCAGTAATAGAAGGTTAACATTTAAATTAATATAATTTTGAGTCAAACTAATACTCAATGCTCCTTTTATTGCTAGTATTTACCTAGAATGCATTTCGTTAGGATCTTCCTAACATCATTGGCTGTTGTCGACTAATGGATGTCGGTTCGGTGAACTCCTAGGAGGTGATAGGTGCATCTCTGTCGGTATCTTGATGAACTTAAAATTTGGGTTTTCTTCAAAGGAAGTGTCGATATTAAACAATATTCTTTCACATTTCTTTATGCAGATTTTTCCCACGTGGTTAATGCGGCTGGATCTTGGACACTTTTTAATAAGTGGATTTCTCATTCTATATAATGATTCTCCTTCCAAAAATGGTATGCTACCGCCGATTTATCTATTTCTTTGTGTCTGATGTTCCTAGAATGCTGTTTAAGCCTAATGTTCAAGTTCCTTTTAGTTTTTCCAATGTAAAAGTTGTCACAGCCTTTGCAGTTTATCTGGTACACACCTGATTTTTTGTCTGTGGGAATCTCCTTTGTATTATATGATTTCAAAAGGTGTTGCACACTAAATTTGTTCTGTGGGGCCAAAGTAATATTGTGCTCTTTGAAGACTTTTTGAAAAAAATGTATAGCTATGGGATGATATGTAAATTTTCTGTATGAAGTTTCATTGCTGATTGGGGAAAGAGTAGTTACTTGTTTGCATCTTTGTTGTCTTTTGAATTTATCAATTTTCTTTTTTACCTATTCAGCACTGAATCCATTGTATTCTGCAATGTGAATGATATTATTGTACTCTTTGATATATTCCATCTTATTACACAAATATAAATATTTGCCATGAAGGCTCCACTTATCTTAAGAAATTGGTGTTAATACTTCTCTCTAATGGAGATCGATTTCACAAACAAATTGCTTGCGTCCTCAGTCCACTTGTGTAGATTTCTCCGATAACACAGAAGATTATATACTTGACATTGAAGTAGCTACTGAGGGTCTAATTACAGGGCAGAAATCAGCAATTAGAAGCAAATGTGGGAAGATCTTAGAACAAATAGAAAGGGAAAGCGGTAAACCCAAACCATACTTGAAAATACTTAAATCTCTGAATAAAAAAGATGTTTTCCATTTTGTAAGGACTATGATACAATGAAGCACAAAATTAATATAATTTTGAGTCAATAAGTGCTCCACTTATTGCTAGTATTTACCTAGAACGTGTTTCGTTAGGATCTTCCTAACATCATCAGCTGTTGTCGACTAATGGATGTCAGTACGGTGAACTCCTCGGAGTGATAGGTGCGTCTCTGTCGGTATCTTGATGAACCTAAAATTTGGGTTTTCTTCAAAGGTAGTGTTGAAATTAAACAATTTTCTTTCATGTTTCTTTATGAAGTTTTTTTCCCACGTGGTTAATGCAGCTGGACCTTGGACACTTTTTAATAAGTGAATTTCTCGTTCTATATCATTATTCTCCTTCCAAAAATGGTAACCGACGTCCATTAGTCGACAACAGTTGATGATGTTAGGAAGATCCTAACGAAACGCGTTCTAGGTAAATACTAGCAATAAGTGGAGCATTGATTATTAGTTCGACACAAAATTGTATTAAAAAAGAAGTTGTTTATATGAAAGCAGATAAAGGAAATAAAGCAGGCATCATGGACAAACAAGACTACATTTCTAGAATGACATATGTATTGGCAAGTGATGAATTACAGGAAATAAAGTCTGAACCTTTAAATATGTGTGTAAAATAGTTAAATGAAACAATCAAGGATAAAATGATCATACCAAAAGAAAATAAACAAAGTTTAAAACCAGGCAACCCTACAGTAGCTAACATATATGGACTACCCAAAATTCATAAAACAGGAAATAAGATGCGCCCAATCATTAACAACATAAACACACCCTGCAACAAACTATCCAAATGGCTAAACAAAAAATTTAAGGAGCTACCAAAATTTGAAAGCCATAGTATTAAATATTTGTTGGAATTCATCAACAAAACTAAAAATCTACAATTTTCTCCCATCGACCGAATGGTATCTTTTGATTTAATCTCTTTGTTCCCAAGTGTGCCAAGAGACAATCCCATGGAGTACATGCTTCAGTCCCTACAATTAGACCAAAACATCATAGAGGAATACCTTCACTTAACAGATATTTGCACTGAACAGTACTTTTTACATTCAATAAAAAAATGTTCAAACAAAAATCAGGATTATCTATGGGCAACCCATTGTCCCCATTTTTGATGGACCTCTTCATGAGCTGCTTCTTCATGAGCTTCTTCTTCTTCTTCTTCTTCTTCTTCTTCTTCTTCTTCTTCTTCTTCTTCTTCTTCTTCTTCTTCTTCTTCTTCAGGTGCGGAGGAGGAGGGGAAGGCGGCGGCGGAGACGGAAGAAGCGCGAAGGCGCTCCGCCTCCGACCGCCGAAGCCGCAGCCTCGAGCCTCCTCCTCCTCCTCCTCCTCCTCCTCCTCCTCCTCCTCCTCCTCCTCCTCCTCCTCCTCCTCCTCCTCCTCCTTCCTCCTCCTCCTCCTCCTACCTCCTCCTCCTCCTCCTCCTCCTTCCTCCTCCTCCTCCTCCTCCTCCTCCTCCTCCTCCTCCTCCTCCTCCTCCTCCTCCTCCTCCTCCTCCTCCTCCTCCTCCTCCTCCTCCTCCTCCTCCTCCTCCTCCTCCTCCTCCTCCTCCTCCTCCTCCTCCTCCTCCTCCTCCTCCTCCTCCTCCTCCTCCTCCTCCTCCTCCTCCTCCTCCTCCTCCTCCTCCTCCTCCTCCTCCTCCTCCTCCTCCTCCTCCTCCTCCTCCTCCTCCTCCTCCTCCTCCTCCTCCTCCTCCTCCTCCTCCTCCTCCTCCTCCTCCTCCTCCTCCTCCTCCTCCTCCTCCTCCTCCTCCTCCTCCTCCTCCTCCTCCTCCTCCTCCTCCTCCTCCTCCTCCTCCTCCTCCTCCTCCTCCTTCTCTCCTCCTCCTCCTTCTCTCCTCCTCCTCCTTCTCTTCTCCTCCTCCTCTCCTCCTCCTCTTCTCCTCCTTCTCTTCTCCTCCTCCTCCTCTCCTCCTCCTTCTCTTCTCCTCCTCCTCCTCCTCTCCTCCTTCTCCTTCTCTTCTCCTCCTCCTTCTCCTTCTCCTTCTCCTCCTGCCCCTCCTCCTTCTCCTCCTCCTCCTCCTTCTCTTCTCCTCCTCTTTCTCTTCTCCTTCTCCTTCTTCTTCTGCTTCTCCTTCTCCTGCTCCTCCTCCTTCTTCTTCTTCTTCTTCTTCTTCTTCTTCTTCTTCTTCTTCTTCTTCTTCTTCTTCTTCTTCTTCTCCTCCTTCTCCTTCTCCTTCTCCTCCTCCTTCTACTTCTCCTTCTTCTTCTCCTGCTCCTCCTCTTCTTCGTCGTCGTCTTCTTCCTCGTCTTCTTCGTTGTCTTCGTCATCTTCTTCTTCTTCTTCACTTCATGGCATAGGCAATCAAGTGCCTGTTCTGCCTTCAAAGTCCTCCAGCCATTGTTTCCTGGGTCTGCCCACCGATCTCCTACCTTTAGGATGATACTGTAATAAATCCTTTCATGGAAGTGTTGAAAACAGTGTTGTTGTATAAATTAAGTTAATTGGGAGTCGATTAATAACACAAAACAACACTCACTTTTAAATTTTCCCGGAACCGGTTTCTGAGGCCTTCCCTCTATCTTCAGCCGGACATCGACTAGTTCTCATTGGTGTAGCTGGCAATATTTTGTCTTCGGTCTCCTCTGGTGGCGGTTCGAGGAACTTGCTCAACAAATCTTTCTGGGGGATGTCGAAATTGAATACTTTGTTCCTATTTTTTGAAATAAAGATTTGTTCCCATGTGGCCAATTCTTCTTTTCCTGTTGTATGTTTTAGTAATTTTGGTTCTGGATTTATGTTGTGGTTTTTTTCCCAAAAATGTGTGGCAACTGCTGATTTTTCTAATTGTTTGTATTTTATGTTCCTAAAGTGTTCCTTTGCTCTTGTTTCTAAATTTCTTTTGGTTTTTCCAATATAAATTTGACTACAGTCACAGCATTCAATTTGATATATACCAGATTTTTTGTTAGATGGAATGGCATCTTTGATGTTTGAGCAAATTAGGTTTTTTAAGGAGTAATGGTTCACTGGAGCTAGTTGAATGTTTTGTTTTTTGAAGACTTTTTTGAATTTATCAAAGGCCCATGGATGGTAAGTGAATTTTTTGAAGATCATTTTAGTTTCTGTGGCTGAGAGGGTTGTGGTTTCCTTTAGTAGTTTCTTCTTTTTTGCTAAGTTCACTGTTTTGTCTACTAGTGATTTGGGAAAGTCATTTTTCTGTGCTATTTCAATAATTTTGTTGTATTCTATTTTGTATTCTTCTGCTGTGAGAGGGATGTTGACCAGTCTGTGTGCTAAACTATTAAAGATTGCCTGTTTGTGGGATCTTGGATTGTAGCCATTAGCTTTTATGTAGTTGTCTGTCTGTGTTGGTTTTCTGTAAATGCCAAAGTTTATTCTATTTTTATTTCTGATTATTTTTAGATCTAAAAATGGTAAATACTCGTCTTTTTCAACTTCTACAGTGAACTTGATGTTTTTTCTTGAATATTTAAAAGTTTTAGTGCATCACTGATGTGTTTTTTTGGCACTATGGCAAATATGTCATCTACATATCTTTGCCAGAGTTTGAACATCCATGGGAAACCTTTAGTGATCCTTATTTCTAGTGCACTCATGGACAGATCGGCCAGGAAGGGTGATAAGGGGTTGCCCATTGCTAAACCAGAAGTTTGATGGAAATATTTTGTTTGAAACTGGAAGAAATTCTGTTCTATGCATAATTTGGTAAGTTCGATGTAATCTGAAATTTCAAGTGATGACATTCCAAGTGATTTGAGCCATTTTTCTATCAATGTTGGGAGTTGTTTAACTGGTATGCTGGGAAACAGTGATTTAACGTCAAATGAGACTAGTGTGTCTTCTTCATTTAGTTCAGTATCCTTAATGTGTTCTATAAGTTCATAGGTGTTTTTGATGCTTAGGCTATCGAATTTTGGAAATGAGTTGAATTTGTTTGTTAGCCATTTTGCAAGTTTGTATGTTGGTGAATTTATACTGCTAACTATAGGTCTCATTGTTATGGATGGTTTGTGTATTTTGGGTAAGCCATAAAGTCTAGGAAAGGTTGGGTTATCTGGTTTAACTGCATATTTGATAACCCAACCTTACCTAGACTTTATGGCTTACCCAAAATACACAAACCATCCATAACAATGAGACCTATAGTTAGCAGTATAAATTCACCAACATACAAACTTGCAAAATGGCTAACAAACAAATTCAACTCATTTCCAAAATTCAATAGCCTAAGCATCAAAAACACCTATGAACTTATAGAACACATTAAGGATACTGAACTAAATGAAGAAGACACACTAGTCTCATTTGACGTTAAATCACTGTTTCCCAGCATACCAGTTAAACAACTCCCAACATTGATAGAAAAATGGCTCAAATCACTTGGAATGTCATCACTTGAAATTTCAGATTACATCGAACTTACCAAATTATGCATAGAACAGAATTTCTTCCAGTTTCAAACAAAATATTTCCATCAAACTTCTGGTTTAGCAATGGGCAACCCCTTATCACCCTTCCTGGCCGATCTGTACATGAGTGCACTAGAAATAAGGATCACTAAAGGTTTCCCATGGATGTTCAAACTCTGGCAAAGATATGTAGATGACATATTTGCCATAGTGCCAAAAAAACACATCAGTGATGCACTAAAACTTTTAAATATTCAAGAAAAAAGCATCAAGTTCACTGTAGAAGTTGAAAAAGACGAGTATTTGCCATTTTTAGATCTAAAAATAATCAGAAATAAAAATAGAATAAACTTTGGCATTTACAGAAAACCAACACAGACAGACAACTACATAAAAGCTAATGGCTACAATCCAAGATCCCACAAACAGGCAATCTTTAATAGCTTAGCACACAGACTGGTCAACATCCCTCTCACAGCAGAAGAATACAAAATAGAATACAACAAAATTATTGAAATAGCACAGAAAAATGACTTTCCCAAATCACTAGTAGACAAAACAGTGAACTTAGCAAAAAAGAAGAAACTACTAAAGGAAACCACAACCCTCTCAGCCACAGAAACTAAAATGATCTTCAAAAAATTCACTTACCATCCATGGGCCTTTGATAAATTCAAAAAAGTCTTCAAAAAACAAAACATTCAACTAGCTCCAGTGAACCATTACTCCTTAAAAAACCTAATTTGCTCAAACATCAAAGATGCCATTCCATCTAACAAAAAATCTGGTATATATCAAATTGAATGCTGTGACTGTAGTCAAATTTATATTGGAAAAACCAAAAGAAATTTAGAAACAAGAGCAAAGGAACACTTTAGGAACATAAAATACAAACAATTCGAAAAATCAGCAGTTGCCACACATTTTTGGGAAAAAAAACCACAACATAAAGACAGAACCAAAATTACTAAAACATACAACAGGAAAAGAAGAATTGGCCACATGGGAACAAATCTTTATTTCAAAAAATAGGAACAAAGTATTCAATTTCGACATCCCCCAGAAAGATTTGTTCAGCAAGTTCCTCGAACCGCCACCAGAGGAGACCGAAGACAAAATATTGCCAGCTACACCAATGAGAACTAGTCGATGTCCGGCTGAAGATAGAGGGAAGGCCTCAGAAACCGGTTCCGGGAAAATTTAAAAGTGAGTGTTGTTTTGTGTTATTAATCGACTCCCAATTAACTTAATTGATACTGTAATATTTGTTTTGTAAGTCTATTATCTGGCATTCTTTCAACATGTTCCTTCAATTTTTGTTTGAGATCTTTTAACCTATCTTCCATACTAAAAATGTCCAGCTCTTCTCTTATATTTTCATTTCTTATTAAGTCCTTCTTTGTGCATCCTTTCACACTTCTCAAGAATTTCATTTCTGAAGCCTGTATTTTACTCTGTTGCTTTTTAGTTAACGTCCAAGTCTCACTTCAGTATGTCAGTAGGTATAGGTACAGCCATAACTTTGCAGAACTTTAATTTTGTTTCTATACGTATTTTGTTTCTAAATGTTCTATTTATTGTTCCACACACTCTTTGAAACTTTGCATATTTTATTATAGACATCATATTCCTTGTCATAACTAACATCAGTTCCGAAGTAGCTAAAATGGCTTACCTGTTCAACGCAATGATTATTTATAACTATTTTTGTTCTAATTGGCTCTTTCCCAATGAATGCCATATTTGATTTTATAAAAAAAATTTTCATATTATATTGCTTACAAAGTTCACTAAGTTTAAAAATAGATTTTTACAGGGCAGACTCGCTATTTTGTATCATAACTAAGTCGTCAGCAAACAATAAAACATTTAAAAAAAATTTATTTGAAATTTTAAAACCTACATTCACTAGCTGCTTCCATTTGCACACTAGGTCATCAATATAAATACTATAAAGTGTAGGTGATAAAGTACACCCTTATCTGACACCCTGATTAGTAAGAATTTTTTTAGAAATTTTACCATAGTTCCTCACATTTATTTTTGTTTGGAAGTAGAAGCATTGTATCATTTTTACTAATTGTTGTGGGTATCCTTGTTCTACCAATATTTGCCACATTTTGCATCGGTTTACCCTATCGAAGGCTTTTTCAAAGTCAACAAATGCCATATGCGTTTCTTTATTAAACTCCCTATGTTTTTCAATTAGTTGTTTAACAATAACAATGTTATATACACAGGATCTGCCTCTTCAAATCCATTTTGTTCTTCCGAGAGAAGACATTCAACTATATTCTGCAACTTTTGTTTATTATTTTAGCAAATATTTTATAGGCCGTATCCAGTAAACATGTTCCTCTGTAATTGCTACAGTCATTTCGTTTCCCTCTCTTAAAGATAGAGATGGTTTAGGCTATATGCCAATCTTCTGGGATACATTGCTTCTTCCAGCACATATTATATAAATGTAGTAGTCGGAGCTTTAGCAATAACCCCCCATATTTAAATAACTCTACATTTAATACATCTTGGCCCGTTGCTTTCCTATTTTTAGTTTTTATGAGTGCTTCTTCTAATTCTTCAATTAAAACTAAATCTCCATATGTGACGTTGCCTTCTGCATTTTCGTTATTTATCTCCGCATTTTCATCATACCATAAAGCTTTGTAATGTTCTAACCATTTAGACTCGGGTACTATACTTAAATATGCTGAATCTTTCTCATTTTGGTTTAAATGTTGCAGCAGTTTATATGCAAAGAGCTGTCTTCCATGTAAGTCGTGTTCCACATCTCCTATGAATTTATTCCATGATGCACCGTTTAACTTCCTCACAAAACCCTTAGCCATATTTCGTTTTGCCTTATATGCTTGTTTAGTTTCCTCAGTATTTAGTTGTAAGTATCTATGATAAGCTTTCTTTTTTTCCTCGACTGCCTTTGCAATTTTTTCATTCCACATTCTTAGTCCCTTTCTTCTTATTTTTTTCTTTTTACCTAGTGCTTCTTTGGCAGCTTCTTCTATACAGCCTTTCATATTTCTCCATTCCTCTTCAACGTCATCACTAGTTTTTACTTCTTGCAATCGTTGAGATAAGCGGTTCTGATATAAGTATTTGATACTATCATCCTGTAATAAATATACTTTAAATACTTTTTCATTTACTTTAGTAGGATTATTCTTTTTCTTCCATCTAGTTAATAAAGCAATTTTAGCCACTACTAAGTAATGGTCTGAGTATATTTCAGCACCTCTGTATACATCTTGTACTTGCTTTCTAATCTTTTTGTCGCTAACACCTAATGTATTATACTTCTAGAACCTCTAGCACTCCAGGTATATTTGTTGATATCTTTTTTTCTGAAAAATGTATTTGTAATTTTTAAATCATTACTATTAGCAAACAATATAAGTGAGTCTTCATTATTGTTTTTATGTTGCTCTCCATATACTCCTAATATTTCTGGGATCATATTATTCCCATCTCGAGCATTCATATCCCCACTAATAATTACGTAGTCAATTTTATTCCACTTATCTAATTCTTTCTGTAAATTTTCATAGAAATCTATTGTTTCTTCCTTCCGACCTTCTTCCAGGGCATATAGTCCTATTACTGTAAGATGATTTCTAAATGTTTTAAATCTTACGCTTATTATTCTGTCGTTTATATATGTATAGCTTTCAATTTTTGCTTTCCACTTTTGATCTCTTAATATTGCTACTTCGCTGCTCGCTTGTTTGTGCTGCTCTACTCCACTTCATGAGCTTTTTGGAAACCTATATCACAAAGGCATTCCCACTAATTTTCAAACATTGGTGTAGATATGTGGATGTCAATTGGACAATAGTAAATGAGAAACAAGTGGATGATGCATTAAAAATACTGAATTTACAAAATCCTGCAATAAAATTTTCCATAGAAAAAGAGACAAACAATGAAATCCGTTTCTTAGATTTGAAACTTACCAGAAAACATACTAAACTTGAATTTGGCACATATAGGAAGGAAACACACACAGAAATTTTCATAAAAGCAGATGGATACTACCCAAGACAACACAAGCATGCTGTTATCAACAGTTTTGTACCTTTAAGCAAGATGGAATATATCAAAGAATACAATAATATGATTCACATTGCAGAATACAATGGATTCAGTGCTGAGTTGGTAAAAAAGAAAATTAATAAATTCAAAAGACAACAAAGATGCAAACAAGTAACCACTCTTTCCCCAATCAGCAATGAAACTATTTACAGAAGATTTACATACTATCCCAGAGTTATACACCTTTTCCAAAAATTCTTCAAAGAGCACAATATTACTTTGGCCCCGCAGAAAAAATTTAGTGTACAACACCTTTTTAAGCACGTAATACAAAGTAGATACTCACAGACAAAAAATCAGGTGCGTACTGAAAAGGCTGTGACAATTTTTACATTGGGAAAACCAAAAGGAACTTGAACAATAGGCTTAAAGAGCATTTCAGGAACATCAGGAACAAAGAAATAGATAAATCGGCGGTAGCATACCATTTTTGGAAATAGAATCACGATATAGAAAAAAGTGTCCAAAGTTCAGCTGTATTAACCATGTGGGAAAAAATCTTCATAAAGAAATCTGAAAGAAAATTGTTTAATTTCAACACTGCCTTTGAAGAAAACCCAAACTTCAAGTTCATCAAGATACCGACAAAAACGCACCTATCACCTCCAATGAGTTCACCAAATCAACGTCCATTAGTCAACAACAGCTGATGATGTTAGGAAGTTCCTAACGAAGTGCGTACTAGTTAAATACTAGCAATAAGTGGAGCATTGAGTGTTAGTTTGTCTAAAAATTGTATTTATTTTGTGCTTCATTGTATCATAGTCCTTACACATTGGAATAACATTTAAATACTTATTATAATGCATGTTTTTATAATTTAGATACATAGAATATTAATTAGCTGTTACAGATACATTATGTGTTACAGCTGTTCTCTGAATCCATTGAAGTTACTGGCAGGGTAGCTTTTGAAGTTGTAAATTCTACGGAAACACAGATAAAGTACAAATTCACTAAAGTAATGCATTAGCAAAGAAGTACAATGAACATGCAGGTGATAGTGTTGTTTGCATTTGACTGGAAAATGTTGAAATTTTATGAAAATATAAAATGCATTATACAGGACTTACAATTTAATTAATTTTTTTTTTAGAATTTTCTGTCGTTTTAGTTTTGGAATAGTGTGCCCTTATTTTTTTAAATCAATCTGGCTAATTATTATGCCTTCCAGGGCAGACAGTAGACATAGTTGAAACAGTAATGAACAGATCTTAATTCATGACAGGCAAGTAATACTCATCATAATTTAATACAATTTGAAGAGAGATTTAAATGTACTATAATTGCTAGTAACGAACCATAACTGCCTTTATGTATAATTTTCTATCATTGTAGTGAATTATTGGATAAGCTGGATAGGAAAGGTAAACATGTTTAAAAAACTACAGTACCCTCATTAGTAGTTCTTTAGCTCACTACATGTTCGGATTACCTTATGTTTATTTGGGTTACTCTTGATGTGTTTAAATAAAGATTTGTGTAATTATCAAATCTGTTTTATTTGAAGTTATTTTATACAGAAAAAACATACCTGGTATCAAAACAAAAGAAATTACATATAGAAAAATAAAAGAACAGTTCAAATAGCCAACATAACTCCAATCTTTGAGGCTTACTAGCCAAAGACTACTTCCCCCTAAAACAAAAACCTCTTGAAAACGCTATGGAAAGGTGATGTTTTTTACTGATCGAGCTGTTTAGTTTGCAGGGCCAGGCTATCACTTATAGGAGTGTCTCCATGTTGAGAGGTCTCATTAGGTGTTGTATCAGTGGGAACATTCACAGCAGGTGTTGTATCAGCAGAACAGAATAAAAATGCAGGCTTTAACCTATCCACTGATACTGTTTGTGGTCCTCGTGCAGTACTGGCAGTACTGATTTTGGAATTCTTCTCAAAACACTGCATCATCAGAAAAGATCCATCATATATTGGTTGTAATGGTTTTCTTATAGCATCTTGTCTCACTAAAACATGAGTACATGATTGTTAACTCCTTGTACTTGCATGAAGGCTTGCATGAAGAGTGGTGTTCTGATTTAACAGGTTTAATATTCCTCATATGCTCGCGTAGTTTGTACATGAAAGTTTGCGTATCAGGTGGAATTTTACATTCGTTGAAGAAGATTGCATGTTCAAAACATGTCAGGGTCAACACTTATGGTTATTTGGGTTACTCTTGATGTGTTCAAATAAAGATTTGTGTCATTATCAAATCTGTCTTTTTTTTTTAAGATAGTTTACACAGAACAAAACATAAGCGGTAACAATACAAAAGAAATAACATAGAGAAAAATAAAAGAACAATTCAGGGTAGCCAACATAACTCAAAACTTCGGAGGATTGAAAATTGTTAAAATAAATAACCCAAAATGTCCAGTAAGAATTTAGATTTTGCAAATAAAGATATAATAGAGTATTTATATTATTCAAGCTATAGTATTCTCAATTTCTATTAGTTTTACTGAATAAATCAGCAAATTAAGATTTAGTCTTTCCAAGATTTGGATTTCACACGAGAGTAGAAGGGCTCTCACATGCTTTCTGGAAAAAAAATTTTTCATCAGCAATGTCTGCCCTACTTTTACTCACTGCAAACAGAAATTTTACATAAATTGGATAACCCAAAATCCTCATTTTAGTAAAGGTTATATATATATATATATATATATATATATATATATATATATATATATATATATATATTGCAAATATTGGTAAAGGAAATAGGATATAAAGGAACTTTTTATGCTAGTTTGATTTTGTGTTCTTTTAATATCTTCAGTATACTTTTAACATATTTTGAGTGCACATACTTGCATATCTCAGTGTTATGAAATAAAAAAAGTTATAATTTTTTGTTGAAAGCATGTAAAAAGTGAAAAGTCTGTGCTGAATTCCAGAAGTAAGATGGAGAGTAGTTCGAGTATAACGAAACCAACCAGTAAGATTTTACCAAAATCAGAGCTTAAGAGATCTATTCAGTTTTTTTTTTTTTTTTTTTTTTTGTAATTTACATCCTCCAATGTTAAGTCATATCGGATGATGAATAGACTGGGTGAAATGATGCTCATATATAGAGCTTCGATTACCCAACATTTGTCTTTCAGGATAAGGGAAAACCCCGGCAAAAGCCTGATCCAGGTAACTCACCCTGACCGAGATTCGAACCCGGGACCTCTTGAATGTTAGGCAGACATGCTACCACCACGCTACCGAGGCAGGCTATTCAGCTTTTGGATGAAGCTCTTAGTCTCAGGGGAAAAAGTATTCTACGATTTGGAAGAACACCACAGACACAATTATTAGGACACAGAAAGAGAGGCAAGTATATATGTTTGTAAATTGTATTCCTCATAGATTATTAATGAAGAAAAGCAACTTCTAAGAGACAATATAAGCTACAGAATAAATCATAAGCCTTTCTGACATGGTTTGTTTTCATATGCCTTTAACTGTATTAAGTGCAGCTGACTAAGATGTACAGACTTGGGGCAGTAAAATTTTGATGTCTACGTGACTAAACAAATCATCATGAGCATGATTGCAATACAGCTGCTGGTTATATAATGGGACAGCTGAATTCTGTGTATTTCCTGATCTGACCAGTAACATGGCCCAGTCCCAACAAGTGTAATGCGTATGTTCTTACACCAAGATAAAAGTTCTCTGAAAAGCCTCTATTAGTGATTAAGTAGGAGTATTTTATCCGGAAATAACCAATATCATCCAGAAACTTTTGGTGCTATTCACACTATCTTAGTCATTTCACTTATATAATTTAAAGCAGAGATATTTCTTGAATTGCTAAATGTCACATCAGCAATATATAACTTTAATATCAAATAACTTCATAAATGTGATAATTAATACAGAATGTGGCTCACAGAAAGTTTCTTTGCAGGCAACATAATCCTATAGCCAATTTTAGGAGTACTAATGATCCTTCCTTATGTATTTGCATACATTTAATATCAGAAATAATTCTGATAATAAGTATTCGTATGGTGTTTTGTATCATCTTTTCTATATATTCTGTTTTATGCAAAACAATATGTAGCTTCCATTTGCAGAGTTATATTATATATAGATAATCCCAGAATGGCTAAGGCAGCATGCCTTGGTCTCTGGCCATGGAAAGCAGCCCGGGTTTGATCCAACCCTTGGGGTACAGATTTAAAGTCCCATATATAGGACCGGTGCTCACTCAGCATCGTGATGAAAGTGAGAAGCTTATGCTAGGTAAGCGGTCCTGGTCATGAAAACCAACATTCTGGCTGGGGGATGCCGAGATCTGACTACATCTCTTCCCAATATCGGTTGTGCCTAAGTGGGCATGAGGCCGACAGTCAGATTGGTAGTCCTTGGTCCTCTTAGGGCTGTCACACCAGGTGTGTGTGTGTGTGTGTGTGTGTGTGTGCGTGTGTGCGTGCTTATGTGCGTGCGTGCGTGTGTGTGTGTGTGCACTTTTTCCCCCTTTTTCTTTCCAGAATGGTTCCTAGAATAAAGTGAAGCACCTTCTGGGCTTGAAGTGTATGACAGCACCAAGTCCTCCAAGTATTGTTAGCATCCAAGTAGTTAGCAGCAGACTGGAAAATATCTCCAATAAATTTGACATCTTTTGTGTGCTAATGTATGCAAAATGAAAGCAACAAGGATTATCATCGAAAAATCTATTTTTAGTCGGTCTATTGACACTTTGTCACTTACATTTTTATATTATCGAGGGACTAATTTCGGAAGCCTTTGCCTATTTACATGATAATATAAAAACATAAGTGACGAAGTGTCAATAAACCGACTACAAATAATTTTTCCGATTAATTTTGACATTACTGTTACTAGATTCCTCCAATCAGGCATAAGGATTATTATCATCATACAATCCTTACTTTGCAATTATTTAACTTCATTTGTTGCCAGAAATGAAATGAATTGAAAAAAGTGATGGGCAACATTACAAAGGGCGGCATTTACTCACATGGGCTTTCAAAATGTTTGCATGCTACACCTGCCTTAGTATGGGAGTTAATTATGCAAAAAGTTGCAGGATATATTTGTGTGCAAGTGTGTTGCATGTCTGAGGCTGCACAAAATAAAGCTGTTATTAAGTCCATCTTAAACACATCTTTACCATCATTTCTTAGCTGCACATTATACTGAGGCATGTTACATTAAGTGCACCATAATCCTGGCTTAATGCAATTAATCTATAAAATCAGTACTCAGCATGCTTTTTAATTCCTTATTAATTTGTATTCACTTTGCACAATTAATGCTTGAATAAACAATTAAATTTATCCTTTCATAAAAAAGTTACAATCTTTTTTTAATCCCTTATTAGTTTTTATTGCAGTTGCTTATATTAGTAACCAATTCTGTTTGTTTAACAGACATGTATCATTTCCATCAATTGGGAGAGGGAGTTATTTTTTCAGGTATCAACTCCTGAATGTTTACCTGGATATATTCTAACACTTTTCTGTTATCTCAGTATCAGCAAACATTAGAGATTCTAGATCATGTTTTCTCACCCCCAACTAGTATATCCTGTTTACAACAGTTGCAACTACTCAAGGAAAAACCACACAAAAAACTGGTAGAGTTGCAAAGGCGCAAGAGGGCATTGAACCCCTGTTGCCATGCTGAGGCAGCCCGGCATGGCCTTCGTAGTACCTCTGAAATGGCTCTTAGTCATTTATTTGAATAATTTACTGCCCAAGAAGATCCTTGGTGAAACCTCAATCAGTTCTCAACCTGCACTGGGCAAGCTGAGGTTAAGCCACTAGTTGAGAGGCAATGATACTGTATTCCATGAGCCACTATCTGGCTCATTATAAGCCTGCTTGCTTTTCTTGCAACTGCACTTTTTTTTTTCTTGTCTCAACACCTAAGAATGAAGTGTCTTAAATGAATTGTTGTAATCCAATAAATTCAATACTTGAAGCTGTAAACCTTGGTATACGAAATGAACAATATCTGATTGTTAAACAGCAGATTGATTAGCACTACTTTACAACTCAAAATAAACATTATATTACACATTTAAATGTGTTTCTGTGCTTATGTTGACAAGAGCATTTTCTAAAACAGATTTTTGCAACTAATGCACTTGAATTCTTTTTCCCCGACCTCGTATTTTCTTCCTCGAGTGGCTGAAAGTAAGAGAATTCATTCTTAAGTGCTGAGACAATTTTATTTTTACCGTTTAGTGCATCAAAGCATATTTGAGACAATGTTATGACTGGTGATTAGTGATGAGAAAAGGACTTAAAGAAATAAGAAACAGCCATGAACCTTTCCTAAGGGAAGCTACTGACAATTCAATTGGAGATGACTAAGGGAAAGCCATACATAAAAGCCAGAATAAGAAGTGTAGAACCAACAAGGATCTAAACTCCATATAATAGGTTAAGATGGGAATACATTTCAGTATTAGAATGAACTTGAAAGTAGTTTCATTACTTCTCGTTCTCATCTACTGAATTGCATATATTACTTAGATATTTGAATAACCTAGCTGCATTTAACAAATTAGAGTGACCTTGTATTCTTACTTACGTACCTACGTGTAAATAGCACAAACACATTGAATTTTATGTGTGTTTGGAGGAATTTAGTAACAGTGACGTCAAAATTAATATAAAATTATTTGTGGTTGGTTTATTGACACTCGTCACTTACTTTTTCATATATTTATGAGAGACTGCTTTGAGTTGGGAAGAGATTGAAAATGGAGGCCAGGGCCTTTGAAACTAGTCTCTCATAAATATATGAAAAAGTAAGTGACGAGTGTCAATAAACCAACCACAAATAATTTTATACATTGAATTTTGCTTAATTTCTTAATAATCTTTATTACTGTTCACACCTAATGGGACATTTACCTTATAACTTTTTCATTATATTTCATGATACAATTATTCTTAAATAAAATACCCTGAAGCAGGTTTTACAATGGCATTAGTTGTACAATTGAAATTTCCATGGTATTCACAAAAACAATCTGGACACTTCACAACAGTTTTAATACCATTAATATTGATTTGATCAAACCTTTTTAATTTGTAAAGCTCACTGCTGTTCACAAAACTCACGCACAATTAATTCACAGGATTTACCTGCACCTAAACTGGTTTGAAAACTGCCAAAGCACATTTTAGTGAAAAATAAATAAAGGATTTGATTAATTTTGAAAATCAATGGTACATTAACTTTAAGTATACATTCTTAACTGTTTTTATTTGCTTGTGCCAAATCCACTCTTTTATTTCAGAATGTCCTTACCTAGGGGCTATATTATTTTCAGTAATTTGTAGTGACTGTGGTACTGCATTAACGTGACTTCTACTGCTGTCCGGGCTGCATGTTTCCTGCATCATCTTCCAGCGCATCTGAGGGTGGGCATGAGTTGGAGTTCAGTCTCGAGTCAGTATGTCTGCCTAAGCTGCCATGGCCACGGCCCCTTCCTCTGCCTCGGCCTCTCATTTGATTTCCTCGACCTCGAGAATTTCCTCCATTCATATCAGAATTATAACTTTGATCATTATGCCTTTGTACTGGAAAACTCTGCATTGACCCATGGTAGTTGCGGAGCTGTTGGTCGATTTCCAGCTTTTCCTGCCTTAATGCTTCTACTACTTTCAAATGTGCCAAATGATATTCCAGAAGAACTTTTGCATTAGATATGCTCTCCACTGTGCCAACAAACATGAAGGGAACTTTACCTTCTTCATGAGGAACTGTAGGTTGTGGTTCATTATCACCCTCAATTTTTACTCGCACCACTCCACTTTTATCCACTATTTCCTGTATTATTCGTCCACTTTTCCCAATCACTTTTCCCACCAGGATTCGTGGAACTTGAATTAATTCTTCACTGTACTCCAGTAAACTGCGTGCTTTCTTCACAGATTCTTCAGTTTCTCCATATATTCGAAAGATGTTTGAATTTTCTTCAAGTTCTATGTTGATTATTCCCTCAAGCTCACGAGCCTGCTGAATATTTGCCCCATGAGCACCTATAGCCAAACCCATCAGATCCTCCTGAACACTAAATTCTTCTAAATAACGTCTAGCATTATGTAGCTTTGTGGATTCTAGCCGTTTTGCTGCTTGCTCAGTGCGCTTTAACAATAACACTTTCTGACTTAGATTTCTAAAATGCATTTCCTGCAGCATTAATGCACGTTTCTTAGAATGCTCATTTCTAGAAACCACATTTAAAACACCCTTTTCAGGATTATAGCGACAAAATGCGGCACCAATTGCTTTCAGAAATTCCTTATGAGCATTATCCATTTTTGCATAATCCTGAAGTTCCTCAGGAATATTAATATCAAATTTGTAAAAAGTATTCTTATCTATGGGAGGATTTTGTATTTTAGGCCTTAATCTTTCACTAGGCACAATTTCAGTGAATGTACTTTCACAATCCAAATACTCAACTACGTGAAAGTCACCTCTTATCATCTTTATTATTGCCTTCCACCAACCACAAGACTCTTGCTCATTAGCCCGCGAGTACACCTCCACTTCCTGACCCTCTGTGTATTCTGGCTTTGTTTCAGGAGTTTGAGGAGGAAGATAAACCTGAGAGAATGGAAACTTGGTCTCTGGCATCCAGTCTCCTTCAAAAGTAACACACACATCATCGTCTGACACATCCACAACATAAGCCTTATAAAGTGCCCCATGTTTACCACGAACCTCCACTTCAATCTCTTGCATTTTTGCAGCTTTACTGTGAAAGATAAAGTTGGTGATCAAGCACTTTTTACTTGCAGAAAATTTAGTATTACACTGCTACTAATTTGTTTGGCATAGCAAGAATGTGGTGTTAGTCGTTTGTTTAAAAGAAAGTTAATGCAAGCAGTAGTATTTTATAAGTAAGAGCTCCTTATGTAGCTGTCAGGTGACTTTTTTACTCTATGGATGTCTTGAACGATGCATCCAAACCTGAAATGAATAAGCAGTACTAGTTAACATATTTAATATATTCACATTGTGATATCCTTAGCTAATTAAAAAGGTTATTTCTGTTTATACTATAGTTTTAGCACATGTATTCATTCTCTTTATCAGAAACTTTATGCCCTTAACTTGAACTGATTGTGAGGTAAGTTTTGAAGTAAACGGTAAAATCTTCAACAGCTACTTTCCTAATAAACAACTAAGTTAATTTGCTTTTCGCTCTTAGAAACTCCCAATGATTTGATTTGCCACCTTTAGACTCCTGAACAGCCCAATCAAACGATAACGTAATAAAAGTTATACTTCGGTACTGTCGGAACCGGCAAACGAGTATGTTATTTGTGTTGCTTTTAATGAGGGGGGCAGACAGACACATATTCGGGACTTTGGGTGTTTAATTCGATTATATTAGCTTACACGTTTCCGGGAAAACCTCTGCGTACGTTTTTGAACGCCCAGGACAGGATGCTTACCCTGATAAACTACTACAGACTTTTAGAAACAACACAAGCGCATGATTTCTTCGCTAGCTATTCTTCCGTAATTTTTTTCCCCCTTTGGTAGCTTCACCGGTCGAAAACCCTTCCCCATCTATCATCACAGGGACTGTTGTTCAAACCTTCTCATAGACTATAATCTTACTTTGTGCACTTATGAACGTTCTGATGTAAGATTTACGCTTGCAATTATTTGTTTCAGTATGTTTAACATATTAATTTACTTGAAATCATAAGATCTAGCGAATAGCACGAGCAGGTTACTATAGCAAGCAATTCGTATCTCACATTGTTAATATGCCTATTCCTTTCTTATCTTACCTTATTATAACAATTCCAAATAGCCAAAGGTAAACCAAAATGCAAAGGCCACAGTCATTAAATCTAAAACTCAGGGGCGGCTTCTCAATGGGGTAGCATGTTTGCGCTACAAGCAAAATGCTGTATCTCCCTTTAATGCAAGGGCATGTTCCATTTGGAGTTAAGTTCGACCTTGTCTAGTGCAATGGCCCTCTGCGCGCTGTATTGTTTGCAGGTGCCAAGTAGTTCACTCTCAGTTGCAAACCACTGGTATACAATGGGGAAGTATAGGGCAGGATGAACCTATTGAGTACCATGGCAATTAGGGGGGTAGGGCGGGGCTTATGGCTGCATAAGGTTGGTTAATCTAGCAGCCAGAGAATAGTGAATGCCAAGCCCTCTCCTTCTGTTTTCAGCGCCACCTATTATTCTCATATTAAATGTTCGCATCGGTCAACTATTACCACAGATTACTATTACCTACCAGAGCATAGCCACATGCTTTGTGCCGTGTTTTGTTAGCTGTGCCGTGCTTTGAGTAGTGAATAAGAATGATTTATTTAAATACAAGTATATTGTTTTATATAAGGAGAAACAATGAATTCCATAAAGTGTCTATTAGCACATCCTTTTTAAAAATGAGCTTAGAAGAAAAAACCGAAAATAAACGACTTGGAAGTCCCACGCTAAATATAAACATCACATAGGTAGTCAAAACAAAAACAAGATATTTGAACAGGAACTTTAACAACAATATATATGAGAAATATAATTTGATGTGTGGTTGTAATATTAAAAATAGCCTCTTTTGCTTTCCTTGTGTTCTCTTCGGCGGTGAAGATCCGTGAACAAAACATGCTTTGCAGCATCTTTATGATCGCGCTAAAAACACGTAACTTAAAAACTGCACATGAAAAACACAGTTTTGCTATGCTTGACAATTTAATAGGGCAAAGCAGATGGACAGTGCATATCGGAGAACAATTGAAGAACACAACCTGAAAGTGGCTCAAAATAGGTATGTTTTAAACATTATTGTTAACCGTCTTAGGTTTTGTGAAGCCTTTGAGTTAGCTCCACGAGGACGCGATGGGTCAGCTACGTCAAACAATCCTGATATTATTCTAGGACTGATAAACTTCAGTGCAGAGCTAGACTGTGTTCTGAAAAACCTATTTGGAGAATGCTACAGTGTTTAAGGGAACCTCCAAGACAATCCAAAACGAAATCTTGCAATGTACACTTGAAGTCTGTCATGAAGAGATATCAAGTCCATTTTTAGCTGCATAAATGTGTTATGCTCTAGAGTGTTTCTGAAATACGCATGTTGTGTTATACGCTGTGAATTACCGTTAACATGTGTATACAGCAGTCTATAGAGGCAGGCTTAAAGAACCGTTTGTTACTTTAAAAAAATTAAATTCCATGGCTAATTTTGTGAACCATCGATTTTCAGAGCCACCAGCCGCCCCTGCTAAAACTTAAAATCACAGCTTAAAATAAGCACGCACAACATTCTCACGAACTAAAAGGGATGACAATGTCGCGAAGGTTGGAACCAAAAGAGTAGACAGTTTATGAAATGTATAATAAAAGTTGAATTATGACATATAATTATGCCGTTGTGAAAGAATAGATTAAATTTAAAATGAATTCTGCTTTAGAAAATGGAAGTGTTAAAAAATAGGATCACACACCTCACGCCGAAACACACGCTATAACGTTTAACTACGTTAAACGCAAAACACAAAGGGGCAGATTTTAGGAACAAAATAAGCTTAGCGGTAGTGTGTCAGAACAGAAAACCAGAGAGCACATGACTGGAACCACTTTTTGCATTAGATATCCCAGTTTGTATGCGGCGCCTTTCTTTCGCTACAGCAGACGCTAACTGTACTACGATGAAATAGTTAAGTTGGCAGTTGTGTTTCATTTTCTAATTCACTTCAACTGGTACCACAGCTAAACAGTAGGAGCAGCACTGACGCTGTATTTGACAAGCGCCAAGAAATGTAAACGTCGGATTTCGTTTGCTCGCTCACGGTAATTTTATGCCACTACATGAAAGTGTCAAAATTTAGCACACATAATTGCAAAACTATACTATAACCACTATAACTAAACTATAATGCACAAGATGTGTACAGAATCGGCACAAGTGACATCGGCCCATGCCATTGGACAAAGCAGCAGGTTTTAAGAACAAAAAAAAAAAAAAAAAAAAAAAAAAAAAAAACTAACAATACGTATAACTATAAGATATATTTAAGTATGACAGAATTACAAATCATGCTTAAAAACATAAAACTTTTTCTGAAATATTTGTTATAAGTTGGTATCAAGGGAAGCATCAAGACATAATATTTGCGGAAGGACTTCATGTCATGCTTTCCAGTTTTTCCTTGTTTCTCCATTTATACCCGGCCTTTAACTGCAATGGACAATGGTGTAAGTATCTATGATAAGCTTTCTTTTTTTCCTCGACTGCCTTTGCAATTTTCTCATTCCACATTCTTAGTCCCTTTCTTCTTATTTTTTTCTTTTTACCTAGTGCTTCTTTGGCAGCTTCTTCTATGCAGCCTTTTATATTCCTCCGTTCCTCTTCAACGTCATCACTAGTTGTTGTTTCTTGCAATCGTTGAGATAAGCGATTCTGATATAAGTATTTGATACTATCATCCTGTAATAAATATACTTTAAATACTTCATTTACTTTAGTAGAATTATTCTTTTTCTTCCATCTAGTTAATAAAGCAATTTTAGCCACTACTAAGTAATGGTCTGAGTATATTTCAGCACCTCTATATACAAGTACATCTTGTACTTGCTTGCTAATCTTTTTGTTCGCTAAAACATAATCTATTACACTTCTAGAACCACTAGCACTCCAGGTATATTTGTTGATATCTTTTTTTCTGAAAAATGTATTTGTAATTTTTAAATCATTACTGTTAGCAAACAATATAAGTGAGTCTTGCGGCATACCCGCATGTCAGATTTCAATTTGGTTGGTGTTTACTTTTGATTTGGGTTCTAATTGGAGCTATGAGATCTCTTGTTCTTCAGGTGAATGGTTGTAGGAAATGGATTTGTTGTTAGTTGGCTGCTCAGTTGTCTCAATAATACACTGGTTCGTTGCAAAAATTGATTTAATTCTCACTAAATTCGTTGATTCAGATTGATTGGTAGCGGTGACCACCTGTTACTCAACTTCCCAACAGAATTCTCTTAATTCTTTATACGGCGAATACTTTGCTATTATAAACTTCTTCTGCTGCTTCTCTCACGCTGGTTGCGTTATTCTTGACTTCCCTACATTTCGGACTTAGAAATCTTTGCTCCTTCTCCTTCACGCGCACTAACACGTCTTTCCCCTCGTAAAATGACTGTTGAAGTGATCTTTCGTCTACTCTGCGATTCCGTTCGTACCTTATTCTGATCCCTACTCTAACCCTTATCACATGACCAAAATAACTCACCCTTCTTCCTATTTCTCAAATCTTACATTATGATTGGTTTCTCATTTTATTTCGATTTTTCTTTATTGGTTAGCAAAACTCATCGAACTCATTGTCGTTACATCCCACCGTGAGTTGGGATACGCCTACCCTGGGCTCTTTGTAACGGTATACATCGTTATCGCCACAGCGAAGTAAATCCTTTTAGGTCTTACGCCTGACCGCATCTTGAAAACCTTATTGTTCCTACACATTTTTGCTTATAGTTCTCAGACATTGAACCTTTCCTTAAACAAAGAGGCTAACGGTCACCTCTTCCTGTCTCCCCGACTTGTGTTCAGATTTTACAGAAATATTTTCTCTCCCTTACATGGATTCTAGCATGTTAGTTGTCTTAAATTATATTCTTCCCATCTTATTCTTAATTAAACCGCTATTTTAATCACTACTCTAATTTCATTCTGATTTCATATTAATATAACAATATTTTATATTAGTTTAGCAAAGCATTTTCATTAATTTATCTTCTTTTTTAATTCTCGTGATTTCAATTCATTCGCCGCCTCCTAATCGCTGTCTGATACTGCGGTTACATAATGCCCGTTTGACAAAAATGAAATACCCCTTATTTAAATTTTGTCAAACCCCCGTCATGACATTTCCTCCTTATATCTTATAATTTCTCATTCCCTACTCGAAACATTTTTCGGTGGTCACCGTTTCCTTCATCTTCATCAGTGTGTTGCTTTATACACATAGAATGGTCAATATGGTACATCATATACATAGAATTATAGATATGATACATTACGTACATAGACAAGTACACTGTCGTATATGTGGTTATTACCCTATATACAAATAACATTCGTGATACCTCAACTATATATATACACTTCACTGAATTATCCTTGTCTCACTTGACATCAACTTGATTTTACCTTATTACATTCCTTAAGTACTACATTAATGTTACTATATTACAGTTTACAATATTACATTTTACATTCAATGATTTTTTTTTTTTTATTATAATAACTTATTGGGACGTTTCTTTATCTTTCAGTCCTTCACCGTAAGAACATTCGTCCTCACATTATAGGTTGCGTAATGATGTCCAAATATGGTTACCTCTACCTGCACTCAGTTGTCTACCTGTAATCAGGTGTTTCGTTTACCTGACAGTAAACATTGGCAGTTCATTGTCCTGTCTTTCCACTTCACTTTTCACTCTCAACTTTCTTTCACTTTGTCACGCCTAAGTCTGTGACCTTTACAATAACAACATAGCCTTTTGGCACATGAATACATCAGTACTTATACTATATTTACATTTCACAAATTATTTTTAAAGATCTTTCTAACATGTTCATTAGCTGTGGTTATTCTTATTACATTATCATTTTGTTTGTGCACAGGAATTTTGGAACTTGCAACTCCCACGCAGTGTTTGAATTTCAAACGAAAACGTTACCCGTACTAATTATATAACTTTTACTTGGTATTTTTTTTTTTTTTACATCTTCGTATATATAATTTCAATCACATTTACACAGGTGATTCTCGGGTCTGCTCTGTACTGTTTACAACGTTTTTCTGACGATATGGCCTTATTAGGGAGATGTTATATCTGCCTATTGGTTTACCATTTCTTGGGTGTATTAGGGCATACGCTCTGTCACCAAATATTTTCTCAATCCGGTATGGGCCTTTCCATAGCATATATAGCTTTCTAGTCTTTTTTCCTAACAAATCTGACTTGTCGAACGATTTCACTAGAACTAAGTCGCCGACCTTTGGTTCCCAATTCTTCTTATACCGCATTTTCTTTGCGTTTCTTTTCTCTACTTTTTCCATTATTCTTTTAACAGCATTTTGGATCCGTTCTCGATCTGTCTCGGTTGTCACTTGTATACTTTCCGGAACACCCTCTATTATTGGTTCCGGTGTTAAATTCCTATGCAATTGGATAGGAGCATATCCTGTGGTTAGATTGACTGAATTATTGAATATAAACTCAATATAGTTGATGTGGTCTGGCCAGGTAGTCTGTTTCAATGAGCAAAGGACTCGGAGATGAACACCTAGGTCTTTCATTACGCGCTCGCTTGGATTAGAGCATGGATGGTACGACGTTGTGTTATAGATGCGAATTCCGGCATCCTGAATGGTGTGCACGAATCGTCTTCCATGGTGTATGGACGCGTTATCTACTAATAGTGCTTTCATCTTCCCGTATTTGACTATATAGTCTTTCACTATTTTATTCGCGCATGCTGCACTTGTTAATTTCTTGAGAGGGTATATTTTCACAAATTTCGACATCACGTCGATAAGTACAAATAAATATTTTAATCCTCCTCTTCCTGCAGGGAACTTATAAATTTTGATGTCGATATCTCCAGGATTTCATCTAACATTTCCTGTATTTTAAGGTTCATTGCATCCTGTAAATCCAATGGAATAGGTCTGCACTTATATTTGAATGGGGGAACATCATGTATCTCGAATTCATACTCAAAATCATTATAGGTCCCAGTGTGTTCCGAAAATACATTTCTGTGTTTACATAAAATGTTATAAAAAATCTCTTTTTGGTGGTCGTTAAGTAGGTTCGAGTTTGCTACTGTTTCTCTTATTCTATAGGTCATGTTTACATTATTTTCGACTACCTGGAAATCATCTGGTAGGGTAATTATCTCCTGTTCACATGCTTCTGTCTGCCCAAGTCCGTATGACGTCATCTCTAAAAGCCCTTCTTCTGCCGCTACGTACACTTCTTTATCATAGTTTCCCATCTCTTCTGCTTCTAATGGATTCATCTTAACTAGCTCCATCCCTCCTATTCGTATAAATTCTACAAAAAATGTTTCTCCATCTATTTCTTTTTCTTCATCTGTCAATCTTATCTCATTTTCTGCTTCCCTTGAGCTAAACGGAACTTTAACTATGACGTCTTTAATTTTGATTTCCAAGGCTTCCATTTGATAATTCAACTTAGCTTGAAGCGCATACAACACGTCATTACCCATAATAATGTCTACAGATAGCCTATTAATAACAAAACATACAAATTCTATTGTATCCTCCCCAATGGTGACTTTCAAAAGCATTTGTGTATTAATCTTTTGTTTGGCGCGACCTACCGCCAGAGTACAATATGCACTTTTCACGGGCAATGTTTGCAATTTCATTCCATTGTTTTTTAAGTGATAAAAGAATGCTTGACTTATAGCTGAAACTGAGGATCCTGAATCTATGGTAATGTGCCATTTTTCTTTGTTTATTATTGCAGCAATACGTGGAGCATCTCTCACTTCTTGTAATTCTGTTAAGTGATTGTTTATTTGAGTACCGTTTTCTATTTCTGTTTCTGTTTTATTTTGTACCACCCTACTCAGAGCTGTGTCCCTGTTCAAATTAAGAACTAGCGTGTTCATCCGGGTCCGATGCGGGACGTCTTCTATCGCACCCTGGATTCGTTTCCCGTATGCTGTGTCGTCTCTGGCCTTTCATCTACCTCGGGCGCCGCGTCCCTCGGTGTGGGTGGAGGAGAACGCACCCATTCTCTTGAGAGAAGTTGATTCCTCTGTCTTACTTCAGGTCTGTCTGTATGGTTCTCTCTACCAGCGTCACGTGGTTGATACTGTCTATTAGCTTCTGGTAGTCGGAACGTCGGTCTTGCATTCCCTCTTCGAAGAAATGGGGGGTGACCCCTATTTCCATTCCTAGTTACATGTACATATCTCATAGGGAAATTATATGAATTTGAATTTGGTGGTCCCTGTCTCCCTCTATTGTTGTTAGGGAATTCCCTCGGGACGTGGGCATCGTATCTTTGACGAGTAGCCATATGGTTCGTGTTAAAATTTCGGGGATTGTGTGCCCTTTCCCCGTCATGACTATTATTATTCCACGGTCTGTGTGGATTTCTCACTGGCATTCGATTCTCATGTCTATTTTGTGAGTTTTGCGTCCCAACGCTTTGTAAAGCCGTTAACAATGTAATTGCCTCTCTCAATGTCTGAGGTCTTGCTACCACCATGTGATTTCTAATGTTCTCAGGAAGGTGGGGAGTGAGAAGAGAAATCAGTTCGGCTTCCTGTAATGGAGGTTGTAGATATTTACTCATTTGCGAATATCTCAGGAAATAATCAGTAATAGACTCTCCATTATTACCTTGGTATCGGCCATTTGTTATTTGATTCCTTACTTGGTATTGGACATTGGCGTTCCAATACTTTTCTAGGAAAGCTGTTTTGAACAACTCGTAGCTGCATCCTTCTCCCACAGTTACTCGTAGCCAATTAAGTTCGGCAGATTCTAACGCCCTTTGAACTATTATCATTTTATATTGCTCGGGTACACCTCTGATGACAAAATACTTTTCTAAGTCGGCCAAAAATTGTACTGCGTTGTCATTGCGACAATTAAATTTCGGGAGGGGCAATTCGCTTAGAAAATTCATGTGCACTGCTGGATACATATTTACGTTTTGCATATTTATTTCGCTATTATTGCTGCTTTGAGGAGAGACAGAAGGGGCGCTAACCTGTTCGTTCTGCCTCTCTCCATTGTGTGTATGTATATTACAATTGGAACTCTCAGGTACCTGCCCTTGCTGTCGCAGCTGGAAGCCAGTTACGGTATCTCTGATTTGAGATATCTCGCTTACTGTTTCCCTCAACATTTGTGTATTTTCTGATTGAATATTTGTTACACGTGCTACCTTTTCTTTTAACTTCTCCATGTCAGCTGCTATACTATTGTTTACAGTGTCAAACCGGTCATTTATCTCTTGTACAAAAGTTACCTGTGTCGTGGTCAGTTCATCTAATCTTATTCTTTCCTTATTAATTTCCTCCCCTATTCTATTTTCTACTCCTGCAACGAGAGATTTGGTAGCTTCTAGGTCACTTCTTATAGTACCTACTTCTCGCTGCAGGGCCTCTTTTACAGATTGAATTTCCCCTGTTATTCCTTGAATTCTGACTGTGATTCTAGTTTCTGTTTCTTTCCCTTGGCTTGTAATTTGACTTACTAATTTAGCTTCTAGTGTTTGGTTCTGTCCTACTAATTTAGCTTCTAGTGTTTGGTTCTGTTCTACGAATTTAGCCTCTAGTGATTGGTTCTGTTCTACTAATTTAGTCTCTAGTGATTGGTTCTGTTCTACTAATTTAGCCTCTAGTGATTGGTTCTGTTCTACGAATTTAGCCTCTAGTGATTGATTCTGTTCTACTAATTTAGCTTCTAGTGATTGACTCTGAATAGTCATTTGTGCCATGAGTTTCTGGAACATCTCTTGTAGATTTTCCATAACCCCAGGATTGTCACTTCTCCTATTTACATTTAAGCTACTTACACCATTTACACCCTCATCTACTGATCCTATAACATTGCTTTCCATTATCTCTTCATTAACAACTTCCAACTCTTTCTCTGTCTCCATAATTATTTGTTCCCCAGAATTTTCCATTTTAAATTTATTCTGTACGATCTTCTTATTTCTCAAAAGCATTGAACTTCCCCTTTAAATTTTCTAATTTCCCTTCCAAAATACTTATTACTAAGACATTACATAGATATTGCTTTCACTGAATGATATTACATTTACAAGAAATATAAATTGAGTATGTGTAACTCACAGTTCTGTTGTACGGCTGTGGTGTTTATGTGATGTCTTTACCAATTTTTGTCGTGCTGCTCGTCGTCTAGTAGGCTCAGTTGATGTCGAAAGAACTTGAACTTCTCTCTTGGTTGGGGGAAAATTCTATCTAGTTGTTTTTGCCGTCTTCTTCGTAGTCTCTGCTGTCCTCATCGTAGTTGTCGTCGTCGGTCTTCTCACTTCTCCTCGTAGTCGTCCTTCGTCGTCGTTCTTCTCACTTCTCCTCGTAGTTGTCCTTCGTCGTCGTTCTTCTCACTTCTCCTTGTAGTCGTCCTTCGTCGTTACATTTCACCCATTTCCTACAATTCGAAGCCCCAACGTGTCGGCGCCATTATGCGGCATACCCGCATGTCAGATTTCAATTTGGTTGGTGTTTACTTTTGATTTGGGTTCTAATTGGAGCTATGAGATCTCTTGTTCTTCAGGTGAATGGTTGTAGGAAATGGATTTGTTGTTAGTTGGCTGCTCAGTTGTCTCAATAATACACTGGTTCGTTGCAAAAAGTGATTTAATTCTCACTAAATTCGTTGATTCAGATTGATTGGTAGCGGTGACCACCTGTTACTCAACTTCCCAACAGAATTCTCTTAATTCTTTATACGGCGAATACTTTGCTATTATAAACTTCTTCTGCTGCTTCTCTCACGCTGGTTGCGTTATTCTTGACTTCCCTACATTTCGGACTTAGAAACCTTTGCTCCTTCTCCTTCACGCGCACTAACACGTCTTTCCCCTCGTAGAATGACTGTTGAAGTGATCTTTCGTCTACTCTGCGATTCCGTTCGTACCTTATTCTGATCCCTACTCTAACCCTTATCACATGACCAAAATAACTCACCCTTCTTCCTATTTCTCAAATCTTACATTATGATTGGTTTCTCATTTTATTTCGATTTTTCTTTATTGGTTAGCAAAACTCATCGAACTCATTGTCGTTACATCCCACCGTGAGTTGGGATACGCCTACCCTGGGCTCTTTGTAACGGTATACATCGTTATCGCCACAGCGAAGTAAATCCTTTTAGGTCTTACGCCTGACCGCATCTTGAAAACCTTATTGTTCCTACACATTTTTGCTTATAGTTCTCAGACATTGAACCTTTCCTTAAACAAAGAGGCTAACGGTCACCTCTTCCTGTCTCCCCGACTTGTGTTCAGATTTTACAGAAATATTTTCTCTCCCTTACATGGATTCTAGCATGTTAGTTGTCTTAAATTATATTCTTCCCATCTTATTCTTAATTAAACCGCTATTTTAATCACTACTCTAATTTCATTCTGATTTCATATTAATATAACAATATTTTATATTAGTTTAGCAAAGCATTTTCATTAATTTATCTTCTTTTTTAATTCTCGTGATTTCAATTCATTCGCCGCCTCCTAATCGCTGTCTGATACTGCGGTTACAGTCTCCATTATTGTTTTTATGCTGCTCTCCATATACTCCTAATATTCCTGGGATCATACTATTCCCAACTCGAGCATTCATATCCCCACTAATAATTATGTAGTCCGTTTTATTCCACTTATCTAATTCTTTCTGTAAATTTTCATAGAAATCGATTGTTTCTTCTTTCCGACCTTCTTCTGGGGCATATACTCCTATTACTGTAAGATGATTTTTACATGTTTTAAATCTTACGCTTATTATTCTGTCGTTTATATATGTATAGTTTTCAATTTTTGCTTTCCACTTTTGATCTATTAATATTGCTACTCCGCTGCTCGCTTATTTGTGCTGCTCTACTCCACTTCATGAGATTTTTGGAAACCCATATCACAAAGGAATCCCCACTAATTTTCAAACATTGGTGTAGATATGTGGATGTCAATTGGACAATGGTAAATGAGAAACAAGTGAATGATGTATTAAAGCTATTTAATTTACAAAATCCTGCAATAAAATTTTCCATAGAAA
Organism: Mantis religiosa; assembly: GCA_030765055.1. Taxonomy (NCBI): domain Eukaryota; kingdom Metazoa; phylum Arthropoda; class Insecta; order Mantodea; family Mantidae; genus Mantis; species Mantis religiosa. The sequence continues at coordinate 62,534,109 of CM060957.1, read as the reverse complement.
AAGAGACAAGCAATGAAATCCCTTTCTTAGATTTGAAACTAACCAGAAAACATACTAAACTTGAATTTGGCATACATAGGAAGGAAACACACACAGAAATTTTCATAAAAGCAGATGGATACTACCCAAGACAACATAAGCATGCTGTTATCAACAGTTTTGTACCTTTAAACAAGATGGAATATATCAAAGAATACAATAATATGATTCACATTGCAGAATACAATGGATTCAGTGCTGAGTTGGTAAAAAAGAAAATTAATAAGCTTAAAAGACAACAAAGATGCAAAAAAGTAACTACTCTTTCCCCAATCAGCAATGAAACTACATACAGAATATTTACATATTATCCCAGAGCTACACACCTTTTCCAAAAATTCTTCAAAGAGCACAATATTACTTTGGCCCCGCAGAAAAAATTTAGTGTACAACACCTTTTTAATCACGTAATACAAAGTAGATACTCACAGACAAAAAATCAGGTGCATACTGAAAAGGCTGTGACAATTTTTACATTGGAAAAACCTAAAGGAACTTGAACAATAGGCTTAAAGAGCATTTCAGGAATATCAGGAACAAAGAAATAGATAAATCGGCAGTAGCATACCATTTTTGGAATGAGAATCACGATATAGAAAAGAGTGTCCAAAGTCCAGTTGCATTAACCATGTGGGAAAAAATCTTCATAAAGAAATATGAAAGAAAATTGTTTAATTTCGACACTGCCTTTGAAGAAAACCCAAACTTCAAGTTCATCAAGATACCGATAGAAATGCATCTATCACCTCCAATGAGTTCACCAAATCAACGTCCATTAGTCAACAACAGCTGATGATGTTAGGAAGTTCCTAACGAAATGCGTACTAGGTAAATACTAGCAATAAGTGGAGCATTGAGTATTAGTTTGACTAAAACTTGTATTTATTTTGTGTTTCATTGTATCATAGTCCTTACACATTGGAATAACATTTAAATACTTATTATAATGCATGTTTTTATAATTTAGATACATAGAATATTAATTAGCTGTTACAGATACATTATGTGTTACAGCTGTCCTCTGAATCCATTGAAGTTACTGGCAGGGTAGCTTTTGAAGTTGTAAATTCTACGGAAACACAGATAAAGTACAAATTCACTAAAGTAATGCATTAGCAAAGAAGTACAATGAACATGCAGGTGATAGTGTTGTTTGCATTTGACTGGAAAATGTGGATATTTTATATACAGGACTTACAATTTAATTATTTTTTTTTTAGATTTTTCTGTCGTTTTAGTTTTGGAATAGTGTGCCCTTATTTTTTTAAATCAATCTGGCTAATTATTATGCCTTCCAGGGCAGACAGTGGACATAATTGAAACAGTAATGAACAGATCCTAATTCATGACAGGCAAGTAATACCCATCATAATTTTATACAGTTTGAAGAGAGATTTAAATGTACTATAATTGCCGGAATATCCATTTTGTGCTTCTAGTAAAATTTTTCTATGCCTAATTCTGTTTCTGAAAGCTTAAGTAACAGCCAATATTGGTAAAGACCAAAGAAAAACTTTCATAGAGAGTAAATCAGAAAGAACCCCATAAAGTTCAGTAGTAGTCAGCTTGTTTAATATATTTACAGTACTGTGATTAAGATATGGTAGCAAAAGCATAACTTCATATGAACAAGCAGTACCTTTAAGCCTTAGAGCTCAGGGTTCCAAATTGAAATAACTGGTTAAAAGATTTATGACTATAATTCTCTTGGGTATTTGATGTTGTCATACAATGTGAGGCTTAGATATATTTGAAAAGACCCAGTTAAGTAATTTTGAAACAATATTGGTAGTTAGTTTTTGACTGGAAGCCTGAAACTGTATTTTATGTCCTACTTCAAATTATGTTATGCAATTGTATAACTTAAAATTATAGATTAGTGAAAGAAAATTAGGGAAATCTGTTTCCTTAAAATTTTAATTTACCAAAAGTAGTTTTGAGCTTTAGCTAATAACTCTCTCCTAATTCCATATATTACTCCAAATAACAAGTCGTAACGAACAGTAACTGCCTTTATGTATAATTTTCTATCATTGTAGTGATTTATTGGATAAGCTGGATAGGAAAGGTGAACATGTTTAAAAACTTCAGTACCATTCATTACTAGTTCTTTAGCTCACTACATGTTCGGATTACTTTATGGTTATTTGGGTTTTTCTTGATGTGTTTAAATAAAGATTTGTGTAATTATCAAATCTGTTTTATTTGAAGTTATTTTATACAGAAAAAACATACGTGGTATCAAAACAAAAGAAATTACATAGCAAAACTAATAGAACAGTTCAAATAGCCAACATAACTCCAATCTTTGAGGCTTACTAGCCAAAGACTACTTCCCCCTAAAACAAAAACCTCTTGAAAACGCTATGGAAAGGTGATGTTTTTTTACTGATCGAGCTTTTTAGTTTGCAGGGCCGGGCTGTCATTTATAGGAGTGTCTCCATGTTGAGAGGTCTCATTAGGTGTTGTATCAGTGGGAACATTCACAGCAGGTGTTGTTTCAGCACAACAGAATAAAAGTGCAGGCTTTAATCTATCCACTGATACTGTTTGTGGTCCTCGTGCAGTACTGGCAGTACTGATTTTGGAATTCTTCTCAAAACATTGCATCATCAGAAAAGATCCATCATATATTGGTTATAATGGTTTTCTTATAGCATCCTGTCTCACTAAAACATGAGTACATGATTGTTAATTCCTTGTACTAAAAAGGCTTGCATGAAGAGTGATGTTCTGATTTACCAGGTTTAATATTCCTCACATGCACGCGTAGTTTGTACATGAAAGTTTGCGTATCAGGTGGAATTTTACATTCGTTGAAGAAGATTGCATGTTCAAAACATGTCAGGGTCAACACTTATGGTTATTTGGGCTACTCTTGATGTGTTCAAATAAAGATTTGTGTAATTATCAAATCTGTTTTTTTTTTTTTTTTTAAGTTAGTTTATACAGAACAAAATGTAAGCGGTAACAATACAAAAGAAATAACATAGAGAAAAATAAAAGAACAGTTCAGGGTAGCCAGCATAACTCCAATCTTCGGAAGATTGAAAATTGTTAAAATAAATAACCCAAAAAGTCCAGTAAGAATTTAGATTTTGCAAATAAAGATATAATAGAGTATTTATATTATTCAAGTTATAGTATTCTCAATTTCTATTAGTTTTACTGAATAAATCAGCAAATTAAGATTTAGTCTTTCCAAGATTTGGATTTCACACGAGAGTAGAAGGAGTCTCAAATGCTTTCTGGAAAAAAATTTTTTCATCAGCAATGTTTGCCCTACTCTTACTGCAAACAGAAATTTTACATAAATTGGATAACTCAAAAACCTCATTTTAGTAAATATATATATATAGATATAAAGGAACTTTTTATGAATGTTTGATTTTATGTTCTTTTAATATTTTCAGTATACTGTTATCATATTTTGAGTGCACATACTTGTATATCTTGGTGTTATGAAATAAAAAAAGTTATAATTTTTTGTTGAAAGCATGTAAAAAGTGAAAAGTCTGTACTGAATTCCAGAAGTAAGATGGAGAGTAGTACGAGTATAACGAAACCAACCAGTAAGATTTTACCAAAATCAGAGCTTAAGAGATCCATTCTGTTTTTTTTTTTTTTTTTTTTTTTTTTTTTTTTTTTTTTTTGTTAATTTACGTCCTCCAGCTTTAAGTCATATCGGACGATGAATAGACTGGGTGAAATGATGCTCATATGAGCCCAGGGTCCATAGAGCTTAGATTAAACGACATTTGTCTTTCAGGATAAGGGAAAACCTTGGCAAAAGCCTTATCCAGGTAACTCACACTAACCGAGATTCAAACTCGGGACCTCTTGAACGTGGGGCAGACATGCTACCACCACGCTACCAAGGCGGGCTATTCAGCTTTTGGATGAAGCTCTTAGTCTCAGGGAAAAAGTATACTACGATTTGGAAGAACTACACCACAGACACAATTATTAGGAAACAGAGAGAGACAAGTATATATGTTTGTAAATTGTATTCCTCATAGTTTATTAATGAATAAAAGTAACTTCTAAGAGACAATATAAGCAACAGAATAAATCATAAGCCTTTCTGACATGGTTTGTTTTCATATGTCTTTAACTGTATTAAGTGCAGCTGACTAAGATGTACAGATTTGGGGCACTAAAACTTTGGTGTCTACATGACTAAACAAATCATCATGAGCATGATTGCAATACAGCTGCTGATTATAAAATGGGACAGTTGAATTCTGTGTATTTCCTGATCTGACCAGTAACATGGCCCAGTCCCAACAAGTGTAATGCGTATGTTCTTACACCAAGATAAAAGTTCTCTGAAAAGCTTCTATTAGTGATTAAGTAGGAGTATTTTATCCTGAAATGACCAATATCATCCAGAAACTTTTGGTGCTATTCACACTATCTAAGTCATTTCACTTATATCATTTAAAGCAGAGATATTTCTTGAATTGCTAAATGTCACATCAGCAATATATAACTTTAATATCAAATAACTTCATAGATGTGATAATTAAAACAGAATGTGGCTCACAGAAAGTTTCTTCGCAGGCAACATAATCCTAAAGTCAATTTTAGGAGTACTGATGATCTTTCCTTATGTATTTGCATACATTTAATATCAGAAATAATTCTGATAATAAGTATTCGTATGGTGTTTTGTATCATCTTTTCTATATATTCTGTTTTATGCAAAACAATATGTAGCTTCCATTTGCAGAGTTATATTATATATAGATAGTCCCAGAATGGCTAAGACAGCATGCCTTGATCTCTGGTCATGGAAAGCAGCCCGGGTTTGATCCAACCCTTGGGTTACGGATTTAAAGTCCCATATATAGGACCGGTGCTCACTCAGCATCGTGATGAAAGTGAGAAGCTTATGCTAGGTAAGCGGTCCTGGTCATGAAAACCAACGTTCTGGCTGGGGGATGCCGAGATCTGACTACATCTCTTCCCCATATCGGTTGTGCCTAAGTGGGCATGAGGCCGACAGTCAGATTGGTAGTCCTTGGTCCTCTTAGGGCTGTCACACCAGATGTGTGCGTGTGCGTGTGGGTGTGGGTGTGCGTGTGCATGTGTGTGTGCATGTGCATGCGGGTGCATGTGCGCGTGTGCGTGTGTGTGTGCACCTTTTCCCCCTTTTTCTTTCCAGAATGGTTCCTAGAATAAAGTGAAGTACCTTCTGGGCTTGAAGTGTATGACAGCACCAAGTCCTCCAAGTATTGTTAACATCCAATTAGTTAGCAGCAGACTCCAATAAATTTGACATTTTTTGTGTGCTAATGTACGCAAAATGAAAGCAACAAGGATTATCATTGAAAAAGCAATTTGTAGTCGGTTTATTGACACTTTGTCACTACATTTTTATGTTATCGAGGGACTAATTTCGGAAGCCTTTGCCTATTTACTTGATAATATAAAAACATAAGTGACGAAGTGTCAATAAACCGACTACAAATAATTTTTCCGATTAATTTTGACGTTACTGTTACTAGCTTCCTCCAATCACGCATAAGGATTATTATCATCATACAATCCTTACTTTGCAATTATTTATTTTCATTTGTTGCCAGAAATGTAACGAATTGAAAAAAGTGATGGGCAACATTACAAAGGGCGACATTTACCCACATGGGCTTTCAAAATGTTTACATGCTACACCTGCCTTAGTATGGGAGTTAATTATGCAAAAAGTTGCAGTGATATATTTGTGTGCAAGTGTGTTGCATCTCTGAGGCTGCACAAAATAAACCTGTTATTAAGTCCATCTTAATTAAACACATCTTTACCATCATTTCTTAGCTGCACATTATACTGAGGCATGTTACATTAAGTGCACCATAATCCTGGCTTAATGCAATTAATCTATAAAATCAGTACTCAGCATATTTTTTAATCCTTATTAATTTGTATTCACTTTGCACAATTAATGTCTGAATAAACAATTATATTTATCCTTTCATAAAAAGTAACAGTCTTCTCTTAATCCCTTATTAGTTTTTATTGCAGTTGCTTATATTAGTAACCAATTCTGTTTGTTTAACAGACATGTATCATTTCCATCAATTGGGAGAGGGAGTTATTTTTTCAGGTATCAACTCCTGAATGTTTACCTGGATATATTCTAACACTTTTCTGTTATCTCAGTATCAGCAAACATTACAAGAACTTTTTCTAAAACAGATATTTGGAACTAATGCACCTGTATTCTTTTCCCCCCATCCCGTATTTCCTTCCTGGAGTGGCTGAAAGTAAGAGAATTCTTGATGTGTGTTTGGAGGAATTTAGTAACAGTGACGTCAAAATTAATATAAACATTTTTATTTGTGGTTGGTTTATTGACACTTGTCACTTACTTTTTCATATATTTATGAGAGACTAGTTTCAAAGGCCCTGGCCTCCATTTTCAATCTGTTCCCAACTGGCATCTGTTGTTGTCTGCTCTCTCTGGTGGTGGAACTATGAACCTTTTTGTCAAATTATCTACTGGCGGGATTTCAAAGTTCATTACGCGATCCTTATTTTTCCAGATGAATATGTTCTCCCATGTTGTCAATCTATTTTGGTTTATCACTCCTTTTAATAATTTTGGATTTGGATCAATGTCATGGTTTTCATTCCAAAAATGAAATGCTACTGCTGACTTGTCTTCTTGTTTCAATCTAATGTTTCTAAAGTGTTCTTTGACTCTGGTTTTTAAATTTCTTTTTGTTTGACCTATGTAGCATTTTTCACAATTCTTACAATTAATTTGGTATATTCCAGATTTGTTACCTGAAGGAATTTCATCTTTTGTTTTTGAATTTAGTAATTTTAAAATTGAGTATCTATTAGTAGGTGCCAAGATGATATTTTGTTCCTTGAATATCTTTTTAAATTTATTAAATGTTTTTGGATGATATGTGAATGAACTGAATATGCTGTTGCTTTCTTTTTCTTTAATAAATGTGGTTGCTTCCTTAATGGTTTTCTTTAGTTTAGAGTTTCTAATTTTCTTCAACACCAAACTTTTGTTGTATCCGTTTTCTTCTGCTATGTGTATTATTGCTTTTTGTTCCTTGAAATATTCTTCTTTTTCCATGGGTATGTTGACTAGTCTGTGTGTAAGGCTGTTTATTATTGCATGTTTATGTGTAATTGGGTTGTGGCTATTATTTTTTATATAATTTTCTGAATGTGTTGGCTTCCTGTAAATTCCAAATTTTATTTTTGTATCATTCCTGATGATATTTAGATCCAAGAAAGGTAGTTGTCCATTGATTTCCTTTTCTATTGTGAATTTGATAGTCCTTTCTTGCAGATTGAGTAATTTTAATGCATCATCTAAATGTTTACTTGGTACAATTGCAAAGATGTCGTCAACATATCTATACCAAACCTTGAAGATCAATGGGAAGGACTTTTTAATTTGTGTTTCAAATGCACTCATAAATAAGTTAGCCAAAAAAGGTGAAAGTGGATTGCCCATTGATAATCCTGATTTCTGCTTGTAGTGTTTTCCATTAAAGCTAAAGAAGTTTTGTTCAATGCATATTTTTGTTAGAGAAATATATTCTTCTGCTTCTATTGCTTCCATATCAATTGTAGCTAGCCATTTTTTTAACACAGTCTGCAATTTTTCTGTTGGTATGCTTGGAAATAAAGATGTGACATCAAATGAAACCAGTCTGTCATTTTTGTCCAAATTTGTATCTTTGATTTTTTCTACTAAATCTAAAGAGTTTCTTAAATTTGCACTTTCAAATTTTGGAAAACTATTAAATTTACTTAGTAACCATTTGGCCAAATTATATGTGGGGGCATTTATGCTACTAGTAATAGGTCTCATGCCTTTCCCTGTTTTATGAATTTTTGGCAGCCCATATACTCTTGGTAATGTTGGATTATCTACTTTAATTTTGTGCAATTCTTTTTTGTTGATTATTTTGCTCTCTTTTAGCGTTTTATTTGTGGTTTCAATGCAGTACTTTAATGGATTAGTTTCTACTTTTTGGTAATTACTGTCTTCTAACAAATCTTCCATCCTCTTTGTGTATTCTTCTTTTTCCAGAATTACTAGTTTATTTCCCTTGTCTGCTTTAGTATAAATAACCGGTTTCTTATTAAGAGCTTTTATGATTTGGTTACTAAAATTCTTTTTCTTTTCATTTTTAATCTCTTCTACTATTTTGGAGCATTTGTTTTTTACTGTGTTTTTACTTTCTTCATTAAGTGTTTGTGTAGCAATTTGGATGTCAGCAATGTAATCTTCAATTTGGTTGGAATAATCTACACATGTCTTTAAACCTAGATTCAGCATATTCAGTTCTGTTTTTTGTAAAATTTTGGTTTGATAGGTTTACCACATTGTTTAGATGATCTTTTAGGTTATGTTTGTCTTTTTGATTTATCTTTTTAACAGTGCCTGCTTTCTGGCATAAATTTTTTAATTTATTCTTTAACTTTGCTGTTTTTGTCTTCATTTTTCTATTAAGATATGCTAATAAATTGTTTTCAAAATTATCCCAAAATATACTTCCTAATTGTTTGGTAAGTTTTTGATGCAAATTGTACAATTTTATTTCTAGCGTGTTTTTATTTCTATAGTGTTTATTCTTTTCTACAATTAATACTTTTCTCTCTGCTGCTTTTTGTTGTCTACTATTTTTATCAAATTTTACTACTTTTCTTACAAAATTAGGTACTACTTTTTTCTTGATACATAAATTTATCTTAAAAACCAGAGTCAAAGAATACTTTAGCAACATCAGATTGAAACAAGAAGACAAGTCAGCAGTAGCATTTCATTTTTGGAATGAAAACCATGACATTGATCCAAATCCAAAATTATTAAAAGGAGTGATAAACCAAAATAGATTGACAACATGGGAGAACATATTCATCTGGAAAAATAAGGATCGCGTAATGAACTTTGAAATCCCGCCAGTAGATAATTTGACAAAAAAGTTCATAGTTCCACCACCAGAGAGAGCAGACAACAACAGATGCCGGTTGGGAAGAGATTGAAAATGGAGGCCAGGGCCTTTGAAACTAGTCTCTCATAAATATATGAAAAAGTAAGTGACGAGTGTCAATAAACCAACCACAAATAAAAATTTTTATATTAAGAGAATTCTTTCTTAAGTGCTGAGACTATTTTATTTTTACAATTTAGTGCATCAAAGCATATCTGTGACAATGATATGACTGGTGATTAGTGATGAGAAAAGGACTTAAAGAAGTAAGAAACAGCCGTGAACCTTTCCTAAGGGAAGCTACTGACAATTCAATTGGAGATGACTAAGGGAAAGCCATACATAAAACCCAGAATAATAAGTGTAGAACCAACAAGGATCTAAACTCCATCTTCTAGGTTAAGTTGGGAATACATTTCAGTATTAGAATGAACTTGACAGTTGTTTCATTACTTCTCATTCTCATCTACTGAATTGAATATATTACTTAGATATTTGAATAACCTAGCTGCATTTAACAAATTAGAGTGACCTTGTATTCTTACTTACATACCTACATGTAAATAGCACAAACACATTGAATTTTATATAGAATAAAAAGAAGTATTTCAGAAAGTGGAGTGCCATTGTTACTAAAATTAGGCAAGTGAGTCAACCTTGTATATACTTTTCTCCACTTACAAGTTTTTTATGAAGACTAGTTTCTGGGGACTTCTCCCCTATCGTCAGCTCTGTGGTAGACTGATGATGCATCCGGTGTCTGCATCTGGCTTGGTGTTGTGCTGCCATCTAACGTCCTGGTAAGTTTGATGACGTCATCTACCGCGGGAATTTCAAAATTCATCAAGAGGTCCTGTTTTTTCGTAATAAATATATTTTCCCAAATCTGTAGTTCCAGAGGTTTCTTTGCCTGTTTGATCAGTTCTATTTCTTGTTTTATGTTGTGATTCTCAGACCAAAAGTGATGTGATATGGCCGACTTGTCCATTTGTTTGAATTTAATATTTCTGAAGTGTTCTTTCATTCTTGTTCCTAGATTCCTTTTGGTCTTACCAATGTATATCTTGTCCCAATCCTGGCAACTCATTTGGTAAATGCCTGATAATTGAGTTTTCGGTGTGCTATTTTTTAGAGGGTGGTTTAGTAAGTTGCGGATGTTGTGTTTGTTTTGAGGGGCTAATTTTATGTTGAACCTCTTAAATATCTTTTCAAATGTTTTGAAGTATTTTGGATGAAATGTAAATTTTCCATATCTGGTGTTTGGGTTTTCTAGTTTTTTTAACGTAGTAATGTCCTTTAAGTATTTGTTTCTTTTGTGTCTATAGATCAGTTTTTTGATGAAATTTGTGTTATAGTTGTTCAGTTCGGCAACCTGGTGTATGTGAGCGTACTCCTGTTCATATTCTGTTTTTGTTAGCGGAATGTTGATTAATCTGTGAACTAAACTATGGAATACTGCATATTGATGTTGTACTGGGTTGAATGGGTTGCATTTAATGTAATTGTCAACATGTGTTGCTTTTCGGTATATTCCAAATTGTAATCCTGTTGGTGCTCTAATGATTTTCAAATCTAGAAAAGGTAGCCATTCATCCTGCTTGGCCATGGGTAACCCTCTTTCACCATTACTAGCTAATCTGTTCATGAGTAATTTGGAAACACACATTACTAAAGCCTTTCTACATATTTTCAAATGTTGGCATAGATATGTCGACGATGTGTTTGCGATAGTCCCTAGAAGACTAACCGAAGATGCTATAAAGTTGCTAAACCTACAAGAAAAATCCATAGTTTTCACCATTGAAGTAGAGCAGGATGAATGGCTACCTTTTCTAGATTTGAAAATCATTAGAACACCAACAGGATTACAATTTGGAATATACCGAAAAGCAACACATGTTGACAATTACATTAAATGCAACCCATTCAACCCAGTACAACATCAATATGCAGTATTCCATAGTTTAGTTCACAGATTAATCAACATTCCGCTAACAAAAACAGAATATGAACAGGAGTACGCTCACATACACCAGGTTGCCGAACTGAACAACTATAACACAAATTTCATCAAAAAACTGATCTATAGACACAAAAGAAACAAATACTTAAAGGACATTACTACGTTAAAAAAACTAGAAAACCCAAACACCAGATATGGAAAATTTACATTTCATCCAAAATACTTCAAAACATTTGAAAAGATATTTAAGAGGTTCAACATAAAATTAGCCCCTCAAAACAAACACAACATCCGCAACTTACTAAACCACCCTCTAAAAAATAGCACACCGAAAACTCAATTATCAGGCATTTACCAAATGAGTTGCCAGGATTGGGACAAGATATACATTGGTAAGACCAAAAGGAATCTAGGAACAAGAATGAAAGAACACTTCAGAAATATTAAATTCAAACAAATGGACAAGTCGGCCGTATCACATCACTTTTGGTCTGAGAATCACAACATAAAACAAGAAATAGAACTGATCAAACAGGCAAAGAAACCTCTGGAACTACAGATTTGGGAAAATATATTTATTACGAAAAAACAGGACCTCTTGATGAATTTTGAAATTCCCGCGGTAGATGACGTCATCAAACTTACCAGGACGTTAGATGGCAGCACAACACCAAGCCAGATGCAGACACCGGATGCATCATCAGTCTACCACAGAGCTGACGATAGGGGAGAAGTCCCCAGAAACTAGTCTTCATAAAAAACTTGTAAGTGGAGAAAAGTATATACAAGGTTGACTCACTTGCCTAATTTTAGTAACATTGAATTTTGCTTAATTTCTTAATAATCTTTATTACTGTTCACACCTAATGGGACATTTACCTTATAATTTTTTCATTATATTTCTTGATACAATTATTCTTAAATAAAATACTCTGAAGAGATTTTACAATGGCATGAGTTGTACAATTGAAATTTCCATGGTATTCACAAAACAAATCTGGACACTTCACAACTGTTGTAATCCCATTAATATTGATTTGATCAAACCTTTTTAATTTGTAAAGCTCACTGCTGTTCACAAAACTCATGCACAATTAATTAATACGGATCTTATAATATTACAGGTATAAGGACCTTAGCTTCTTAACACCTCTTCAACTATGGCACAACTTGTATGAAGACTTAAGTAATCTTGAGAAGAAAATATGGCTTATTTAACTCTTGAGCTCGAACAGTTTTACATTAATAGTATATTAATAACAAAAGAAACATGAGAGTATAAACATTCATATTCTTTTTGCTAACCTATCCTTATAATAAACTGCTGTCACAATAAAAAATGAGTCAAACTAATTGTAAAGCTTCATTTTATTGTTACCTCTTCAACAGTTCTGCTCCCCTTTTGGTATTTCTTTCCTCTGCTTGTGCTTAACAGCATAGCTGAAACAGCTTCTCTTCCACAGTTGGCAACAAAAATTTAGCATTTCCATTTGTTGAATAATCTGTTTCTATTCACAGGATTTACCTGCACAAAAACTGGTTTGAAAACTGCCAAAGCACATTTTAGTGAAAAATAGATAAAGGATTTGATTAATTTTGAAAATCAATGGTACATTGACTTTAAGTATACATGCTTAACTTTTTTTATTTTCTTGTGCCAAACCCACTCTGTTATTTCAGGATGTCTTTACCTAGTAACTATATTATTTTGCTTAATTTGTAGTGCCTGTGGTACTGCACTAATGTGACTTCTGCTGCTGCCTGGGCTGCATGTTTCCTGCATCATCTTCCAGCGCATCTGAGGGTGGGCAAGGGTTAGAGTTCAGTCTCGAGTCAGTATGTCTGCCTAAGCTGCCATGGCCACGGCCCCTTCCTCTGCCTCGGCCTCTCGTTTGATTTCCTCGACCTCGAGCATTTCCTCCATTCATACCAGAATTATAACGTTGTTCATTATGCCTTTGTACTGGAAAACTGTGGATTGACCCATGGTAGTTGCGGAGCTGTTGGTCGATTTCAAGCTTTTCTTGCCTTAATGCTTCTACTTCTTTCAAATGTGCCAAATGATATTCCAGAAGAACTTTTGCATTAGATATGCTCTCCACTGTGCCCACAAACATGAAGGGAACTTTATCTTCTTCATGAGGAGCTGTAGGTTGTGGTTCATTATCACCCTCAATTTTTACTCGCACCACTCCACTTTTGTCCACTATTTCCTGTATTATTCGTCCATTTTTCCCAATCACTTTTCCCACCAGGATTCGTTGAACTTGAATTAATTCTTCACTGTACTCCAGTAAACTGCGTGCTTTCTTCACAGATTCTTCAGTTTCTCCATATATTCGAAAGATGTTGGAATCTTCTTCAAGTTCTATGTTAGTTATTCCCTCGACCTTACGAGCCTGCTGAATATTTGCCCCATGAGCACCTATAGCCAAACCCATCAGATCCTCCCGAACACTAAATTCTTCTAAATAATCTCCAGCATTATGTAATTTTGTGGATTCTAGCTGTTTTGCTGCTTGCTTAGTGCGCTTTAACAGTAACACTTTCTGACTTAGATTTCTAAAATGCATTTCCTGCAACATTGATGCACGTTTCTTAGAATGCTCATTTCTGGAAACCACATTTAAAACACCCTTTTCAGGAATATAGCGACAAATTGCGGCACCAATTGCTTTCAGAAATTCCTTATGAGCATTATCCATTTTTGCATAATCCTGAAGTTCCTCAGGAATATTAATATCAAATTTGTAAAAAGTATTCTTATCTATGGGAGGATTTTGTGTTTTAGGCCTTAATCTTTCACTAGGCACAATTTCAGTGAATGTGCTTTCACAATCCAAATACTCAACTACGTGAAAGTCACCTCTTATCATCTTTATTATTGCCTTCCACCACCCACAATACTCTTGCTCATTAGCCCGCGAGTACACCTCCACTTCCTGACCCTCTGTGTATTCTGGCTTTGTTTCAGGAGTTTGAGGAGGAAGATAAACCTGAGAGAATGGAAACTTGGTGTCTGGAATCCAGTCTCCTTCAAAAGTAACACACACATCATCATCTGACACATCCACAACATAAGCCTTATAAAGTGCCCCATGTTTACCACGCACTTCCACTTCAATCTCTTGCATTTTTGCACCTTTACTGTGAAAGATAAATTTGGTGATCAAGCACTTTTTACTTGCAGAAAATTTATTATTACACTGCTACTAATTTGTTTGGCATAGCAAGAATGTGGTGTTAGTCTTTTGTTTAAAAGAAAGTTAATGCAAGCAGTGGTATTTTATAAGTAAGAGCTCCTTATGTAGCTGTCAGGTGACTTTTTTACTCTATGGATGTCTGGAACGATGCATCCAAACCTGAAATGAATAAGCAGTACTAGTTAACATATTTAATATATTCACATTGTGATATCCTTAGCTAATTAAACATGTTATGTTCTGTTTATACTATAGTTCTAGCACATGTATTTATCCTCTTTATCAGAAACTTTATTCCCATAACTTGAGCTGATTATGAGGTAAGGTTTGAAGTAAACAGTAAAAACTTCAACAGCTACTTTCGTAATAAACAACTAAATAATTTGCTTTTCGCACTTAGAAACTTCCAGTGATTTGATTTACCACCATTAGACTCCTGAACAGCCCAATCAAACGATAACGTAATAAAAGTAAAACTTCGGTACTGTCGGAACCGGCAAACGAGTATGTTATTTGTGTTGCTTTTTATGAGGGTAGCAAACAAATACATGTTTGGTACTCTGGGGAAGATGAGGAATTATCTTGGTCGAAGAAAAATCCGCCTCCCGCGGCCGGGGATCGTACCCGGATCCCCTAACATGGCACATTCCGTTCATATATAATATACAGGTTTACCGTAATCCTACATTAGAAGTCAACTTTATGAAAGCAGTGACAGAGGAATGATATTTCGGGTAAAAATTGGGTTGTGTCTATACGTGTAAGGAAAGCATTGTAATTTTCAGAGACAACCTTGACTCTTATCTATATAGTTGAAATCTTTTAGCAAATATGAATCGCTATCTAGAAAAAAAGAGAGTGTTCACAGTGCAATATTACACAAGGAAACTGCAATAAAATCAAGAAAAATAATACAATCATTAAAAACATAAGAAATTTAAAAGTAAATTAAGATTATTAATGCAAACCTGTTTTTATTAAATGAATAACTGCAATACAAACGTAGGACTCCTATTTCAGTATTAGTACGCTACGTGTATTTTATCTACTGTTCAAAATGTGATGTACAAGGGCTGTTCAATAAAGAATGATCACAATATTTTTGACGACAAAAAAAAAACAACATATTTTTTCAGGGATCCTTCAAAATCGCCTCCGCAGCCTTCACCACAACTTCTGATGATGGATAATGCATCCAACGAAGGCATTTCGTCAAGTTAGGGAATAGAGAAAAGTCACATGGGACTAAATCCGGGGTATAGGGAGGGTGAGAGATGCACTTCACGTTGATTTTTGCAATATATCCAGCAACAACTTTGGCAATATGTGGCCGCGCAGTATCGCGGTGCAGCATCCAGCCTGCTCACGGAAATGTGGTCTTTTGCACCTGATATGGACTGGAAATGTTTTCAGGACATCCCTGTAGTATTTTCCGATTAATGATGTGTGTGCAGGTACAACATGCTGATAAGCCATTCCATCAATATCAAAGAATGAGACCACCATAACTTTCCCAGCAGGAGCAACCACATATGCTTTTTGGGGGGTTGGTGATGAAGGAGATTTCCATACAGACCTTTGCTGTTTGCTCTCAGGATCAAAATGATGTAGCCAAGTTTCTTCAGCAGTGATTGCGTTTGAAAGAAACTCCGGATCTTCCTCTAACATCAACTTTAACTGCATACAGACCTGCATGCGAATGTCCTTTTGTTCGGGAATCAACAGTCTTGGAACCCATCGCACGCAATCACGTCCCATGTGTAATGTTTCGCTCACCAACGTGTGGGTGGCACCCAATGAAATGTTTAGTATTTCAGAAAGAGATATTAAGGTAATTCGTCTGTCCTCTCTCAAAATGTCAGCAGCAGTGTTGATGTTTTGTTCCGTAAGAGCAGTAACAGGAGCGCCGAGTCCACCTTCTTTTGAATTTGATTGTCTCCCCTCATTAATTATTTTAAACTACCTTCGAGCTGTGCTGTAGGGAAGAACAGACTCTCCATAGGCCTCCTGTAACATTGTATAGGCCTCAACTGAAGATTTGTTGAGACGAAAGTAGAATTTCAAAGCCGCATATTGTTCCTCTCGTGCTACCTCCATTGCAGCAGTAGGCGATACTGAACATGTCTGAACTTGCCTGGTTCTCACAGGTGGGAACCAGGAGTACCAACAATGAAACTACTACGACGTGTTTGTTTAACATTAAGCTAACAGAGTATAATAAGATTGAATTTTAGTGCGAAAAATTATTAAAAATTTATGATCATTCTTTATTGAACGGCCCTCGTAAATACTGTGACCCAATTATCGGAACGCCAGACGAACGACAGCTGAGAAGGGACCAGAGGCAGCCGAGCTACACCCCCTCATTAATCTCAGTCACTAACTGAAGGGACGATTAGGGGAGTGTCACTTGTCGCTGGCCGCCTCTTCCCCCTTCGCCTGACATCTGGAATTTTCGCGGTGATTTACGGAAACCAGAGACTTCTAGAAGACAATGATATTCCTATAAAAAGGGCTGGAATGAGTGGAGTTAGTTCTTGGCGAGCAGCGAAGCAGCGGACGAGAAAACTGAGTACGTGCGTCGGAGGAGTTTACGTAATTGCGAGTGCAAGTGGAATTCTAACGGAGGAACTGTGAATCGTAATTGTGTGCATTACGTAATTCTGTGTAATTGGCAAATGTTTAACTGTAAGTCGGTGGAAATAAAGAACACTTTTGAGTGGTGTAATTGGACTTTTCATTTCACGAACCCACAAAGTCACAATACACAACAACCTCATTTGTAAGATCATTTATCTGGACTAGTTGGGACCGGAGATAATCCAAACAAAAATCCGGATAGTAACGAACTATTAAATGGGCACAACGTTTGATGTATAATAGTGAAATATGGAGGACAACTGCAGAAGAAAACAATGATAACCGTTCAGATGAAAATTCTACGAGTGCAGTCAGAACTGCCATGAAAAAGAATAAAAAATCACACACACTAATTTGTGGATCTGTGTAGCATGAGACGATCTTTTCATTACCTGCGGGGCCAGCATTACGACCGTATGTATTCATCTGTATTTATCAAAGGATGCATATTATTTTCGTAGTGAAAATCGCTTTAATGAGGGTGAGATAATTTTTCTTTATTTCTATGCTATAAGATGCATTATTCTATTAAAATTTGTTTTAGGTTTGTTTATTGTTGTTTGTATCTTTCTAAGGTCTGTTAATTATCTGGAAGAATAAATCTGTATATTCAAAGACTGTAGCCTTTTACTCTGCGATCGACTATATACTGTTTTATGTACGATAGCAACAAGTTGTGTATTAAAATAGTTTTGAACTCTAATATCTTCCTAGGTTATTTTTCCTTATACTTTAGGAATGCACCTTAGTAATAAGGGATGGTGGGCTGAAATAATGTCACACTGGCTTATTTGATTAGCTAAGGGAACTCTACAAGGAATCGTTTATTTCAACCATGACAAACCGAGCGAGATGTCTCTAGAGTGAAACGTAGTTAAGGTTTGTATTAGAGAGCTCCTGAGTTATATTCCTGATGGTCATCCACTTTGTCGTTTTCCCTGATCGGCAAGACGAATGGTGGAAATGAAATGTGTAGTGTGCACCGTCCGTTTTTCATTCGGGAGGCCCGTGTTCGATTCCCGTGGTGACCTACCTGACCCATGGGTTTTTACGGGGGTTTCCAGGGTCACTAGGTGAATGCTGGGTAGGTTAATTACATCCCCCGAATTTCCTGCCCCTCCATTTTATTTACATTATTATTTCATATCGTCTTTCTTCTGGTGGTCTCTTTCAGGGTAGAAGTATCGGCGGGTGTCTCGGCGGTGCATGGCAGGATGATATGCTCTGAGGAAGACTACTTTCTCCTCCGGTAGTTCGGTTGTTAGTCTCATCGCCTCTACTGGGACTATTTCGGGACCGCCAGCCAGGGACCTTTGGGGCTCGGATCGCCTGCCTGGGACCATTAGGGCTCGGCTGTTGGGCTCGTTGCCGTCCCGCTTTAGGGGAGAAAGTTCGTTGTCCTGGCCTGTCAGGGGAAGTCTCTATCCAAGTAAAATGTAGGGACCATGCCCTCTGTATTGTCGTGGCTCCTTGGGTCGGCCGCCCTCAGTCTCATTCTCCTCATCCTTCTTCCCATGTCGCCCAGAAACAATGGGCCCAGCATCGTGGCTTACGTACCAAATCCCCTCCGTAATGGAATCCCAATACCAAAGTGCACTTTTACTACATGCGGCACAGATGACATATGAGATGAAATGGAGCACCGGTGGAATGAGATGGCGGAGAAAATCGGTGATCCCGGAGAAAACCAGCCCCATCACCGTTTTGTCCCCCTCAAATCTCACCTGAGAGCGAAACCATGTCGCAATGGAGCGGCCCTAATTCTGGAGGGTGAGGTTTCTATCATGGACCTCTTTTCTCCCATTGCATTTTTCTATGGCCTGTATGGTGGTCAACGATGAACAGATGTTACAGAGAATTGCGGTATGGAACTTCTTCCCGACTCTGTCAGAAGTGGCTTTCGAGCCCCCACTGCTGGGTCTAGTTTTCCCCAGTACCAGCTGGAACGGACCCTATGAGCCACCCTTATGTCTTGGGTGAGTCTCCACCAAGCCGAATAGTGAACCTGTAACTGTTTGGCGAACTCCACGCGCTTCTAACGTCTGCATTAGTCGGTCCTGTAGCACGTTGTCTTCTGCGGGTCACTTCATTCTCATCTGTCCCTCCCGGGGGTATATGCACGAAAGATCCTTTGGCGGTTATGGTACTAGACTACTAGGTGTTCCCCTCTTTGTCTAATCTATCGTATCCTATAATTAACGGTGTAAAAACGAAAATGTGAAGAAAGCTATCACTACCGTAAACAAAATGATCTGATGACGACCGACATGAAAATAACAGAATTGTTGCAGAAACCGTATCCGGAACAAAACACTAAAAATGGACGTGCAAGTACCTAACGAAGAAAAGATAAGGTAATATATGCAGCTGTTATCCCTAGTTTTATTTATCACGCGAGTATACCTAATGCTGGTAGGCAGTTGCTGATTAGAATGTTCTACTACATTTAGACACAATGGATATAAATGTAGTTTGATGGTGCAGGTAAGTTTCACACTAAGGCCAGTATTTTAAACCTATTGCACCTGCTTAAGTTTCGGGAGAAAGTATGAGGCGAGGAATTACCAAAGATAAGGAGGCGGCAGGCAGAACGGTAGTCCCTTAACATTTCAAGATGGAGCATCCCAATTGAGCATTTAATTCTGTCCTCACAGTAATGATGAGTTATGCTTTCACACTTTTTTTTTTTTTTTTTTTTTTTTTTTTTTTTTTTTTTGTAATTTACGTCCTCCAACGTTAAGTCATATCGGACGATGAATGGAATGGATGAAATGAAGTTCATATGAGTCCGGGGTCCATGGAGCTTATAGTTACCTGACATTCGTCTTACATGATAAGGGAAACCTCCGGAAAAAACCTTATCAAGGTATCTCATCCTGACCGAGATTCGAACTCGGGACCTCTTGAACGTGAGGCAGACATGCTTCCACCACGCTACCAAGGCGGGCGTTCATTCACACCCGCCGTGTGTAAGACGCACTATGAAAGGGGAGAGCCAGACTGAAAAATTCAATGCCATAGTTGGGATTTGAACCACAGATCTTCTGGTCTCCCTCCAGCCGCTCTAAACCGTTAAGCTACTATGACCAACGTGCCAACATGGCATTAAAATCTCCAACTGACCCGTGTTTTTTTCCACGTAAACCACTAGGAGTTCTCATAAACACATGAGACAACTACCTTAATGGCGACTTACTATACTGTAAGTACTTAAAGGCTCAGGCTTTATAGTTCGGACCACTATTAGGTACAAATTAATGGAAATGAATTGTTATTCGACACTAGCTGTGTGTAGAAAGGGTAGAGCCAGACTGAAAAATACAACTATTGCAAACGATAAAGCCCGGACCTTAAAGTACTTACAGAATAGTAAATCGCCATTTATGCAATTGTCTCATGTGTTTATGAGAACCTCTAGTGGTTTACTGGGAAAAACACGCGTCAGTTGGAGAAATTAATGTCATGTCGGCACGTTGGCTATAGTGGCTCAAGGGTTAAGGCGGCTGGACGGCAACTAGATGATCCGTGGTTCAAATCCTGGCTATGGCATTGAGTTTTTCAATCTGGCTCTACCCTTTACACAATAAATAAAATAAATAATAAATGCAACGTTTCTTCATAGTAATCTGGGAGAGATTATGTCTTTTTTTTGGAGGGGTGGTTTATTCTGATGACACCTTCATAAGAGGGACGTCGCAATGAAAGGTCAATACCTACTTCACCAAATGTTGAAATGTGTAAACACGCAGAGAATATAAAAGCAGAAAGTTTATTAAAACTGCAGTACTGAACTTCCCTGTTCTTCTCAGGAATGCATTTATCTCGGTCTTAAGACTCCCGACACCCTCGTTTTCTAGTTTGTTTGGAGTTAAACCTACCTACTTTGCTCACTTCGTATTATTTCATTTATTACGTAAAGTAGGATAAATATAATTCTACGGAGGGGATTCAGCACATCTTTTGTATCTATGCCCGGGAAGAAGGATGAAGTGAGAGGAGACAAATGGTGGCGGACCCCAAGGAGTTACGACCACGCAGAGGGCAGGACACCCACTATTTACCAGTTTGATACACCCCGATAGTCCAACCGCTATCCCAACTATTGTGGCTCGAAACTGTCCACCAGACCGGCACGGAGATCGGAGATCGGAGGCCGCCATGCCGGCATCACCGCTGCGACCCACTAGGCAGGCTCGTATATCGGAAACTGTCCTACCAGAGGACGAAGGTATTTACCAAGAGTATATCATCCTCCCATGCAGAGCCCACCTCGGTAGCGTAGATGGTAGTATGTCTGATTCACGTTCAGGAGGTCCCGAGTTCCAATCTCGGTCAGGGTGAATTACCTGGATAAGGTTTTTTTTCCGGGTTTTTCCCTTATCGTGATAGATGAATGTCAGGTAACTCTAAGCTCCAATTTCACCCATTTCATTCACCGTCCGATATGACTTAATGTTGGAGGACGTAAAATTACAAAAAAAAAAAAAAAAAAAAAAAGAACTCCCATGCAGGGCCGAGACACTCGGCGACACCTCTAGCCTGAAAGAGATCACCATATGATGCATGCTGTGAAATGATGGAGATGAAATGGAGGGACAGGATATACGAGGAATGTAATTAACCTACCCAGCATTCGCTTGGTTACCAGGGGAAACCCCCGACAAAAACCATGTTTTTTTTTGTAATTATACGTCCTCCAACGTTAAGTCATATCGCACGATGAATGGACTGGGTGAAATGATGCTCATGTGAGCCCAGCTTCCATAGAGCTTAGATTACCCGAAATTTGTCTTTCAGGATAAGGGAAAACCCCGGAAAAGCCTTATCTGGGTAACTCACCCTGACATAGATTCAAACTCGGGACGTCTTGAACGTGAGGCAGACATGCTACCACCACGCTACCGAGGCGGGCTATTCAGCTTTTGGATGAAGTTCTTAGTCTCAGGGGAAAAAGTATTCTACGATTTGGAAGAACTACACCACAGACACAACTAATAGGAAACAGAAAGAGAGGCAAGTATATATGTTTGTAAATTGTATTCCTTATAGTTTATTAATGAAGAAAAGTAACTTCTAAGAGACAATATAAGCTACAGAATAAATCATAAGCCTTTCTGACATGGTTTGTTTTCATATGTCTTTAACTGTATTAAGTGCAGCTGACTAAGATGTACAGACTTGGGGCACTAAAATTTTGGTGTCTACATGACTAAACAACTCATCATGAGCATGATTGCAATACAGCTGCTGATTATATAATGGGGCAGCTGAATTCTGTGTATTTCCTGATCTGACCAGTAACATGGCCCAGTCTCAACAAGTGTAATGCATATGTTCTTACACCAAGATAAAAGATCTCTGAAAAGCTTCTATTAGTGATTAAGTAGGAGTATTTTATCCTGAATTAACCAATATCATCCAGAAACGTTTGGTGCTATTCACATTATCTAAGTCATTTTGCACTTATATCATTTAAAGCAGAGATATTTCTTGAATTGCTAAATGTCACATCAGCAGTTTATAATTTTAATATCAAATAAGTTCAGAGATGTGGTAATTAAAACAGAAAGTGGCTCACAAAACTTTTTTTCGCCGTCAACATAATTCTAAATTCAATTTTAGGAGTACTGATGATCTTTCCTTATGCATTTGCATACATTTAATATCAGAATAATTCTGATAATAAGTATACGTATGGCGTTTTGTATAATCTTTACTATATATTCTGTTTTATGAAAAACAATAAGTAGCTTCAATTTGCAGAGTTATATTGTATATAGATAGTCCCAGAATGGCAAAGGCAGCATGCCTTGGTCTCTGGCCACGGAAAGCAGCCCGGGTTTGATCCAAACCCTGGGGTACAGATTTTAAGTCCCATATATAGGACCGGTGCTCACTAAGCATCGTGATGAAAGTGAGGAGCTTACGCTAGGTAAGCGGCCCTGGTCATGAAAACCAACGTTCTGGCTGGGGGATGCCGAGATCTGACTACATCTCTTCCACATATCGGTTGTGCCTAAGTGGGCATGAGGCCGACAGTCAGATTGGTAGACCTTGGTCCTCTTAGGGCTGTCACACCAGATGTGTGTGTGTGTGCATGCGTGCACTTTTTCCCCCTTTTTCTTTCCAGAATGGTTCCTAGAATAAAGTGAAGCAAGTAACATTTAACAAAATGTTTACAGACCTTCTGGGCTTGAAGTGCATGACAGCACCAAGTCCTCCAAGTATTGTTAGCATCCAAGTAGTTAGGAGGAGACTGGAAAATATCTCCAATAAATTTGGCATCTTTTGTGTGCTAATATACGCAAAATGAAAGCAACAAGGAATATCATCGAAAAAGCTATTTGTAGTCGGTTTATTGACACTTTGTCACTTAAATTTTTATATCATCGAGGGACTAATTTTGGAAACCGTTGCCTATTAACTCGATAATATAAAAACATAAGTGACGAAGTGCCAATAAACCGACTACAAATAATTTTTCCGATTAATTTTGACGCTACAGTTACTAGATTCCTCCAATCACGCATAAGGATTATTATCATCATACAGTAATTACTTTGCAATTATTTATTTTCATTTGTTGCTAGAAATGAAACGAATTGAAAAAAGTGATGGGCAACATTACAAAGGGCGAAATTTACTCACATGGGCTTTCAAAATGTTTACATGCTACACCTGCGTTAGTATGGGAGTTAATTATGCAAAATGTTGCAGTGATATATTTGTGTGCAAGTGTGTTGCATGTCTGAGGCTGCACAAAATAAACCTGTTATTAAGTCCATCTTAAACACATCTTTACCATCATTTCTTAGCTGCACATTATACTGAGGTATGTTACACTAAGTGCACCATAATCCTGGCTTAATGCAATTAATCTATAAAATCAGTACTCAGCGTGTTTTTTAATTCTTTATTAATTTGTATTCAGTTTGCACAATTAATGCCTGAATAAACAATTAAATTTATCCTTTAATAGAAAAGCTACTCTCTTTTCTTAATCTCTTATTAATTTTTATTCATGCTGCACAATTAGTGCTTATATTAGTAACCAATTCTGTTTGTTCAACAGACAAGTATCATTTCCATCAATTGGGAGAGGGAGTTATTTTTTCAGGTATCAACTTCTGAATGTTTACCTGGATATATTCTAACACTTTACTTTTTTCTCAGTGTTAGCAAACATTAGAGCTTCTAGATCATGTTTTCTGACCCCCAACTAGTATATCCTGTTTACAATAGTTACAACTACTCAAGGAAAAACCACACAAAAAACTGGTAGAGTTGCAAAAGTGCAAGAGGGAATTGAACCCCAGTTGCCTTGCTGAGGCAGCCCGGCATGGCCTTCGTAGTACCTCTGAGAGGGCTCTTAGTCATTTATTTGAATAATTTACTGCCCAAGAAGATCCTTGGTGAAACCTCCATCAGTTCTCAACCTGCACTGTGTAAGCTGAGGTTAAGCCACTAGTTGAGAGGCAATGATACTGTATTGCGTGAGCCACTATCTGGCTCATTATAAGCCTGCTTGCTGTTCTTGCAATTGCACTATTTTTTTCTTGTCCTAACACCTAAGAATGAAGTGTCTTAAATAAATTGTTGTAATCCAATAAATTCAATATTTGAAGCTGTAAACCTCGGTATACGAAATGAACAATGTCTGATTGTTAAACAGCAGATTGAATAGCACTACTTTACAACTTAAAATAAATATTATATTACACAGGCATTTACAAGATTAAGTGTAAAGACTGTGAAAAAATTTACATAGGGAGGACAAAAAAAAAACATAGGCACTAGAAGGAAAGAACGATTCAGGCACTTAAGATACAAAAATATTGATAAGTCCGCAATAGCAGCTCATTTCTGGTCTGAAAATCATGAAACTGGAGATAGCACAGAATTACTAAAATACGTACAAAAACATAGTGAACTCGTCATATGGGAGAGAATATACATAGAAAAGCATAAAAACCAACGAATGAACTTTGAACTCCCGCCAGAAGAGAATCCCACATTTAAGTTCATCATTAATCAACAGATGGTAGCAGCAACTCCAGAATTACCCACACCCACCACACCACTGGATGAAGCTTTAGTCGCATAAGAGCAGAAGATCCAAACGTTGATTTTCGAAACATGACCTCAAAATAGGTAGGAAAGTGAAGCTGATGTGTAATAAATACGACTCATCTAAATATTAATAATTATTTCGCTTCACTATGGTGTTCCAATACAGTTAAATCTTGATATATTGAAGTGACGTCAAGTCAAGAGGAACACGCGAAAGTTAGATCCAGCCAAATTTAAAAACCAGACAACATGGAGGTAAGAAAGTTCACATTTGAAAATTTCAACGAACATTTCGGCAACAAGAAAGAAATAAAACAATATTTGAAACTAAAGACAAAAAGAAGGTTAATATCAGCGGACATAAAATTTATCAACAATTGCCTAAAACAAAACATTTCTCTGAAATTTGTAAGAAACATAGTAAAATTTAACCACAACAATAGAGAACAATTAGCTGCTGAAAAAGCCATGTTAAAATCCGAAAAAGCAAATTACTACAGAAAACTAACTAATATAGACCTCTCATTGTACAACCTATATTTGAATCTGGTAAAATTACTAGGAAACACAGCATGGGACCATTTAGAAACCAAATCATTTGAACATATCAATTATAAGATCAAAGAGAAAGTTTGTCAGAAGGAGAAACTAAAACATAATCATAATCATTGGCAACCAAAACATAACAAAATTTCAGCAAAGAACACATCCCTACACAATGTAATTAATCTCTCAAAGCAAAATTTTAACACTGAAAAAAATAGATGTGCTTAACCAATGTCTAAAAGCATGTATAACATACTCCAGCAACCCGGATGAATTCATTGCAAATATAGAATTAGCAGTAGAAGGCTTGGAAACCATGGACAAAAATATAATTAGGAAAAAATCATCTCCTATATTGGAAAACTTAATAAATAAAAGACCAGGAAAACATTTGAAACAAATTAAGATAATTAAATCTTTAAGGAAAAAGTATGTAATCTTCTCAAGGGCTGATAAAGGGAACAAAATAGTAATCTTAGATACAGCTACATTCAAGGAAAAAATGTTAGAGTTACTACAACAAAAAGAATTCCAAGAAATAGATTCTAATCCACTCAACAGATGCATTAAAGATGTACAAAAAACCATCATTAATAGTAAAATTTTAACAACTGCAGAACAAAAAACTATCAAACCGGACAACCCTACCCTTGCAAGACTATATACATACACAATAAAATACACAAACCCAACATACCCATGAAACCAATTGTAAATAATATAAACACTCCT
The DNA here is from genome assembly GCA_030765055.1 of Mantis religiosa. Classification (NCBI taxonomy): domain Eukaryota; kingdom Metazoa; phylum Arthropoda; class Insecta; order Mantodea; family Mantidae; genus Mantis; species Mantis religiosa. The sequence goes on along the minus strand of CM060957.1, from coordinate 62,507,947 downwards.
ACTTACCTTCTGGCAAAATGGCTGTCCAAAAAATTTCAGTCCTTTCCACAACTCCATACTCTGAGCTTTAAAAACTCTTTAGACCTAGTAGAAAAAATTCAAAATCTTAAACTAAAACCTCATGACACTTTAGTATCCTTTGATGTCCACTGCCTCTTCCCTAGCATTCCATTAGACAAACTTTTGATTCAACTCAAAAAATGGCTAAACTCTATAAACCTAGATGCCAATGCAATAGAAGAATATTTGGCAATGACTGAAATATGTATACATCAAGATTATTTTGCTTCAATGAAAAATATTATAAACAAATTTCAGGACTAGCTATGGGAAGCCCGCTATCACCATTTTTGGCCAACCTATACCTGAGCTCTTTTGAAACACATATAACTAAAGCCTTCCCTTATACTTTTAAAACATGGTACAGATATGTAGACGACATCTTTGCAATAGTGCCCTACAAACAAATAGATGATGCTTTGAAACTACTCAACCTGCAAGAACCCAGCATACAATTCACAGTGGAAGTTGAAGAGGACTGTACTCTACCTTTTTTGGACCTTAAAATCACAAAAAGCAATGAAAAACTAGAATTTGGTATCCATAGAAAACCAACACACACAGATAATTACATCAAAGCAAATAGTTTCAACCCAATTCCACACAAACATGCCAGCATCAAGAGTCTCACACACAAATTAGTAAATCTACCCCTCAGCCAGCAAGAATATCAAAACGAATACCATCAAATCTTAAAAACTGCAATTAAAAATGGATATGGAAAAAACCTTGTAGATAAAAAACTAAAATCATTCAAATTTCAAAAGAGATTAAAACAGATCACAGCTCTCACACCAATAAAACAAGAAATTAGATTTGCTTAATTTACTTACCACCCCTGGGCCACAAAAAAGTTCCAAAAATATTCAAGAAATACAATATAACATTGGCAATAAAAAACAATTACAACATTAAAAACCTACTTCACAGTAATAATACTGATAAGATAAAACCAGAGGAAAAGTCAGGCATTTACAAGATTAAGTGTAAATACTGTGAAAAAATTTACATAGGGAGGACAAAAAGAAACATAGGCACTAGAAAGAAAAAACGATTCAGGCTCTTAAGATACAAAAATATTGATAAGTCCGCAATAGCAGCTCATTTCTGGTTTGAAAATCATGAAACTGAAGATAGCACAGAATTACTAAAATATGTACAAAAACATAGTGAACTGGTCATATGGGAGAGAATATACATAGAAAAGCATAAAAACCAACTAATGAACTTTGAAATCCCGCCAGAAGAGAATCCCACATTTAAGTTCATCACTAAATCAACAGATGTCAGCAGCAACTCCAGAATTACCCACACCCACCACACCACTGGATCAAGCTTTAGTCGCATAAGAGCAGAAGATGCAAACGATGATTTGCGAAACATGTCCTCAAAATAGGTATGAAAGTAAAGCAGATGTGTAATAAATACGACTCATCTAAATATTAATAATTATATTACACATTTAAACACGTTTCTGTACTTATGTCGACAAGAACATTTTCTAAAACAGGTATTTGGAACTAATGCACATGTATTCTTTTTCCCCCATCCCGTATTTTCTTCCTGGAGTGGCTGAAACTAAGAGAATTCATTCTTAAGTGTTGAGACTATTTTATTTTTACCATTTAGTGCAATAAAGCATATTTGTGACAATGTTATGACTGGTGATTAATGATGAGAAAAGGGCTTAAAGAAGTAAGAAACAGCCGTGAACCTTTCCTAAGGGAAGCTACTGACAATTCAATTGGAGATGACTAAGGGAAAGCCATACATAAAACCCAGAATAAGAAGTGTAGAACCAACAAGGATCTAAACTCCATTTCTAGGTTAAGATGGGAATACATTTCAGTATCAGAATGAACTTGACAGTAGTTTCATTACTTCTCGTTCTCATTTACTGAATTGAACATATCATTTGGATATTTGAATAACCTAGCTGCATTTAACAAATTAGAATGACCTTGTATCCTTACTTATGTACCTACATGTATATAGCACAAACACATTGAATTTTGCTTAAATTCTTAATAATTTTTATTACTGTTCACACCTAAAGGGACATTTACCTTATAATTTTTTCATTATATTTCATGATACAATTATTCTTAAATAAAATACTCTGAAGCAGGTTTTACAATGGCATGAGATGTACAATTGAAATTTCCGTGGGATTCACAAAACCAATCTGGACACTTCGCAACTGTTTAAATCCCATTAATATAGATTTGATCAAAACTTTTTAATTTGTAAAGCTCACTGCTGTTCACAAAACTCATGCACAATTAATTAATACAGATCTTATAATTTTAAAGGTATAAGGGCCTTAGCTTCTTAACACCTCTTCAACTAGGGCGCAACTTGTATGAGGACTTAATTAATCTTGAGAAGAAAATATTTCTTATTTAATTCTTGAACTCGAACAGATTAACATTAATAGTATATTAATAGAATAAAAAACATGAGAGTATAAACATTTTTATTCTTTTTTACTAACCTATCATTACAATAAACTGCTGTTATAATAATAAATGAGTCAAACTAATTGTAAAGCTTCATTTTATTGTTACCTCTTCAAACAGTTCTGCTCCCCTTTTGGTATTTCTTTCCTCAGCTTGTGCTTAACACTTTTGGTAACAAAATTTAGCATTTCCAGTGGTTGAATAATCTGTTTCTATTCAGAGGATTTACCTGCACACAAACTGGTTTGAAAACTGCCAAAGCACATTTTAGTGAAAAATAAATAAAGGATTTGATTAATTTTGAAAATCATTGGTACATTTACTTTAAGTATACATTCTTAACTGTTTTTATTTGCTTGTGCCAATTCCACTCTTTTATGTCAGGATGTCCTTACCTAGGGACTATATTATTTTCAGCAATTTGTAGTGCCTATGATACTGCACTAACGTGACTTCTACTGCTGTCTGGGCTGCATGTTTCCTGCATCATCTTCCAGCGCATCTGAGGGTGGGCATGAGTTGGAGTTCAGTCTCGAGTCAGTATGTCTGCCTAAGCTGCCATGGCCACGGCCCCTTCCTCTGCCTCGGCCACTCATTTGATTTCCTCGACCTCGAGCATTTCCTCCATTCATATCAGAAATATAACTTTGATCATTCTGCCTTTGTACTGGAAAACTGTGCATTGACCCATGGCAGTTGCGGAGCTGTTGGTCGATTTCAAGCTTTTCCTGCCTTAATGCTTCTACTTCTTTCAAATGTGCCAAATGATATTCCAGAAGAACTTTTGCATTAGATATGCTCTCCACTGTGCCCACAAACATGAAGGGAACATTATCTTCTTCATGAGGAACTGTAGGTTGTGGTTCATTATCACCCTCAATTTTTACTCGCACCACTCCACTTTTGTCCACTATTTCCTGGATTATTCGTCCATTTTTCCCAATCACTTTTCCCACCACGATTCGTGGAACTTGAATGAATTCTTCGCTGTACTCCAGCAAACTGCGTGCTTGCTTCACAGATTCTTCAGTTTCTCCATATATTCGAAAGATGTTGGAATCTTCTTCAAGTTCTATGTTAGTTATTCCCTTGACCTTACGAGCCTGCTGAATATTTGCCCCATGAGCACCTATAGCCAAACCCATCAGATCCTCCCGAACACTAAATTCTTCTAAATAATCTCCAGCATTATGTAATTTTATGGATTCTAGCTGTTTTGCTGCTTGCTCAGTGCGCTTTAACAGTAACACTTTCTGACTTAGATATCTAAAATGCCATTCCTGCAACATTTTTACACGTTTCTTAGAATGCTCATTTCTAGAAACCACATTTAAAACACCCTTTTCAGGAATATAGCGACAAATTGCGGCACCAATTGCTTTCTGAAATTCCTTATGAGCATTATCCATTTTTGCATAATCCTGAAGTTCCTCAGGAATTTTAATATCAAATTTGTAAAAAGTATTCTTATCTATGGGAGGATTTTGTGTTTTAGGCCTTAATCTTTCACTAGGCACAATTTCAGTGAATATGCTTTCACAATCCAAATACTCAACTACGTGAAACTCACCTCTTATCATTTTTATTATTGCCTTCCACCAACCACAATACTCTTGCTCATTAGCCCGCGAGTACACCTCCACTTCCTGACCCTCTGTGTATTCTGGCTTTGTTTCAGGAGTTTGAGGAGGAAGATAAACTTGAGAGAATGGAAACTTGGTGTCTGGCATCCAGTCTCCTTCAAAAGTAACGCACACATCATCATCTGACACATCCACAATATAACCCTTATAAAGCGCCCCGTGTTTACCACGCACTTCCACTTCAATCTTTTCCATTTTTGCAGCTTTACTCTGAAAGAATAAAGTCGGTGATCAAGCAATTTTTACTTTTAGAAGCATTTAACATTGCACTGCTACTAATTTGTTTGGCATAGCAAGAATGCAGTGTTAGTCGTTTGTCTAAAAGAAAGTTAATGCAAGCAGTAGTATTTTATAACTAAGAGCTCCTTATGTAACTGTCAGGTAACTTTTTTACTCTATGGATGTCTTGAATGATGCATCCAAACCTGAAATGAATAAGCAGTACTAGTTAATATATTTAATATATTCACATTGTGGTATCCTTAGCTAATTATAAATGTTATCTCCTGTTTATACTATAGCTTTTGCACATGTATTTATTCTCTTTACCAGAAATTTTATTCCCATAACTTGAGCTGATTATGAGGTAAGGTTTGAAGTAAACAGTAAAAGCTTCAACAGCTATTTTCGTAATAAACAACTATATAATTTGCTTTTCGCACTTAGAAACTTCCAGTGATTTGATTTACCACCATTAGACTCCTGAACAGCCCAATCAAACGATAACGTAATAAAAGTAAAACTTCGGTACTGTCGGAACCGGCAAACGAGTATGTTATTTGTGTTGCTTTTTATGAGGGGGGCAAACAAATACATGTTTGGTACTCTGGGGAAGATGAGGAATTATCTTGGTCGAAGAAAAATCCCCCTCCCACCGCCGGGAATCGTACCCGGAACCCCTAACATGGCACATTCCGTTCATATGTAATATACAGGTTTACCTTAATCCTATATTAGAAGTCAACTTTATGAAAGCAGTGACAGAGGAATGATATTTCGGGTTGAGTCCAGAGGTTCTACTCCCATTAGCCTTGAACCCGTAGGAACAAGACCTAGGCCTCTTTTAACCAGGTAGTTATCCGAGCTGTCCTAAAGGGCGCTCGGCATCCTCCGGCTTTCCGTAGGGCAAGACCTAGTTACCTAACAAGCCCCCCCCCCATCTGGTCCTATGGACACAAGATGGGATGTAAGTGCATACGCCACTTACGCGCGCCAACACCAAAGGTGAAGACTAGCGATATGACCTCGGTGGTGGCCGCCTGGTGATCTAGCACACCTTATACTAGCTTTGCAGGCTAGTACCTGGGAGACTTAATGGCTTCCCTCAACCCCGTCCGAAGACGTACCCGATTCCCACGGGTATCGGGAACACACTGCCCCCTCGAACCCATCCCAATCCGAACAACTGCCGAAGGAGGGCTCAGATGTTCGGCCCGAGTTTCTCTAGTAACGTCAGAGGTACCACGAGTGCTAAGGGTCCGCATCGCCTGCACTTTGGCAGCTGAAGGGGACGGATCCCCTCCCCTACGGGAGATATTTCGGGTAAAAACTGCGTTGTGTCTAAACGTGTAAGGAAAGCATTGTAATTTTCAGAGACAGTCCTGACTCTTATCTACGAAGTTGAGAGCTTTTAGCGAATATGAATCGCTATCTAGAAAAAAAGAGAGTGTTCACAGTGCAATATTACACAAGGAAACTGCAATAAAATCAAGAAAAATATTACAATCATTAAAAAAAACATAAGAAATTTAAAAGTAAATTAAGATTATTAATTCAAACCTGTTTTTATTAAATGAATAACTGCAATACAAACGTAGGACTCCTATTTCAGTATTAGTATGCTACGTGTATTTTATCTACTGTTCAAAATGTGATGTACAAGGGCTGTTCAATAAAGAATGATCACAATATTTTTGACGACAAAAAAACATATTTTTTCAGGGATCCTTCAAAATCGCCTCCGCAGCCTTCACCACTGCTTCTGATGATGGATAATGCCTCCCACGAAGGCATTTCTTCAAGTTAGGGAATAGAGAAAAGTCACATGGGACTAAATCCGGGGTATAGGGAGGGTGAGAGATGCGCTTCACGTTGATTTTTGCAATATAACCAGCAACAACTTTGGTAATATGTGGCCGCGCTGTATCGCGGTGCAGCATCAAGCCTGCTTCACGGAAATGTGGTCTTTTGCACCTGATATGGACTGGAAATGTTTTCAGGACATACCTGTAGTATTCTCCGATTAAAGATGTGTGTGCAGGTAAAACATGCTGATAAGCCATTCCATCAATATCAAAGAATGAGACCACCATAACTTTCCCAGCAGGAGCAACCACATATGCTTTTTGGGGGGTTGGTGATGATGGAGATTTCCATACTGACCTTTGCTGTTTGCTCTCAGCATCAAAATGATGTAGCCAAGTTTCATCAGCAGTGATTACGTTTGAAAGAAACTCCGGATCTTCCTCTAATATCAACTTTAACTGCATACAGACCGGCATGCGAATGTCCTTTTGTTCGGGAATCAACAGTCTTGGAACCCATCGCGCGCAATCATGTCCCATGTGTAATGTTTCTGTCACCAACGTGTGGGTGGCACCTAGTGAAATGTTTAGTATTTCAGAAAGTGATATTAAGGTAATTCGTCTGTCCTCTCTCACAATGGCAGCAGCAGTGTTGATGTTTTGTTCCGTAAGAGCAGTAACAGGAGCACCGAGTCCACCTTCCTTTGAAATTGATTGTCTCCCCTCATTAAACATTTTAGACTACCTTCGAGCTGTGCTGTAGGGAAGAACAGACTCTCCATAGGCCTCCTGTAACATTGTATAGGCCTCAACTGAAGATTTGTTGAGACGAAAGCAGAATTTCAAAGCCGCATATTGTTCCTCTCGTGCTACCTCCATTGCAGCGGTAGGCGATACTGAACATGTCTGAACTTGCCTGGTTCTCACAGGTGGGAACCAGGAGTACCAACAATGAAACTACTACGGCGTGTTTGTTTCACATTAAGCTAACAGAGTATAATAAGATTGTATTCTAGTGCGAAAAATTATTAAAAAATTATGATCATTCTGTATTGAACGGCCCTCGTAAATACTGTGACCCAATTATCGGAACGCCAGACGAACTACAGGTGAGAAGGGACCAGAGGCAGCCGAGCCACACCCCTCATTAATCTCAGTCACTAACTGAAGGGACGATTAGGGGAGTGTCACTTGTTGCTGGCCGCCTCTTCCCCCTTCGCCTGCCATCTGGAATTTTGGCGGTGATTCACGGAAACCAGAGGCTTCTAGAAGACAATGATATTCCTATAAAAAGGGCTGGAATGAGTGGAGTTAGTTCTTGGCGAGCAGCGAAGCAGCGGACGAGAAGACTGTGTACGTGCGTCGGAGGAGTTTACGTAATTGCGAGTGCAAGTGGAATTCTAACGGACGAACTTGTGAATCGTAATTGTGTGCATTACGTAATTCTGTGTAATTGGCAAGTGTTTAACTGTAAGTCGGTGTAAATAAAGAACATTTTTGAGTGGTGTAATTGGACTTTTCATTTCACGAACCCACAAAGCCACACTGGTGACAGGAAGCGGGACAACATCACCGAACATTACTACCATGGACGCGGCATTGGAAAAGATTTTGGAAAAGATGGTGGAAATGAAGGCCGAACTGACCTCGGAAATAAAGACGGCAAATGAAAACCTCGCTACAAACACAGAAGCCGCAATTTACAACCTGGCCGCGGAACTGAAACAAATGAAGACGGCCAACGACAACATCACCGAGAAGATGGAAGAAATGAAGGCCGAATTAACAGCGAAGACGGAAGAAATGAGGGCCGAATTAACAGCGAAGACGGAAACGGCATACAACAACTTGGCCACGACAATGACCGCAAGGATGGCTAAACCGACCACGGAAATGAAGATGGCGAACGAGGCCCTCGCCGCCAAATTTGAAGAACAGTTGGCCGGCGTGATAGATGACGTGACGAAGCTTGGCAAGCGGATGGGCCAAGTGGACGAGCGCGTCAAGGACCTGGCGAGCCGCGTTAACAACCTGGAAGGGAAGGCCGACAGCAGCGTCAAGTCCCTGAACGCCATGGTGGAGGACGTCGTCGGCAGGAATTTGAAGGATTTGAAGGCCGACGCACCGGGACGCGACACAACATCGGCGCGCGTCAAACCTCCGAAATATGACGGCGCGTCAACATTTGAGGTCTTCCGCCCCAGTTCGACACAGTGGCCAAGCACAGCAGATGGTCGCCGGAGGAGGAGGCTACACAGTCAATAGCCAGCCGCCAGTAACGGGCCGTTAAAGTACTAAACGCGGTGCAGACAACCGCGACGCCCAAGGACATGTGGGAGGCCCTGGAGAATCGGTTTGGGAACCACCGCTTAGCCGCAGCGTACCGCAGCCAGCTGAAGGCAAGGCCACAGCAGCCAGAGGAGACGCTGCGGGTGTTCGCCCTGGCAGTTGAGCAACTGGCCAGCAAGGCCCTAGTTGACCTCCCACCAGAGTTCGTATCCCGGGAAGCTGCCTACACATTCGTGGACGGGGTGCGAGACACAGAGATTCGTCAGCGCCCAATGCTCGGCGGTTATAAAACCATCCACGAGGCACTGACGGCAGCATTAAGAATGGAGGCGGCCAATTTAACAGCTATCCCGACGTCGAGAACAAGGAGTGTCCGCTTAACCGGAGATGGAAGACCAGCTGAGGGACGCAGGCGAACACCTAGTGGTCTGCGTTGGAGGTGTGGACAGCCCGGACACCATCAGAGAGACTGCCCACACCAGGAAGGGCAGCTGGAAGAACGAATAAGGCCCGTCGTGGAGAGGGGCACGTCGGCGCCATCACCACCATTCCCTCGAGTGACACTGCGCGCCGTCAGCCGGCGGATGGATGACAGCCTCATCGCCGACGGTTGGCTGAGAGGGAAGCCGTGCCGCGTGCTTGTGGGCACCGGGGCGGCCGTGACCTTCATCAGACCTCACGTGGCGAAGGGTTTGCCGACAAGGAAGCCGAGCCGACCATACCAGCTTGTCACGGCACCGGGCGACACCTTGCCTGTAGAGAAGGAGGCCCTGCTGAAGCTGACCTTGGGAAGGAGCACCGTACGTCTGTGGGTGTTCGTCGCGAAAGTGGCTGAGGAGGTGATTCTGGGATTGGATGCCCTCAGGAGCCATGAGGCGACGGTCGACGTCGGCAAGAATGTCCCGTGGCTCAACGGGGAAGAGGTTATACTCCGTCAACCAGAAGAGCGCCTTGGAATTTGCAGGGTCATCTTGAGCGAAGACGTGGTTGTCCCCGCGCGGAGCGAGGTGGTGGTGACGGCGCGACTGGAAGGCCAGAGAACCAGGAACATGATGGTGGACCAGAAGACGCCTGTAGACGGACTGTGTGTAGCCAGAGCATTGCTGCCGTGCCGAGAGGAGGTGTCAGTGAGATTTCTAAATCCAACGGACACCGATCACTACGTCCAGGCCGGGACGGAGTTGGGAACGTGTGAGCCCGTGGTGAGCGAAACAGCAATCGACAAGACACAGGAGCCGGTGCCCACGCAACACCTGGGGCCCCGGCTAAAGCGCCTACTGGAGAGTGCGGCCGACCACCTGACCGCAGAGCAGCTGGAGAAAGTTCGACAACTGCTGAGGCGATACCAGAGCGTCTTCAGCCAAGGCGACAGTGACTACGGCCGCACGGACAAAGTGCTTCACCGCATCGCCCACCGGGGACGCCCGGCCTATTCGGCAGCCACATAGGCGCGTTCCGATGGCGAAGCAAGGGGCGGTACGAGACATGCTGGGGGACATGAAATCCAGGGGAGTGATTGAGGAGTTTGACAGCCCTTGGTGTTCCCCTGTAGTCTTGGTGACAAAGAAGAATGGCGAGCTGCGCTTCTGCGTAGACTACAGAAAGTTGAACGCTGTCACCCGGAAGGACTGTTTCCCCTTACCCCGGATTGACGACACCCTGGACACGCAAGCTGGTGCGTAGTGGTTCTCGACCCTGGAGCTGAAGTCGGGCTACTGGCAGGCAGCTCTAGACCCGAGAGACAAGGAGAAGACCGCATTCTCGACGGGCCAAGGGCTCTGGCAGTTCACGGTTATGCCCTTTGACCTCTGCAACGCACCAGCTACCTTCCAACGCCTCATGGAGTCCGTGATGAAAGGGCTGACTTACGATGCCTGCCTGCCATACCTGAACGACATCATCATCGTCGGGAAGACTTTTGAAGATCACCTCGAGAATCTGAGTAAGGTTCTACGGAGACTGCAGGCGACCAAATTGAAGCTGAACGCGAAGAAGTGCCAGCTATTCCGCAAGGAAGTGAACTACTTATGCCACATAGTCTCAGCAACTGGAGTGGCCACAGACCCGGATAAGACACAGCTGTGAGAGATTGGCCTCGCCCAAAGAATAAGAAAGAGTTGCGCAGTTTTCTGGGGCTGTACAGTTATTACCGCCGCTTCATAAAGGCTTTCTCCAACATCGCAAAACCCCTCACCCGCCTGACAGAGGAACACCGGCCTTATGTGTGGACGGAGGACGCCGAAAACGCTTTCCAGCATCTAAAGGAGACCCTGTGCAGTGCTCCAATTTTGGGTCTCCTACAACCGGGCAGCGCCTTCATTGTGGACACCGACGCTAGCGACCATTGCATTGTAGGTGTCCTATCGCAGATCCCGGATGGCCATGAGCGGGTGATAGCCTACTACAGCAAGACGCTATTCAAGGTAGAGAAGAACTACTGCGTCACCCGACGAGAATTATTGGCGGTAGTAAAACCTTGGAGCACTTCCACAAGTACCTGTACGGTCAGCCATTCCACCTGAGGACTGACCATTCCGCCCTAACCTGGTAATTGAGCTTTAAGAACCTGGAAGACCAGACAGCACGTTGGGTCCAGAGGCTACAGGAGTACGACTTCACCTCGGAACATCGTAGAGGGAAGAGCCACGGTAACGCTGACGCCATGTCCCGAAGACCCTGTCCAGAAGAGTGCGGCCAGTGCACATGAGTGGAGAAGAAGGAGCGTGCCGCAGCAGTCCAAGTAGTCACGGCAGTGTCTACGGATGGCTGGGATAGCTTAGGCCTGAGGAGGGAGTAGCTGGCGGATGCAGACTTAGGGCCACTCTTGAGGGAAATGGAGGCAGGGACAATACCAACCTGGGAGGACATCGCACCGACGAGTGCCACTTACAAGTCGTACCAATGGGACTCGTTGAAGACCAGAGAGGGCGTGCTGTTCCGGGTATGGGAGTCAGCCGATGAGAAGACGCAGAGAGAACAGTTGGTACTTCCCCGGAGTAAGGTCACGGAAGTCTTGGAGGAAGTGCTCGCCGGTACTCCAGGAGGACACCTGGGAGCGAACCGAACGATTGACAAACTACGGCAGCACTACTACTGGCTGAGACTCCAAGCAGATGCTGAGAGATAGTGCCGTCAGTGCCACGTGTGCGCGGCGATTTGCGGCCCCCAGACTGGGAGCCGGGGTCGCATGCAGCAGTACAACTTCGGAGCGCCATTCGAGCGGATCGCCGTTGACATTGCTGGACCGTTCCCAGTTTCCGACCGAGGCAACAAGTACCTAATGGTGGTCATGGACTACTGCACCAAGTGGCCGGAAGTGTATGCCATCCCAAACCAAGAGGAAAAGACAATCACAGACTGCCTCGTGAAGCAAGCGTTCTGTCGATTTCGGGTGCCGTTGGAGTTACACAGTGACCGGGGTAACAACTTTGAGTCCAACCTAATGAAGGAGGCACTACAAAGGCTTGGGGAGAACAAGAACCGCACGACTCCTCTACATCCCCAGTTGGATGGCATGGTCGAAAGATACATCAAGGCCTTAGAGGAACACCTGAGGAAGGTCGTGGCCAGCCATCAGCGAGACTGGGACGTCAAGGTGCCACGGTTCTTGCTGGCCTACCGCTCGTCTACACACGACACAACTGGGATGGCACCAGCCAGCTTAATGTTCGGCCGAGGGTTACGCCTCAATTTTGACCTGGCTTTTGGAAGCCCTCCAGAAGCGAAACAGCCAGCGACCGAGTATGTGGAGAACTTGGTGGACCATCTCCTAGACATGCACAAGATAGCTCGCCAGAACATCCAGAAGGCGAGCGACCGCATGAAGACCAGGTATGACAGGCAAGCCAACAGCCAAGGTTTCCAGCAAGGTGACCTGGTCTGGTTGTACCGTCCTACCCGAACCAAGGGACGCTGCCCGAAGCTCCAGCAGCCATGGCAAGGACCGTACCGGGTGGTGAAGAGGATTAACGACGTGGACTACCGCATTCAGAAGGTTCCCCGAGGGAAGATGTTGGTGGTACACCTGGATCGTCTAGCCCACTACGATGGTGCTGTTCCGGACGACCAGCTTTGAGGAGGGAGAAGTGTGATCCAATTATCGGAACGCCAGACGAACGACAGCTGAGAAAGGACCAGAGGCAGCCGAGCCACACCCCCACATTAATCTCAGTCACTAACTGAAGGGACGATTATGGGAGTGTCACTTGTCGCTGGCCGCCTCTTCCCCCTTCGCCTGCCATCTGGAATTTTCGCGGTGATTCACGGAAGACAGAGACTTCTAGAAGACAATGATATTCCTATAAAAAGGGCTGGAATGAGTGGAGTTAGTTCTTGGCGAGCAGCGAAGCAGCGGACGAGAAGACTGTGTACGTGCGTAGGAGGAGTTTACGTAATTGCGAGTGCAAGTGGAATTCTAACGGACAAACTGGTTGATCGTAATTGTGTGCATTACGTAATTCTGTGTAATTGGCAAGTGTTTAACTGTAAGTCGGTGGAAATAAAGAACATTTTTGAGTGGTGTAATTGGACTTTTCATTTCACGAACCCACAAAGCCACAATACACAAGAACCTCATTTGTAAGATCATTTATCTGGAGTAGTTGGGACCGGAGATAGTCCAAACAAAAATCTAGATAGTAACGAAATGGGCACAACGTTTGATGTATAATAGTGAAATATGGAGGACAACTGCAAAAGAAAACAATGATAACCGTTCAGAAAAAAATTCTACGAGTGCAGTCAGAACTGCCATGAAAAAGAATAAAAAATCTCACACACTAGCTTGTGGATCTGTGTAGCATGAGACGATCTTTACATTACCTGCGGGGCCAGCATTACGACCGTATGTATTCATCTGTATTTATCAAAGGATGCATATTATATTCGTAATGAAAATCGCATTAATGAGGGTGAGATAATTTTTTTTTATTTCTATGCTATAAGATGCATTATTCTATTAAAATTTGTTTTAGTTTTGTTTATTGTTGTTTGTATCTTTCTAAGGTCTGTTAATTATCAGGAAGAATAAATCAGTATATTCAAAGACTGTAGCCTTTTACTCTGCGATCAACTATATACTGTTTTATGTACAATAGCAACAGGTTGTGTATTAAAATAGTTTTAAACTCAAATATCTTCCTAGGTTATTTTTCCTTATACTTTAGGAATGCACCTTAGTAATAAGGGATGGTGGGCTGAAATAATGTCACTCTGGCTTATTTTATTAGCTAAGGGAACTCTACAAGGAATCGTTTATTTCAACCATGACAAACCGAGTGAGATGTCTCTAGAGTGAAACGTAGTTAAGGTTTGTATTAGAGAGCTCCTGAGTTATATTCCTGATGGTCATCCACTTTGTCGTTTTCCCTGATCGGCAAGACGAATGCTGGAAATGAAATGTGTAGTGTGTACCGTCCGTTTTTCATTCGGGAGTCCCGTGTTCGATTCCCGTGGTGACCTACCTGACCCATGGGTTTTTACGGGGGTTTCCAGGGTTGCGGCCCTAATTGTGGAGGGTGAGGTTTCTATCATGGACCTCCTTTCTCCCATTGCATTTTTCTATGGCCTGTATGGTGGTCAACGATGAACAGATGTTACAGAGAATTGCGGTTTGGAACTTCTTCCCGACTCTGTCAGAAGTGGCTTTCGAGCCCCCACTGCTGGGTCTAGTTTTCCCCAGTACCCGCTGGAAGGGACCCTATGAGCCTCCCTTATGTCTTGGGTGAGTCTCCACCAAGCCGAATAGTGAACCTGTAACTGTTTGGCGAACTCCACGCGCTTCTAACGTCTGCATTAGTCGGTCTTGCAGCACGTTGTCTTCTGCGGTCACTTCATTCTCATCTGTCCCACCCAGGGTTGTATGCACGAAAGATCCTTTGGCAGTTATGGTACTAGGTGTTCCCCTCTTTGTCTAATCTATCGTATCCTATAATCAACGGCATAAAAACGAAAATGTGAAGAAAGCTATCACTAACGTTAACAAAATGATCTGATGACGACCGACATGAAAATAACAGAATTGTTGCAGAAACCGAATCCGGAACAAAACACTAAAAATGGACGTGGAAGTACCTAACCAAGAAAAGATAAGGTAATATATGCAGCTGTTGTCCCTAGATTTATTATCACGCGAGTATACCTAATGCTGGTAGGCAGTTGCTGATTAGAATGTTCTACTAGATTTAGACACAATGGATATAAATGTAGTTTGATGGTGCAGGAAAATTTAACACTAAGGACAGTATTTTAAACCTATTGCACCTGCTTAAGTTTCGGGAGAAAGTATGAGGCGAGGAATTACCAAAGATAAGGAGGCGGCAGGCAGAACGGTAGTCCCTTAACATTTCAAGATGGAGCATCGCAATTGAGCATTTAATTCTGTCCTCACAGTAATGATGAGTTATCCTTTCACACTTTTCTTTTTTTTTTTGTAATTTACGTCCTCCAACGTTAAGTCATATCGGACGATGAATGGAATGGATGAAATGAAGTTCATATGAGTCCGGGGTCCATGGAACTTATAGTTACCTGACATTCGTCTTACATGATAAGGGTAACCTTCGGAAAAAACCTTATCAAGGTATCTCATCCTGACCGAGATTCGAACTCGGGACCTCTTGAACGCGAGGCAGACATGCTTCCACCACGCTACCAAGGCGGGCGTTCATTCACACTCGCCGTGTGTAGGACGCACTATGAAAGGGTAGAGCCAGACTGAAAAATTCAATGCCATAGTTGGGATTTGAACCACAGATCTTCTGGTCTCCCTCCAGCCGCTCTAAACCGTTAAGCTACTATGACCAACGTGCCAACATGGCATTAAAATCTCCAACTGACCCGTGTTTTTTCCCGGTAAACCACTAGGAGTTCTCATAAACACATGAGACAACTACCTTAATGGCGACTTACTATACTGTAAGTACTTAAAGGCTCGGGCTTTATAGTTCGGACCACTATTAGGTACAAATTAATGGAAATGAATTGTTATTTCACACTAGCTGTGTGTAGAAAGGGTAGAGCCAGACTGAAAAATACAACTATTGCAAACGATAAAGCCCGGACCTTAAAGTACTTACAGAATAGTAAGTCGCCATTAAGGCAATTGTCTCATGTGTTTATGAGAACTTCTAGTGGTTTACCGGGAAAAACACGGCTCAGTTGGAGAATTTAATGTCATGTCGGCACGTTGGCTATAGTAGCTCAAGGGTTACGGCGGCTGACGGCTACTAGATGGTCCGTGGTTCAAATCCTGGCTATGGCATTGAGTAATTTTCCATCTGGCTCTACCCTTTACTGAATAAATAAAATAAATAATAAATGCAACGTTTCTTCATAGTAATCTGGGAGAGTTTACGTCTTTTTGGGGGGGGTGCTTTATTCTGATGACACTTCCATAAGAGGGACGTCGAAATGAAAGGTCAATACCTACTTCACCACATGTTGAAATGTGTAAACACGCAGAGAATATTAAAGCAGAAAGTTTATTAAAACTGCAATACTGAACTTCCCTGTTCTTCTCAGGAATACATTTATATCGGTCTTAAGACTCCCGCCACCCTCGTTTTTTAGTTTGTTTGGAGTTAAACCTACGATAGTATTTTGCTCACTTCCAATTATTTCATTTATTACGTAAAGTAGGATAAATATAATTCTACGGAGGGGATTCAGCACTTCTTTTGTTTCTATGCCCGGGAAGAAGGATGAAGTGAGAGGAGACAAATGGTGGCGGACCCCAAGGAGTTACGACAGCGCAGAGGGCAGGACACCCACTATTTACCAGTTTGAAACTCCCCGATAGTCCAACCGTTATCCCAACTATTGTGGCTCGAAACTGTCCACCAGGCCGGCACGGAGATCGGAGATCGGAGGCCGCCATGCCGGCATCCCCGCTGCGACCCAATAGGCAGGCTCCTATAGCGGAAACTGTCCTACCAGAGGACGAAGGTATTTACCAAGAGTGTATCATCCTCCCATGCAGAGCCCACCTCGGTAGCGTAGATGGTAGTATGTCTGCCTCACGTTCAGGAGGTCCCGAGTTCCAATCTCGGTCAGGGTGAGTTACCTGGATAAGGTTTTATCCGGGGTTTTCCCTTATCGTGATAGACGAATGTCAGGTAACTCTAAGCTCCAATTTCACCCATTTCATTCACCGTCCGATATGACTTAATGTTGGAGGACGTAAAATTACAAAAAAAAAAAAAAAAAAAAAAAAAAAAAAAAAATCCCATGCAGGGCCGAGACACTCGGCGACACTTCTATCCTGAACGAGATCACCATATGATGCATGCTGTGAAATGATGGAGATGAAATGTAGGGACAGGATATACGAGGAATGTGATTAACCTACCCAGCATTCGCTTGGTTACCAGGGGAAACCCCCGACAATACCCATGTTTTTTTTTTGTAATTATACGTCCTCCAACGTTAAGTCATATCGGACGATGAATAGACTGGGTGAAAAGATGCTCATGTGAGCCCAGGGTCCATAGAGCTTAGATTACCCGACATTTGTCTTTCAGGATAAGGGAAAACCCCGGCAAAAGCCTTATCCAGGTAACTCACCCTGACATAGATTCAAACTCGGGACGTCTTGAACGTGAGGCAGACATGCTACCACCACGCTACCGAGGCGGGCTATTCAGCTTTTGGATGAAGTTCTTAGTCTCAGGGGAAAAACTATTCTACAATTTGGAAGAACTACACCACAGACACAATTATCAGGAAACAGAACGAGAGGCAAGTATATATGTTTGTAAATTGTATTCCTCATAGTTTATTAATGAAGAAAAGTAACTTCTAAGAGACAATATAAGCAACAGAATAAATCAGAAGCCTTTCTGACAGGGTTTGTTTTCATATGTCTTTAATTGTATTTAGTGCAGCTGACTAAGATGTACAGACTTGGGGCACTAAAACTTTGGTGTCTACATGACTAAACAACTCAACATGAGCATGATTGCAATACAGCTGCTGATTATATAATGGGACATCTGAATTCTGTGTATTTCCTGATCTGACCAGTAACATGGCCCAGTCCCAACAAGTGTAATGCGTATGTTCTTACACCAAGATAAAAGTTCTCTGAAAAGCCTCTATTAGTGATTAAGTGGGAGTATTTTATCCTGAAATAACCAATATCATCCAGAAACTTTTGGTGCTATTCACATTATCTAAGTCATTTTGCACTTATATCATTTAAAGCAGAGATATTTCTTGAATTGCTAAATGCCACATCAGCAATTTATAACTTTAATATCAAATAAGTTCATAGATGTGGTAATTAAAACAGATTGTGGCTCACAGAAATTTTCTTCGCAGGCAACATAATCCTAAAGCCAATTTTAGGAGTACTAATGATCCTTCCTTATGTATTTGCATAGATTTAATATCAGAAATAATTCTGGTAATACGTATGGCATTTTGTATAATCTTTACTATATATTCTGTTTTATGCAAAACAATAAGTAGCTTCATTTTGCAGAGTTATATTGTATATAGATAGTCCCAGAATGGCTAAGGCCGCATGCCTTGGTCTCTGACCACGGAAAGCAGCCTGAGTTTGATTTAACACCTGGGGTACAGATTTAAAGTCCCATATATAGGACCGGTGCTCACTCAGCATCGTAATGAAAGTGAGGAGCTTACGCTAGGTAAGCGGCCCTGGTCATGAAAACCAACGTTCTGGCTGGGGGTTGCCGAGATCTGACTACATCTCTTCCCCATATCGGTTGTGCCTATGTGGGCATGAGGCCGACAGTCAGATTGGTAGTCCTTGGTCCTCTTAGGGCTGTCACACCAGTTGTGTGTGTGTATGCGTGCACTTTTTTCCCCTTTTTCATTCCAGAATGGTTCAAAGAATAAAGTGAAGCAAGTAACATTTAACAAAATGTTTACAGACCTTCTGGGCTTGAAGTGTATGACAGCACCAAGTCCTCCAAGTATTGTTAGCATCCAAGTAGTTAGCAGGAGACTGGAAAATATCTCCAATAAATTTGGTATCTTTTGTGTGCTAATATACGCAAAATGAAAGCAACAAGGAATATCATGGAAAAAGCTATTTCTAGTTGGTTTATTGACACTTTGTCACTTAAATTTTGATATCATCGTGGGACTAATTTCGGAAACCTTTGCCTATTAACTCGATAATATAAAAACATAAGTGACGAAGTGCCAATAAACCGACTACAAATAATTTTTCCGATTAATTTTGACGTTACAGTTACTAGTTTCCTCCAATCACGCATAAGGATTATTATCATCATACAGTCCTTACTTTGCAATTATTTGTTTTCATTTGTTGCTAGAAATGAAACGAATTGAAACGAGTGATGGGCAACATTACAAAGGGCGACATTTACTCACAAGGGCTTTCAAAATGTTTACATGCTACACCTGCCTTGGTATGGGAGTTAATTATGCAAAATGTTGCTGGATATTTGTGTGCAAGTGTGTTGCATGTCTGAGGCTGCACAAAATAAACCTGTTATTAAGTCCATCTTAAACACATTTTTACCAGCATTTCTTAGCTGCACATTATACCGAGGCATGTTACATTAAGTGCACCATAATCCTGGCTTTATGCAATTAATCTATAAAATCAGTACTCAGCATGTTTTTTAATTCTTTATTAATTTGTATTCACTTTGCACAATTAATGCCTGAATGAACAATTAAATTTATCCTTTAGTAGAAAAGCTACTCTCTGTTCTTAATCTCTTATTAATTTTTATTCTTGCTGCACTGTTAGTACTTATATTAGTAACCAATTCTGTTTGTTTAACAGACATGTATCATTTCCATCAATTGGGAGAGGGAGTTATTTTTTCAGGTATCAACTCCTGAATGTTTACCTGGATGTATTCTAACACTTTTCTTTTATCTGAGTATCAGCAAGCACTAGAGATTCTAGATCATATTTTCTCACACCTACCTAGTATATCCTGTTTACAATAGTTACAACAACTCAAGGAAAAAGCTACACAAAAAACTGGTAGAGTTGCAAAGGCGCAAGAGGGAATTGAATCCCAGATGCCATGCTGAGGCAGCACGGCATGGCCTTCGTAGTTCATCTGAGATGGCTCTTAGTCATTTATTTGAATAATTTACTGCCCAAGAAGATCCTTAGTGAAACCTCAATCAGTTCTCAACCTGCAATGGGCAAGCTGAGGTTAAGCCACTAGTTCAGAGGCAATGATACTGTATTCCATGAGCCACTATCTGGCTCATTATAAGCCTGCTTGCTATTCTTGCAACTGCACTTTTCTTTCTTGTCCTAACACCTAAGAATGAAGTGTCTTAAATAAATTGTTGTAATCCAATAAATTCAATATTTGAAGCTGTAAGCCTTGGTATAAAAAATAAACAATGTCTGATTGTTAAACAGCAGATTGATTAGCACTACTTTACAACTTAAAATAAATATTATATTACATAGGCATTTACAAGATTAAGTGTAAAGACTGTGAAAAAATTTACATATGGAGGACAAAAGAAACATAGGCACTAGAAAGAAAGAACGATTCAGGCACTTAAGATACGAAAATATTGATTAGTACGCAGTAGCAGCTCATTTCTGGTCTGAAAATCATGAAACTGAAGATAGCACAGAATTACGAAAATACGTACAAAAACATAGTGAACTCGTCATATGGGAGAGAATATACATAGAAAAGCATAGAAACCAACAAATGAACTTTGAAATCCCGCCAGAAGAGAATCCCACATTTAAGTTCATCACTAATTTAACAGATGGCAGCAGCAACTCCAAAATTACCCACACCCACCACACCACTGGATCAAGCTTTAGTCGCATAAGATCAGAAGATGCAAACGATGATTTTCGAAACATGTCCTCAAAATAGGTACAAAAGTGAAGCAGATGTGTAATAAATACGACTCATCTAAATATTAACAATTATTTCGCTTCACTATGGTGTTCCAATACAGTTAAATCTCGAGATATTGAAGTGACGTCTGGTCAAGAGGAACACGCGAAAGTTAGATCCAGCCAAATTTAAAAACCGGACAACATGAAGGTAAGAAAGTTCAGATTTGAAAATTTCAACGAACATTTCGGCAACAAGAAAGAAATAAAACAATATTTGAAACTAAAGACAAAAAGAAGGTTAATATCAGTGGACATAAAATTTATCAACAATTGCCTAAAACAAAACATTTCTCTGAAATTTGTAAGAAAAGTAGTAAAATTTAACCACAACAGTAGAGAACAATTAGATGCTTAAAAAACCATGTTAAAATCCGAAAAAGCAAATTACTACAGAAGACTAACTAATATAGACCTCTCATAGTACAACCTATATTTGAAAGTGGTAAAATTACTAGCAAACACAGCATGGGACCATTTAGAAACCAAATCATTTGAACATATCAATTATTAAATCAAAGAGAAAGTTTATCGTCAAAAGGAGAAACTAAAGCATAACCATAATCATTGGCAACCAAAACAAAACAATATTTCAGCAAAGAAGACATCCCTACACAATGTAATTAATCTCTCAAAGCAAAATTTTAACACTGAAAAAAATAGATGTGCTTAACCAAGGCCTAAAAATATGTACAACATACTCCAGCAACCCGGATGAATTAATTGCAGATATAGAATTAGCAGTAGAAGGCTTGGAAACCATGGACAAAAATATAATTGGGAAAAAATCATCTCCTATATTGGAAAACTTAATAAATAAAAAACCAGGAAAACATTTGAAACAAATTAAGATAATTAAATCTTAAAGGAAAAAGGAAGTAATCTTCTCAAGGGCTGATAAAGGGAACAAAATAGTAATCTTAGATACGGCTACATTCAAGGAAAAATTGATAGAGTTACTACAACAAAAAGAATTCCAAGAAATAGATTCTAATCCACTCAACAGATGCATAAAAGATGTGCAAAAAACCATCATTAGTAGTAAAATTTTAACAGGTGCAGAACAAAAAACTATTAAACCGGACAACCCTACCCTTGGAAGACTATATGGTTTGCCTAAAATACACAATCCCAACATACCCATGAGACCCATTGTAAATAATATAAACACTCCCTCTTACCTTCTGGCAAAATGGCTGTCCAAAAAATTTCAGTCCTTTCCACAATTCCATACTCTGAGCATAAAAAACTCTTTAGACCTAGTAGAAATCATTCAAAATCTTAAACTAAAACCTCATGACACTTTAGTTTCCTTTGATGTCCGCTCCCTCTTCCCTAGCATTCCATTAGACAAACTTTTGATTCAACTGAAAAAATGGCCAAACTCTATAAACCTAGATGCCAATGCAATAGAAGAATATTTGGCAATGACTGAAATATGTATACATCAAAATTATTTTGTCTTCGATGGAAAATATTATAAACAAATTTCAGGACTAGCTATGGGAAGCCCGCTATCACCATTTTTGGCCAACCTATACCTGAGCTTTTTTGAAACACATATAACTAAAGCCTTCCCTTATATTTTTAAAACATGGTACACATACGTAGAAGACATCTTTGCAATAGTGCCCTAAAAACAAATAGATGATGCTTTGAAACTACTCAACCTGCAAGAACCCAGCATACAATTCACAGTGGAAACTGAAGAGGACTGTACTCTACCTTTTTTGGACCTTAAAATCACAAAAGCAATGAAAAACTGGAATTTGGTATCCATAGAAAACCAACACACACAGATAATTACATCAAAGCAAATAGTTTCAACCCAATTCCACACAAACATGCCAGCATCAAGAGTCTCACACACAAATTAGTAAATCTACCCCTCAGCCAGCAAGAATATCAAAACGAATACCATCAAATCTTAAAAACTGCAATTAAAAATGGATATGGAAAAAACCTTGTAGATAAAAAACTAAAATCATTCAAATTTCAAAAGAGATTAAAACAGATCATTGCTCTCACACCAATAAAACAAGAAATTAGATTTGCTAAATTTACTTACCACCCCTGGGCCACAAAAAAGTTCCAAAAATATTCAAGAAATACAATATAACATTGGCAATAAAAAACAATTACAACATTAAAAACCTACTTCACAGTAATAATACTGATAAGATAAAACCACAGGAAAAGTCAGGCATTTACAAGATTAAGTGTAAATACTGTGAAAAAATTTACATAGGGAGGACAAAAAGAAACATAGGCACTAGAAAGAAAAAACGATTCAGGCTCTTAAGATACAAAAATATTGATAAGTCCGCAATAGCAGCTCATTTCTGGTCTGAAAATCATGAAACTGAAGATAGCACAGAATTACTAAAATATGTACAAAATCATAGTGAACTGGTCATATGGGAGAGAATATACATAGAAAAGCATAAAAACCAACTAATGAACTTTGAAATCCCGCCAGAAGAGAATCCCACATTTAAGTTCATCACTAAATCAACAGATGTCAGCAGCAACTCCAGAATTACCCACACCCACCACACCACTGGATCAAGCTTTAGTCGCATAAGAGCAGAAGATGCAAACGATGATTTGCGAAACATGTCCTCAAAATAGGTATGAAAGTAAAGCAGATGTGTAATAAATACGACTCATCTAAATATTAATAATTATATTACACATTTAAACACGTTTCTGTACTTATGTCGACAAGAACATTTTCTAAAACAGGTATTTGGAACTAATGCACATGTATTCTTTTTCCCCCATCCCGTATTTTCTTCCTGGAGTGGCTGAAACTAAGAGAATTCATTCTTAAGTGTTGAGACTATTTTATTTTTACCATTTAGTGCAATAAAGCATATTTGTGACAATGTTATGACTGGTGATTAATGATGAGAAAAGGGCTTAAAGAAGTAAGAAACAGCCGTGAACCTTTCCTAAGGGAAGCTACTGACAATTCAGTTGGAGATGACTAAGGGAAAGCCATACATAAAACCCAGAATAAGAAGTGTAGAACCAACAAGGATCTAAACTCCATTTCTAGGTTCAGATGGGAATACATTTCAGTATCAGAATGAACTTGACAGTAGTTTCATTACTTCTCGTTCTCATTTACTGAATTGAACATATTATTTGGATATTTGAATAACCTAGCTGCATTTAACAAATTAGAATGACTTTGTATCCTTACTTATGTACCTACATGTATATAGCACAAACACATTGAATTTTGCTTAAATTCTTAATAATTTTTATTACTGTTCACACCTAAAGGGGCATTTACCTTATAATTTTTTCATTATATTTCATGATACAATTATTCTTAAATAAAATACTCTGAAGCAGGTTTTACAATGGCATGAGATGTACAATTGAAATTTCCGTGGGATTCACAAAACCAATCTGGACACTTCGCAACTGTTTAAATCCCATTAATATAGATTTGATCAAAACTTTTTAATTTGTAAAGCTCACTGCTGTTCACAAAACTCATGCACAATTAATTAATATAGATCTTATAATTTTAAAGGTATAAGGGCCTTAGCTTCTTAACACCTCTTGAGCTAGGGCGCAACTTGTATGAGGACTTAATTAATCTTGAGATGAAAATATTTCTTATTTAATTCTTGAACTCGAACAGATTAACATTAATAGTATATTAATAGAATAAAAAACATGAGAGTATAAACATTTTTATTCTTTTTTACTAACCTATCATTACAATAAACTGCTGTTATAATAATAAATGAGTCAAACTAATTGTAAAGCTTCATTTTATTGTTACCTCTTCAAACAGTTCTGCTCCCCTTTTGGTATTTCTTTCCTCAGCTTGTGCTTAACACTTTTGGTAACAAAATTTAGCATTTCCATTGGTTGAATAATCTGTTTCTATTCAGAGGATTTACCTGCACACAAACTGGTTTGAAAACTGCCAAAGCACATTTTAGTGAAAAATAAATAAAGGATTTGATTAATTTTGAAAATCATTGGTACATTAACTTTAAGTATACATTCTTAACTGTTTTTATTTGCTTGTGCCAATTCCACTCTTTTATGTCAGGAAGTCCTTACCTAGGGACTATATTATTTTCAGTAATTTGTAGTGCCTATGGTACTGCACTAACGTGACTTCTACTGCTGTCTGGGCTGCATGTTTCCTCTATCATCTTCCAGCGCATCTGAGGGTGGGCATGAGTTGGAGTTCAGTCTCGAGTCAGTATGTCTGCCTAAGCTGCCATGGCCACGGCCCCTTCCTCTGCCTCGGCCACTCATTTGATTTCCTCGACCTCGAGTATTTCCTCCATTCATATCAGAATTATAACTTTGATCATTCTGCCTTTGTACTGGAAAACTGTGCATTGACCCATGGTAGTTGCGGAGCTGTTGGTCGATTTCAAGTTTTTCCTGCCTTAATGCTTCTACTTCTTTCAAATGTGCCAAATGATATTCCAGAAGAACTTTTGCATTAGATATGCTCTCCACTGTGCCCACAAACATGAAGGGAACTTTATCTTCTTCATGAGGAACTGTAGGTTGTGGTTCATTATCACCCTCAATTTTTACTCGCACCACTCCACTTTTGTCCACTATTTCCTGGATTATTCGTCCATTTTTCCCAATCACTTTTCCCACCACGATTCGTGGAACTTGAATTAATTCTTCACTGTACTCCAGTAAACTGCGTGCTTTCTTCACAGATTCTTCAGTTTCTCCATATATTCGAAAGATGTTGGAATCTTCTTCAAGTTCTATGTTAGTTATTCCCTCGACCTTACGAGCCTGCTGAATATTTGCCCCATGAGCACCTATAGCCAAACCCATCAGATCCTTCCGAACACTAAATTCTTCTAAATAATCTCCAGCATTATGTAATTTTATGGATTCTAGCTGTTTTGCTGCTTGCTCAGTGCGCTTTAACAGTAACACTTTCTGACTTAGATATCTAAAATGCCATTCCTGCAACATTTTTACACGTTTCTTAGAATGCTCATTTCTAGAAACCACATTTAAAACACCCTTTTCAGGAATATAGCGACAAATTGCGGCACCAATTGCTTTCAGAAATTCCTTATGAGCATTATCCATTTTTGCATAATCCTGAAGTTCCTCAGGAATTTTAATATCAAATTTGTAAAAAGTATTCTTATCTATGGGAGGATTTTGTGTTTTAGGCCTTAATCTTTCACTAGGCACAATTTCAGTGAATATGCTTTCACAATCCAAATACTCAACTACGTGAAACTCACCTCTTATCATTTTTATTATTGCCTTCCACCAACCACAATACTCTTGCTCATTAGCCCGCGAGTACACCTCCACTTCCTGACCCTCTGTGTATTCTGGCTTTGTTTCAGGAGTTTGAGGAGGAAGATAAACTTGAGAGAATGGAAACTTGGTGTCTGGCATCCAGTCTCCTTCAAAAGTAACGCACACATCATCATCTGACACATCCACAATATAACCCTTATAAAGCGCCCCGTGTTTACCACGCACTTCCACTTCAATCTTTTCCATTTTTGCAGCTTTACTCTGAAAGAATAAAGTCGGTGATCAAGCAATTTTTACTTTTAGAAGCATTTAACATTGCACTGCTACTAATTTGTTTGGCATAGCAAGAATGCAGTGTTAGTCGTTTGTCTAAAAGAAAGTTAATGCAAGCAGTAGTATTTTATAACTAAGAGCTCCTTATGTAACTGTCAGGTAACTTTTTTACTCTATGAATGTCTTGAATGATGCATCCAAACCTGGAATGAATAAGCAGTACTAGTTAATATATTTAATATATTCACATTGTGGTATCCTTAGCTAATTAAAAATGTTATCTCCTGTTTATACTATAGCTTTTGCACATGTATTTATTCTCTTTATCAGAAATTTTATTCCCATAACTTGAGCTGATTATGAGGTAAGGTTTGAAGTAAACAGTAAAAGCTTCAACAGCTATTTTCGTAATAAACAACTAAGTTAATTTGCTTTTCGCACTTAGAAACTTCCAATGATTTGATTTACCACCATTAGACTCCTGAACAGCCCAATCAAACGATAACGTAATAAAAGTAAAACTTCGGTACTGTCGGAACCGGCAAACGAGTATGTTATTTGTGTTGCTTTTTATGAGGGGGGCAAACAAATACATGTTTGGTACTCTGGGGAAGATGAGGAATTATCTTGGTCGAAGAAAAATCTCCCTCCCACCGCCGGGAATCGTACCCGGAACCCCTAACATGGCACATTCCGTTCATATGTAATATACAGGTTTACCTTAATCCTACATTAGAAGTCAACTTTATGAAAGCAGTGACAGAGGAATGATATTTCGGGTTGAGTCCAGAGGTTCTACTCCCATTAGCCTTGAACCCGTAGGAACAAGACCTAGGCCTCTTTCAACCAGGTAGTTATCCGAGCTGTCCTAAAGGGCGCTCGGCATCCTCCGGCTTTCCGTAGGGCAAGACCCAGTTACCTAACAAGCCCTCCCCCCCATCTGGTCCTATGGACACAAGACGGGATGTAAGTGCATACGCCACTTACGCGCGCCAACACCAAAGGTGAAGACTAGCGATATGACCTCGGTGGTGGCCGCCTGGTGATCTAGCACACCTTATACTAGCTTTGCAGGCTAGTATCCGGGAGACTTAATGGCTTCCCTCAACCCCGTCCGAAGACGTACCCGATTCCCACGGGTATCGGGAACACACTGCCCCCTCGAACCCATCCCAATCCGAACAACTGCCGAAGGAGGGGCTCAGATGTTCGGCCCGAGTTTCTCTAGTAACGTCAGAGGTACCACGAGTGCTAAGAGTCCGCAGCGCCTGCACTTTGGCAGCTGAAGGGGACGGATCCCCTCCCCTACGGGAGATATTTCGGGTAAAAACTGCGTTGTGTCTAAACGTGTAAGGAAAGCATTGTAATTTTCAGAGACAGTCCTGACTCTTATCTACGAAGTTGAGAGCTTTTAGCGAATATGAATCGCTATCTAGAAAAAAAGAGAGTGTTCACAGTGCAATATTACACAAGGAAACTGCAATAAAATCAAGAAAAATATTACAATCATTTAAAAAAACATAAGAAATTTAAAAGTAAATTAAGATTATTAATTCAAACCTGTTTTTATTAAATGAATAATTGCAATACAAACGTAGGACTCCTATTTCAGTATTAGTACGCTACGTGTATTTTATCTACTGTTCAAAATGTGATGTACGAGGGCTGTTCAATATAGAATGATCAAAATATTTTTGACGACAAAAAAACATATTTTTTCAGGGATCCTTCAAAATCGCCTCCGCAGCTTTCACCACTGCTTCTGATGATGGATAATGCCTCCCACGAAGGCATTTCTTCAAGTTAGGGAATAGAGAAAAGTCACATGGGACTAAATCCGGGGTATAGGGAGGGTGAGAGATGCACTTCACGTTGATTTTTGCAATATATCCAGCAACAAGTTTGGCAATATGTGGCCGCGCTGTATCGCGGTGCAGCATCAAGCCTGCTTCACGGAAATGTGGTCTTTTGCACCTGATATGGACTGGAAATGTTTTCAGGACATACCTGTAGTATTCTCCGATTAATGATGTGTGTGCAGGTAAAACATGCTGATAAGCCATTCCATCAATATCAAAGAATGAGACCACCATAACTTTCCCAGCAGGAGCAACCACATATGCTTTTTGGGGGGTTGGTGATGATGGAGATTTCCATACTGACCTTTGCTGTTTGCTCTCAGCATCAAAATGATGTAGCCAAGTTTCATCAGCAGTGATTACGTTTGAAAGAAACTCCGGATCTTCCTCTAATATCAACTTTAACTGCATACAGACCGGCATGCGAATGTCCTTTTGTTCGGGAATCAACAGTCTTGGAACCCATCGCGCGCAATCATGTCCCATGTGTAATGTTTCTGTCACCAACGTGTGGGTGGCACCTAGTGAAATGTTTAGTATTTCAGAAAGTGATATTAAGGTAATTCGTCTGTCCTCTCTCACAATGGCAGCAGCAGTGTTGATGTTTTGTTCCGTAAGAGCAGTAACAGGAGCACCGAGTCCACCTTCCTTTGAAATTGATTGTCTCCCCTCATTAAACATTTTAGACTACCTTCGAGCTGTGCTGTAGGGAAGAACAGACTCTCCATAGGCCTCCTGTAACATTGTATAGGCCTCAACTGAAGATTTGTTGAGACGAAAGCAGAATTTCAAAGCCGCATATTGTTCCTCTCGTGCTACCTCCATTGCAGCGGTAGGCGATACTGAACATGTCTGAACTTGCCTGGTTCTCACAGGTGGGAACCAGGAGTACCAACAATGAAACTACTACGGCGTGTTTGTTTCACATTAAGCTAACAGAGTATAATAAGATTGTATTCTAGTGCGAAAAATTATTAAAAAATTATGATCATTCTGTATTGAACGGCCCTCGTAAATACTGTGACCCAATTATCGGAACGCCAGACGAACTACAGGTGAGAAGGGACCAGAGGCAGCCGAGCCACACCCCTCATTAATCTCAGTCACTAACTGAAGGGACGATTAGGGGAGTGTCACTTGTTGCTGGCCGCCTCTTCCCCCTTCGCCTGCCATCTGAAATTTTGGCGGTGATTCACGGAAACCAGAGGCTTCTAGAAGACAATGATATTCCTATAAAAAGGGCTGGAATGAGTGGAGTTAGTTCTTGGCGAGCAGCGAAGCAGCGGACGAGAAGACTGTGTACGTGCGTCGGAGGAGTTTACGTAATTGCGAGTGCAAGTGGAATTCTAACGGACGAACTGGTTGTTCGTAATTGTGTGCATTACGTAATTCTGTGTAATTGGCAAGTGTTTAACTGTAAGTCGGTGGAAATAAAGAACATTTTTGAGTGGTGTAATTGGACTTTTCATTTCACGAACCCACAAAGCCACACTGGTGACAGGAAGCGGGACCACATCACCGAACATTACTACCATGGACGCGGCATTGGAAAAGATTTTGGAAAAGATGGTGGAAATGAAGGCCGAACTGACCTCGGAAATGAAGACGGCAAATGAAAACCTCGCTACAAACACAGAAGCCGCAATTTACAACCTGGCCGCGGAACTGAAACAAATGAAGACGGCCAACGACAACATCACCGAGAAGATGGAAGAAATGAAGGCCGAATTAACAGCGAAGACGGAAGAAATGAGGGCCGAATTAACAGCGAAGACGGAAACGGCATACAACAACTTGGCCACGACAATGACCGCAAGGATGGCTAAACCGACCACGGAAATGAAGATGGCGAACGAGGCCCTCGCCGCCAAATTTGAAGAACAGTTGGCCGGCGTGATGGATGACGTGACGAAGCTTGGCAAGCGGATGGGCCAAGTGGACGAGCGCGTCAAGGACCTGGCGAGCCGCGTTAACAACCGGGAAGGGAAGGCCGACAGCAGCGTCAAGTCCCTGAACGCCATGGTGGAGGACGTCGTCGGCAGGAATTTGAAGGATTTGAAGGCCGACGCACCGGGACGCGACACAACATCGGCGCCCGTCAAACCTCCGAAATATGACGGCGCGTCAACATTTGAGGTCTTCCGCCCCAGTTCGACACAGTGGCCAAGCACAGCAGATGGTCGCCGGAGGAGGAGGCTACACAGTCAATAGCCAGCCTCCAGTAACGGGCCGTGAAAGTACTAAACGCGGTGCAGACAACCGCGACGCCTAAGGACATGTGGGAGGCCCTGGAGAATCGGTTTGGGAACCACCGCTTAGCCGCAGCGTACCGCAGCCAGCTGAAGGCAAGGCCACAGCAGCCAGAGGAGACGCTGCAGGTGTTCGCCCTGGCAGTTGAGCAACTGGCCAGCAAGGCCCTAGTTGACCTCCCACCAGAGTTCGTATCCCGGGAAGCTGCCTACACATTCGTGGACGGGGTGCGAGACACAGAGATTCGTCAGCGCCCAATGCTCGGCGGTTATAAAACCATCCACGAGGCACTGACGGCAGCATTAAGAATGGAGGCGGCCAAGTTAACAGCTATCCCGACGTCGAGAACGAGGAGTGTCCGCTACACCGGAGATGGAAGACCAGCTGAGGGACGCAGGCGAACACCTAGTGGTCTGCGTTGGAGGTGTGGACAGCCCGGACACCATCAGAGAGACTGCCCACACCAGGAAGGGCAGCTGGAAGAACGATTAAGGCCCGTCGTGGAGAGGGGCACGTCGGCGCCATCACCACCATTCCCTCGAGTGACACTGCGCGCCGTCAGCCGGCGGATGGATGACAGCCTCATCGCGGACGGTTGGGTGAGAGGGAAGCCGTGCCGCGTGCTTGTGGGCACCGGGGCGGCCGTGACCTTCATCAGACCTCACGTGGCGAAGGGTTTGCCGACAAGGAAGCCGAGCCGACCATACCAGCTTGTCACGGCACCGGGCGACACCTTGCCTGTAGAGAAAGAGGCCCTGCTGAAGCTGACCTTGGGAAGGAGCACCGTACGTCTGTGGGTGTTCGTCGCGAAAGTGGCTGAGGAGGTGATACTGGGATTGGATGCCCTCAGGAGCCATGAGGCGACGGTCGACGTCGGCAAGAAGGTCCCGTGGCTCAACGGGGAAGAGGTTATACTCCGTCAACCAGAAGAGCGCCTTGGAATTTGCAGGGTCATCTTGAGCGAAGACGTGGTTGTCCCCGCGAGGAGCGAGGTGGTGGTGACGGCGCGACTGGAAGGCCAGAGAACCAGGAACATGATGGTGGACCAGAAGACGCCTGTAGACGGACTGTGTGTAGCCAGAGCATTGCTGCCGTGCCGAGAGGAGGTGTCAGTGAGATTTCTAAATCCAACGGACACCGATCACTACGTCCAGGCCGGGACGGAGTTGGGAACGTGTGAGCCCGTGGTGAGCGAAACAGCAATCGACAAGACACAGGAGCCGGTGCCCACGCAACACCTGGGGCCCCGGCTAAAACGCCTACCGGAGAGTGCGGCCGACCACCTGACCGCAGAGCAGCTGGAGAAAGTTCGACAACTGCTGAGGCGATACCAGAGCGTCTTCAGCCAAGGCGACAGTGACTACGGCCGCACGGACAAAGTGCTTCACCGCATCGCCCACCGGGGACGCCCGGCCTATTCGGCAGCCACATAGGCGCGTTCCGATGGCGAAGCAAGGGGCGGTACGAGACATGCTGGAGGACATGAAATCCAGGGGAGTGATTGAAGAGTTTGACAGCCCTTGGTGTTCCCCTGTAGTCTTGGTGACAAAGAAGAATGGCGAGCTGCGCTTCTGCGTAGACTACAGAAAGTTGAACGCTGTCACCCGGAAGGACTGTTTCCCCTTACCCCGGATTGACGACACCCTGGACACGCAAGCTGGTGCGTAGTGGTTCTCGACCCTGGAGCTGAAGTCGGGCTACTGGCAGGCAGCTCTAGACCCGAGAGACAAGGAGAAGTCCGCATTCTCGACGGGCCAAGGGCTCTGGCAGTTCACGGTTATGCCCTTTGACCTCTGCAACGCACCAGCTACCTTCCAACGCCTCATGGAGTCGGTGATGAGAGGGCTGACTTACGATGCCTGCCTGCCATACCTGAACGACATCATCATCGTCGGGAAGACTTTTGAAGATCACCTCGAGAATCTGAGTAAGGTTCTACGGAGACTGCAGGCGACCAAATTGAAGCTGAACGCGAAGAAGTGCCAGCTATTCCGCAAGGAAGTGAACTACTTATGCCACATAGTCTCAGCAACTGGAGTGGCCACAGACCCGGATAAGACACAGCTGTGAGAGATTGGCCTCGCCCAAAGAATAAGAAAGAGTTGCGCAGTTTTCTGGGGCTGTACAGTTATTACCGCCGCTTCATAAAGGCTTTCTCCAACATCGCAAAACCCCTCACCCGCCTGACAGAGGAACACCGGCCTTATGTGTGGACGGAGGACGCCGAAAACGCTTTCCAGCATCTAAAGGAGACCCTGTGCAGTGCTCCAATTTTGGGTTTCCTACAACCGGGCAGCGCCTTCATTGTGGACACCGACGCTAGCGACCATTGCATTGGAGGTGTCCTATCGCAGATCCCGGATGGCCATGAGCGGGTGATAGCCTACTACAGCAAGACGCTATTCAAGGTAGAGAAGAACTACTGCGTCACCCGACGAGAATTATTGGCGGTAGTGAAGCCTTGGAGCACTTCCACAAGTACCTGTACGGTCAGCCATTCCACCTGAGGACTGACCATTCCGCCCTAACCTGGTAATTGAGCTTTAGGAAACTGGAAGGCCAGACAGCACGTTGGGTCCAGAGGCTACAGGAGTACGACTTCACCTCGGAACATCGTAGAGGGAAGAGCCACGGTAACGCTGACGCCATGTCCCGAAGACCCTGTCCAGAAGAGTGCGGCCTGTGCACATGAGTGGAGAAGAAGGAGCGTGCCGCAATAGTCCGAGTAGTCACGGCAGTGTCTACGGATGGCTGGGATAGCTTAGGCCTGAGGAGGGAGTAGCTGGCGGATGCAGACTTAGGGCCACTCTTGAGGGAAATGGAGGCAGGGACAATACCAACCTGGGAGGACATCGCACCGAGGAGTGCCACTTACAAGTCGTACCAATGGGACTCGTTGAAGACCAGAGAGGGCGTGCTGTTCCGGGTATGGGAGTCACCCGATGAGAAGACGCAGAGAGAACAGTTGGTACTTCCCCGGAGTAAGGTCACGGAAGTCTTGGAGGAAGTGCTCGCCGGTACTCCAGGAGGACACCTGGGAGCGAACCGAACGATTGACAAACTACGGCAGCACTACTACTGGCTGAGACTCCGAGCAGATGCTGAGAGATAGTGCCGTCAGTGCCACGTGTGCGCGGCGATTCGCGCCCCCCAGACTGGGAGCCGGGGTCGCATGCAGCAGTACAACTTCGGAGCGCCATTCGAGCGGATCGCCGTTGACATTGCTGGACCGTTCCCAGTTTCCGACCGAGGCAACAAGTACCTAATGGTGGTCATGGACTACTGCACCAAGTGGGCGGAAGTGTATGCCATCCCAAACCAAGAGGAAAAGACAATCACAGACTGCCTCGTGAAGCAAGCGTTCTGTCGATTTCGGGTGCCGTTGGAGCTACACAGTGACCGGGGTAACAACTTTGAGTCCAACCTAATGAAGGAGGCACTACAAAGGCTTGGGGAGAACAAGAACCGCACGACTCCTCTACATCCCCAGTTGGATGGCATGGTCGAAAGATACATCAAGGCCTTAGAGGAACACCTGAGGAAGGTCGTGGCCAGCCATCAGCGAGACTGGGACGTCAAGGTGCCACGGTTCTTGCTGGCCTACCGCTCGTCTACACACGACACAACTGGGATGGCACCAGCCAGCTTAATGTTCGGCCGAGGGTTACGCCTCAATTTTGACCTGGCTTTTGGAAGCCCTCCAGAAGCGAAACAGCCAGCGACCGAGTATGTGGAGAACTTGGTGGACCATCTCCTAGACATGCACAAGATAGCTCGCCAGAACATCCAGAAGGCGAGCGACCGCATGAAGACCAGGTATGACAGGCAAGCCAACAGCCAAGGTTTCCAGCAAGGTGACCTGGTCTGGTTGTACCGTCCTACCCGAATCAAGGGACGCTGCCCGAAGCTCCAGCAGCCATGGCAAGGACCGTACCGGGTGGTGAAGAGGATTAACGACGTGGACTACCGCATTCAGAAGGTTCCCCGAGGGAAGATGTTGGTGGTACACCTGGATCGTCTAGCCCACTACGATGGTGCTGTTCCGGACGACCAGCTTTGAGGAGGGAGAAGTGTGATCCAATTATCGGAACGCCAGACGAACGACAGCTGAGAAAGGACCAGAGGCAGCCGAGCCACACCCCCACATTAATCTCAGTCACTAACTGAAGGGACGATTATGGGAGTGTCACTTGTCGCTGGCCGCCTCTTCCCCCTTCGCCTGCCATCTGGAATTTTCGCGGTGATTCACGGAAGACAGAGACTTCTAGAAGACAATGATATTCCTATAAAAAGGGCTGGAATGAGTGGAGTTAGTTCTTGGCGAGCAGCGAAGCAGCGGACGAGAAGACTGTGTACGTGCGTCGGAGGAGTTTACGTAATTGCGAGTGCAAGTGGAATTCTAACGGACGAACTGGTTGATCGTAATTGTGTGCATTACGTAATTCTGTGTAATTGGCAAGTGTTTAACTGTAAGTCGGTGGAAATAAAGAACATTTTTGAGTGGTGTAATTGGACTTTTCATTTCACGAACCCACAAAGCCACAATACACAAGAACCTCATTTGTAAGATCATTTATCTGGAGTAGTTGGGACCGGAGATAGTCCAAACAAAAATCTAGATAGTAACGAAATGGGCACAACGTTTGATGTATAATAGTGAAATATGGAGGACAACTGCAAAAGAAAACAATGATAACCGTTCAGAAAAAATTTTCTACGAGTGCAGTCAGAACTGCCATGAAAAAGAATAAAAAATCTCACACACTAGCTTGTGGATCTGTGTAGCATGAGACGATCTTTACATTACCTGCGGGGCCAGCATTACGACCGTATGTATTCATCTGTATTTATCAAAGGATGCATATTATATTCGTAATGAAAATCGCATTAATGAGGGTGAGATAATTTTTTTTATTTCTATGCTATAAGATGCATTATTCTATTAAAATTTGTTTTAGTTTTGTATATTGTTGTTTGTATCTTTCTAAGGTCTGTTAATTATCAGGAAGAATAAATCTGTATATTCAAAGACTGTAGCCTTTTACTCTGCGATCAACTATATACTGTTTTATGTACGGTAGCAACAAGTTGTGTATTAAAATAGTTTTGAACTCAAATATCTTCCTAGGTTATTTTTCCTTATACTTTAGGAATGCACCTTAGTAATAAGGGATGGTGGGCTGAAATAATGTCACTCTGGCTTATTTTATTAGCTAAGGGAACTCTACAAGGAATTGTTTATTTCAACCATGACAAACCGAGTGAGATGTCTCTAGAGTGAAACGTAGTTAAGGTTTGTATTGGAGAGGTCCTGAGTTATATTCCTGATGGTCATCCACTTTGTCGTTTTCCCTGATCGGCAAGACGAATGCTGGAAATGAAATGTGTAGTGTGTACTGTCCGTTTTTCATTCGGGAGGCCCGTGGTGACCTACCTGACCCATGGGTTTTTAAGGGGGGGTTTCCAGGGTCGCTAGGTGAATGCTGGGTAGGTTAATTACATCCCCCGAATTACCTGTCCCTCCATTTTATTTACATTATTATTTCATATCGACTTTCATCTGGTGGTCTCTTTCAGGGTAGAAGTGTCGGCGGGTGTCTCGGCGGTGCATGGCAGGATGATATGCTCTGAGGAAGACTACTTTCTCCTCCGGTAGTACGGTTGTTAGTCTCAGCGCCTCTACTGGGACTATTTCGGGACCGCCAGCCAGGGACCTTTGGGGCTCGGATCGCCTGCCTGGGACCATTAGACCTCGGCTGCAGGGCTCGTTGCCGTTCCGCTTTAGGGGAGAAAGTTCGTTGTCCTGACCTGTCGGGGGAAGTCTCTATCGAAGTAAAATATAGGGACCCTACCCTCTGTACTGTTGTGGCTCCTTGGGTCGGCCGCCCTCAGTCTCATTCGCCTCATCCTTCTTCCCATGTTGCCCAGAAACAATGGGCCCAGCATCGTGGCTTACGTACCAAATCCCCTCCGTAATGGAATCCCAATACCAACGTCCGCTTTTACTACATGCGGCACAGATGACATATGAGATGAAATGGAGCACCGGTGGAATGAGATGGCGGAGAAAATCAGAGATCCGGGAGAAAACCTGCCAAACCACCGTTTTGTTCCCCTCAAATCTCACTTTACGGTCGCCTGAGAGCGAAACCATGTCGCAATGGCGCGGCCCTAATGCTGGAGGATGAGGTTTCTATCATGGACCTCCTTTCTCCCATTGCATTTTTCTATGGCCTGTATGGTGGTCAACGACGAACAGATGTTACAGAGAATTGCGGTATGGAACTTCTTCCCGACTCTGTCAGAAGTGGCTTTCGAGCCCCCACTGCTGGGTCTAGTTTTCCCCAGTACCAGCTGGAAGGGACCCTATGAGCCACCCTTATGTCTTGGGTGAGTCTCCCCCAAGCCGAATAGTGAACCTGTAACTGTTTGGCGAACTCCACGCGCTTCTAACGTCTGCATTAGTCGGTCCTGCAGCACGTTGTCTTCTGCCGTCACTTCATTCTCATCTGTCCCTCCCGGGGGTGTATGCACGAAAGATCCTTTGGCGGTTATGGTACTAGACTACTAGGTGTTCCCCTCTTTGTCTAATCTATCGTATCCTTTAATCAACGGCATAAAAACGAAAATGTGAAGAAAGCTATCACTACCGTTAACAAAATGAT
Organism: Mantis religiosa; assembly: GCA_030765055.1. Taxonomy (NCBI): domain Eukaryota; kingdom Metazoa; phylum Arthropoda; class Insecta; order Mantodea; family Mantidae; genus Mantis; species Mantis religiosa. The sequence continues at coordinate 62,471,255 of CM060957.1, read as the reverse complement.
CTGATGACGACCGACATGAAAATAACAGAAATGTTGCAGAAACCGTATCCGGAACAACACACTAAAAATGGACGTGCAAGTACCTAACGAAGAAAAGATAAGGTAATATATGCAGCTGTTATCCCTAGATTGATTATCACGCGAGTATACCTAATGCTGGTAGGCAGTTGCTGATTAGAATGTTCTACTACATTTAGACACAATGGATATAAATGTAGTTTGATGGTGCAGGTAAGTTTCACACTAAGGCCAGTATTTTAAACCTATTGCACATGCTTAAGTTTCGGGAGAAAGTATGAGGCGAGGAATTACCAAAGATAAGGAGGCGGCAGGCACAACGGTAGTACCCCAACATTTCAAGATGGAGCATCCCAATTGAGCATTTTTTTGTCCTCACAGTAATGATGAGTTATGCTTTCACATTTTTTTTTTTTTTTTTTTTTTTTTTTTGTAATTTACGTCCTCCAACTCTAAGTCATATCGGACGATGAATGGAATGGATGAAATGATGCTCAAATGAGTCCGGGGTCCATGGAGCTTATACTTACCTGACATTCGTATTACGAGATAAGGGAAACCCCCGGAAAAAACCTTATCCAGGTAACTCATCCTGACCGAGATTCGAACTCGGGACCTCTTGAACGTGAGGCAGACATGCTACCACCACGCTACCAAGGCGGGCGTTCTTTCACACCCGCCGTGTGTATGACGCACTATGAAAGGGTAGAGCCAGACTGAAAAATTCAATGCCATAGCCGGGATTTGAACCACAGATCTTCTGGTCTCCCTCCAGCCGCTCTAAACCATTAAGCTACTATGACCAACGTGCCAACATTACATTAAAATCTCCAACTGACCCGTGTTTTTTCCCGGTAAACCACTAGGAGTTCTCATAAACACATTAGACAACTACCTTAATGGCGACTTACTATACTGTAAGTACTTAAAGGCTCAGGCTTTATAGTTCGGACCACTATTAGGTACAAATTAATGGAAATGAATTGTTATTTCACACTAGCTGTGTGTAGAAAGGGTAGAGCCAGACTGAAAAATACAACTATTGCAAACGATAAAGCCCGGACCTTAAAGTACTTACAGAATATTAAGTCACCATTAAGGCAATTGTCTCATGTGTTTATGAGAACTTCTAGTGTTTTACCGGGAAAAACACGCGTCAGTTGGAGAATTTAATGTCATGTCGGTACGTTGGCTATAGTAGCTCAAGGGTTAAGGCGGCTGGACGGCAACTAGATGATCCGTGGTTCAAATCCTGGCTATGGCATTGATTTTTTCAATCTGGCTCTACCCTTTACACAATAAATAAAATAAATAATAAATGCAACGTTTCTTCATAGTAATCTGGGAGAGATTATGTCTTTTTTTTGGAGGGGTGGTTTATTCTGATGACACTTTCATAAGAGGGACGTCGCAATGAAAGGTCAATACCTACTTCACCAAATGTTGAAATGTGTAAACACGCAGAGAATATTAAAGCAGAAGGTTTATTAAAACTGCAGTACTGAACTTCCCTGTTCTTCTCAGGAATGCATTTATCTCGGTCTTAAGACTCCCGACACCCTCGTTTTCTAGTTTGTTTGGAGTTAAACCTACCTATTTTGCTCACTTCGTATTATTTCATTTATTACGTAAAGTAGGATAAATATAATTCTACGGAGGGGATTCAGCACATCTTTTGTATCTATGCCCGGGAAGAAGGATGAAGTGAGAGGAGACAAATGGTGGCGGACCCCAAGGAGTTACGACCACGCTGAGGGCAGGGCACCCACTATTTACCAGTTTGAAACACCCCGATAGTCCAACCGCTATCCCAACTATTGTGGCTCGAAACTGTCCACCAGACCGGCACGGAGATCGGAGATCGGAGGCCGCCATGCCGGCATCCCCGCTGCGACCCACTAGGCAGGCTCGTATATCTGAAACTGTCCTACCAGAGGACGAAGGTATTTACCAAGAGTATATCATCCTCCCATGCAGAGCCCACCTCGGTAGCGTAGATGGTAGTATGTCTGCCTCACGTTCAGGAGGTCCCGAGTTCCAATCTCGGTCAGGGTGAATTACCTGGACAAGGTTTTTTCCGGGTTTTTCCCTTATCGTGTTAGATGAATGTCAGGTAACTCTAAGCTCCAATTTCACCCATTTCATTCACCGTCCGATATGACTTAATGTTGGAGGACATAAAATTACAAAAAAAAAAAAAAAAAAAAAAAAAGAACTCCCATGCAGGGCCTAGACACTCGCCGACACCTCTAGCCTGAAAGAGATCACCATATGATGCATGCTGTGAAATGATGGAGATGAAATGGAGGGACAGGATATACGAGGAATGTAATTAACCTTACCAGCATTCGCTTGGTTACCAGGGGAAACCCCCGACAAAACCCATGTTTTTTTTTTGTAATTATACGTCCTCCAACGTTAAGTCATATCGCACGATGAATAGACTGGGTGAAATGATGCTCATGTGAGCCCAGCTTCCATAGAGCTTAGATTACCCGAAATTTGTCTTTCAGGATAAGGGAAAACCCCGGAAAGCCTTATCTGGGTAACTCACCCTGACATAGATTCAAACTCGGGACGTCTTGAACGTGAGGCAGACATGCTACCACCACGCTACCGAGGCGGGCTATTCAGCTTTTGGATGAAGTTCTTAGTCTCAGGGGAAAAACTATTCTACGATTTGGAAGAACTACACCACAGACACAACTAATAGGAAACAGAAAGAGAGGCAAGTATGTATGTTTGTAAATTGTATTCCTTATAGTTTATTAATGAAGAAAAGTAACTTCTAAGAGACAATATAAGCTACAGAATAAATCATAAGCCTTTCTGACATGGTTTGTTTTCATATGTCTTTAACTGTATTAAGTGCAGCTGACTAAGATGTACAGACTTGGGGCACTAAAATTTTGGTGTCTACATGACTAAACAACTCATCATGAGCATGATTGCAATACAGCTGCTGATTATATAATGGGGCAGCTGAATTCTGTGTATTTCCTGATCTGACCAGTAACATGGCCCAGTCCCAACAAGTGTAATGCATATGTTCTTACACCAAGATAAAAGATCTCTGAAAAGCTTCTATTAGTGATTAAGTAGGAGTATTTTATCCTGAAATAACCAATATCATCCAGAAACTTTTGGTGCTATTCACATTATCTAAGTCATTTTGCACTTATATCATTTAAAGCAGAGATATTTCTTGAATTGCTAAATGTCACATCAGCAGTTTATAATTTTAATGTCAAATAAGTTCAGAGATGTGGTAATTAAAACAGAAAGTGGCTCACAAAATTTTTTTTCGCAGTCAACATAATTCTAAATTCAATTTTAGGAGTACTGATGATATTTCCTTATGCATTTGCATACATTTAATATCAGAATAATTCTGATAATAAGTATACGTATGGCGTTTTGTATAATCTTTACTATATATTCTGTTTTATGAAAAACAATAAGTAGCTTCAATTTGCAGAGTTATATTGTATATAGATAGTCCCAGAATGGCAAAAGCAGCATGCCTTGGTCTCTGGCCACGGAAAGCAGCCCGGGTTTGATCCAAACCCTGGGGTACAGATTTTAAGTCCCATATATAGGACCGGTGCTCACTAAGCATCGTGATGAAAGTGAGGAGCTTACGCTAGGTAAGCGGCCCTGGTCATGGAAACCAACGTTCTGGCTGGGGGATGCCGAGATCTGACTACATCTCTTCCCCATATCGGTTGTGCCTAAGTGGGCATGAGGCCGACAGTCAGATTGGTAGACCTTGGTCCTCTTAGGGCTGTCACACCAGATGTGTGTGTGTGTGTGTGCATGCGTGCACTTTTTCCCCCTTTTTCTTTCCAGAATGGTTCCTAGAATAAAGTGAAGCAAGTAACATTTAACAAAATGTTTACAGACCTTCTGGGCCTGAAGTGCATGACAGCACCAAGTCCTCCAAGTATTGTTAGCATCCAAGTAGTTAGCAGGAGACTGGAAAATATCTCCAATAAATTTGGCATCTTTTGTGTGCTAATATACGCAAAATGAAAGCAACAAGGAATATCATCGAAAAAGCTATTTGTAGTCGGTTTATTGACACTTTGTCACTTAAATTTTTATATCATCGAGGGACTAATTTTGGAAACCGTTGCCTATTAACTCGATAATATAAAAACATAAGTGACGAAGTGCCAATAAACCGACTACAAATAATTTTTCCGATTAATTTTGACGCTACAGTTACTAGATTCCTCCAATCACGCATAAGGATTATTATCATCATACAGTAATTACTTTGCAATTATTTATTTTCATTTGTTGCTAGAAATGAAACGAATTGAAAAAAGTGATGGGCAACATTACAAAGGGCGAAATTTACTCACATGGGCTTTCAAAATGTTTACATGCTACACCTGCGTTAGTATGGGAGTTAATTATGCAAAATGTTGCAGTGATATATTTGTGTGCAAGTGTGTTGCATGTCTGAGGCTGCACAAAATAAACCTGTTATTAAGTCCATCTTAAACACATCTTTACCATCATTTCTTAGCTGCACATTATACTGAGGCATGTTACATTAAGTGCACCATAATCCTGGCTTAATGCAATTAATCTATAAAATCAGTACTCAGCGTGTTTTTTAATTCTTTATTAATTTGTATTCACTTTGCACAATTAATGCCTGAATAAACAATTAAATTTATCCTTTAATAGAAAAGCTACTCTCTTTTCTTAATCTCTTATTAATTTTTATTCATGCTGCACAATTAGTGCTTATATTAGTAACCAATTCTGTTTGTTCAACAGACAAGTATCATTTCCATCAATTGGGAGAGGGAGTTATTTTTTCAGGTATCAACTTCTGAATGTTTACCTGGATATATTCTAACACTTTTCTTTTTTCTCAGTGTTAGCAAACATTAGAGATTCTAGATCATGTTTTCTGACCCCCAACTAGTATATCCTGTTTACAATAGTTACAACTACTCAAGGAAAAACCACACAAAAAACTGGTAGAGTTGCAAAAGTGCAAGAGGGAATTGAACCCCAGTTGCCATGCTGAGGCAGCCCGGCATGGCCTTCGTAGTACCTCTGAGAGGGTGCGGCATACCCGCATGTCAGATTTCAATTGGTTGGTGTTTACTTTTGATTTGGGTTCTAATTGGAGCTATGAGATCTCTTATTCTCATGTGAATGGTTGTAGGAAATGGATTTGTTGTTTGTTGGCTGCTCAGTTGTCTTAATAATACACTGGTTCGTTGCAAAAAATGATTTAATTTAATTCTCACTAAGTTCGTTGATTTAGATTGATTTGTAGCGGTGACCACCTGTTACTAAACTTCCTAACAGATTTCTCTTAATCCTTTATACGGCGAATACTTTGCTACTATAAACTTCTTCTGCTGCTTCTCTCACGCTGGTTGCGTTATTCTTGACTTCCCTACATTTCGGACTTAGAAATCTTTACGACCTCTTCTTCACGCGCACTAACACGTTTTTCCCCTCGTAGTATGACTGTAGAAGTGAAGTTTCGTCTACTCTGCGATTCCGTTCGTACTTTATTCTGATCCCTACTCTAACCCTTATCACATGACCAAAATAACTCACCCTTCTTCCTATTTCTCAAATCTTACATTATTATTGGTTTCTCATTTTATTTCAATTTTTCTTTATTGGTTAGCAAAACTCATCGAACTCATTGTCGTTACATCCCACCGTGAGTTGGGTCACGCCTACCCTGGGCTCTTTGTAACGGTATACATCGTTATCACCTTAGCAAAGTAAATCCTTTTAGGTCTTACGCTTGACCGCATCTAGAAAACCTTATTGTTCCTACACATTTTTGCTTATAGTTCTCAGACATTGAACCTTTCCTTAAACAAAGAGGCTAACGGTCACCTCTTCCTGTCTCCCCGACTTGTGTTCAGATTTTACAGAAATATTTTCTCTCCCTTACATGGATTCCAGCATGTTAATTGTCTTAAATTATATTCTTGCCATCTTATTCTTAATTAAACCGCTATTTTAATCATTACTCTAATTTCATTCTAATTTCATATTAATATAACAATATTTTATATTAGTTTAGCAAAGCATTTTCATTAATTTATCTTCTTTTTTAATTCTCGTGATTTCAATTAATTCGCCGCCTCCTAATCGCTGTCTGATACTGCGGTTACATAATGCCCGTTTGACAAAAATGAAATACCCATTATTTAAATTTTGTCAAACCCCCGTCATGACATTTCCTCCTTATATCTTATAATTTCTCATTCCCTACTCGAAACATTTTCCGGTGGTCACCGTTTCCCTCATCTTCATCAGTGTGTTACTTTATACACATAGAATGGTCAATATGGTACATCATATACATAGAATTATAGATATGATACATTACGTACATAGACAAGTACACTGTCGTATATGTGGTTATTACCCTATATACAAATAACATTCGTGATACCTCAACTATATATACACTTCACTGAATTATCCTTGTCTCACTTGACATCAACTTGATTTTACCTTATTACATTCCTTAAGTACTACATTAATGTTACTATATTACAGTTTACAATATTACATTTTACATTCAATGATTTTTTTTTTAATATTATTATATTAACTTATTGGGACGTTTCTTTATCTTTCAGTCCTTCACCGTAAGAACATTCGTCCTCACATTATTATATTTTGCGTAACGATGTCCAAATATGGTTACCTCTACCTGCACTCAGTTGTCTACCTGTAATCAGGTGTTTCGTTTACCTGACAGTAAACATTGGCAGTTCATTGTCCTGTCTTTCCACTTCACTTTTCACTCTCGACTTTCTTTCACTTTGTCACGCCTAAGTCTGTGTCCTTTACAATAACAATATAGCCTTTTGGCACATGAATACATCAGTACTTATACTATATTTACATTTCACAAATTATTTTTAAAGATCTTTCTAACATGTTCATTAGCTGTGGTTATTCTTATTACATTATCATTTTGTTTGTGCACAGGAATTTTGGAACTTGCAACTCCCACGCAGTGTTTGAATTTCAAACGAAAACGTTACCCGTACTAATTATATAACTTTTACTTGGTATTCTTTACATCTTCGTATATATAATTTCAATCACATTTACACAGGTGATTCTTGGGTCTGCTCTGTACTGTTTACAACGTTTTTCTGACGATATGGCCTTATTAGGGAGATGTTATATCTGCCTATCGGTTTACCATTTCTTGGGTGGGATAGAGCATACGCTCTGTCACCAAATATTTTCTCAATCCGGTATGGGCCTTTCCATAGCATATATAGCTTTCTAGTCTTTTTTCCTAACAAATCTGACTTGTCGAACGATTTCACTAGAACTAAGTCGCCGACCTTTGGTTCCCAATTCTTCTTATACCGCATTTTCTTTGCGTTTCTTTTCTCTACTTTTTCCATTATTCTTTTAACAGCATTTTGGATCCGTTCTCGATCTGTCTCGGTCGTCACTTGGATACTTTCCGGAACACCCTCTATTATTGGTTCCGGTGTTAAATTCCTATGCAATTGAATAGGAGCATATCCTGTGGTTAAATTGACTGAATTATTGAATATAAACTCAATATAGTTGATGTGGTCTGGCCAGGTAGTCTGTTTCAATGAACAAAGGACTCGGAGATGAACACCTAGGTCTTTCATTACGCGCTCGCTTGGATTAGAGCATGGATGGTACGACGTTGTATTATAGATGCGAATTCCTGCATCCTGAATGGTGTGCACGAATCGTCTTCCATGGTGTATGGACGCGTTATCTACTAATAGTGCTTTCATCTTCCCGTATTTGACTATATAGTCTTTCACTATTTTATTCGCGCATGCTGCACTTGTTAATTTCTTGAGAGGGTATATTTTCACAAATTTCGACATCACGTCGATAAGTACAAATAAATATTTTAATCCTCCTCTTCCTGCAGGGAGTGGACCATATGCATCCGCCGCAACTAATTCTAATGGTTCCTTCCTGGTGATGGATACAGGGGGTCGATCTATCTTATAATTTAATGATTTTGCCCTCTGGCAGATGTCACATGTAGATATAAAGGTCCTAACTTTCTTGCCTAACCTAAATATGTATAAATGGTTGCTTATGGAAATCATTGTCTTCTCAACGCCAGCATGTATAAGAGCTGTGTGGTAAGCAGAAATCACTAACTCTTCCAGCGCTGCGGGTATATATGCTTTCCAAGCAGGTTTGGAAACACCATGTAACTTATACAATACGTCATTTAGCACTCCGTATTTCTGTGAATTTGCTTGTTCTATGGGCAATGCCTTTTCCATAATTTGTTTTAATTTCCAATCCTGGCGTTGTAATTCCGACAATCTTCTCATCTCCTTTGTTAATTTTATACTGAAGGTTACATCCATCTTTAACACTGGTAATTCTGTACCATGACTACTGATATTTTCTGGAAGATTCCCCTGTGGCTTTATACGTGAAAGCATGTCACTAAAGATGTTAAGACTTCCCTGTATATGTTTAATCTCTGGGTTGTAAGCCATGATCTCGTGGATATATCTCGCAATTTTTGTACTGGTCAATTTGCAATTTCGTATAAATGATAGGCTGATATGATCGGTGAATATCACAATCCTTTTATTATATATATATATTGTCTAAATTTACAAATGGCGTAGTAAATAGCCGTAATTTCCTGTTCTGTTATGCAAGCAATTTTTTCGGTTTTCGTTAACCCTCGGGAGGCTGTGGCTATGACCTTTAATTCTCCAGTCGGTGTCTCTTGGGCTAAAATAGTTCCTAACGCCACCATGGAGGCATCCGTGTATATGAGATAAGGTAAATCTGGATCAGGCCATGTCAATAATACGGATTCACTGAAGAGTTCTTGTAATCTTTTAAAAGCATTTTCTTCTACCATAGTCCATCGCCATTTTCGATTTTTTTCCAGTAGTGCTCGCAACGGTGCGGCTTCCTTTGCATAGTTTATCAGGAACCTTGATTGGTACCCAAGTACACCCAGATAACGTTTTACTTGTTTTGGTGTCTTAGGTCGTGGTATTTTCAAAATGGCTTCCACTCTTTCTGGATCAGGAGCTATATTTTCGCCTGTTATGATATATCCTAAATATTTAACTGATTCCTGGAAAAATTTACATTTGGCCCAATTCAGTGTTAATCCAGCATTTGCTAGCCTTCCGAGCACTAAATCCAAATATGTAAGGTGATCTTCCACTGTTCTACTGTATATCAATAAATCATCTACATACTGTGACACATATGTTTCCCTTTGCGTGTTGAGTATTTTCTGCATCGCCCGTAGGAATGCGCTTCCAGAATTAATTAGTCCAAAGCAATTTCTTGTAAACTGGTACTGATATCCTCCGTGCAAAAATGAGGTATATTGCCTTAACTCAGGTTTCAACTTAATTTGCAAAAATGAGTTGGTCACATCTAGTGAAGTAAAATACCTTTGTGCCCCAATACCGGCCAAAATTTGCTCAATTGCTGGGGTTCGAAAATTATCCGGAACAATATATTGGTTTATATGACGTCCATCTATCGTCAGTCGTACTGTTCCATTTGCTTTTCTGACTATACATAGGGGACTTATAAATTTTGATGTAGATATCTCCAGAATTCCATCTTCCAACATTTCCTGTATTTTAAGGTTCACTGCCTCCTGTAAATCCAATGGAATAGGTCTGCATTTATATTTGAATGGGGGAACATCATGTATCTCGAATTCATACTCAAAATCATTATAGGTCCCAGTGTGTTCCGAAAATACATTTCTATGTTTACATAAAATGTTATAAAAAATCTCTTTTTGGTGGTCGTTAAGTAGGTTCGAGTTTGCTACTGTTTCTCTTATTCTATAGGTCATGTTTACATTATTTTCGACTACCTGGAAATCATCTGGTAGGGTAATTATCTCCTGTTCACCTGCTTCTGCCTTCCCAAGTCCGTATGACGTCATCTCTAAAAGCCTTTCTTCTCCAGCTATATACTCATACTTATCATAGTTTCTCATCTCTTCTGCTTCTAATGGATTCATCTTAACTAGCTCCATTCCTCCTATTCGTATAAATTCTACAAAAAATGTTTCTCCATCTATTTCTTTTTCTTCATCTGTCAATCTTATCTCATTTTCTGCTTCCCTTGAGCTAAACGGAACTTTAACTATGACGTCTTTAATTTTGATTTCCAAGGCTTCCATTTGATAATTCAACTTAGCTTGAAGCGCATACAACACGTCATTACCCATAATAATGTCTACAGATAGCCTATTAATAACAAAACATACAAATTCTATTGTATCCTCCCCAATGGTGACTTTCAAAAGCATTTGTGTATTAATCTTTTGTTTGGCGCGACCTACCGCCAGAGTACAATATGCACTTTTCACGGGCAATGTTTGCAATTTCATTCCATTGTTTTTTAAGTGATAAAAGAATGCTTGACTTATAGCTGAAACTGAGGATCCTGAATCTATGGTAATGTGCCATTTTTCTTTGTTTATTATTGCAGCAATACGTGGAGCATCTCTCACTTCTTGCAATACTGTTAAGTGATTGTTTATTTGAGTACCGTTTACTATTTCTGTTTCTGTTTTATTCTGTACCACCCTACTCAGAGCTGTGTCCCTGTTCAAATTAAGAACTAGCGTGTTCATCCGGGTCCGATGCGGGACGTCTTCTATCGCACCCTGGAGTCGTTTCCCGTCTGCTGTGTCGTGTCTGGCCTTTCATCTACCTCGGGCGCCGCGTCCCTCGGTGTGGATGGAGGAGAACGCACCCATTCTCTTGAGAGAAGTTGATTCCTCTGTCTTACTTCAGGTCTGTCCGTATTGTTCTCTCTACCAGCGTCATGTGGTTGATACTGTCTATTAGCTTCTGGTAGTCGGAACGTCGGTCTTGCATTCCCTCTTCGAAGAAATGGGGGGGTGACCCCTATTTCCATTCCTAGTTACATGTACATATCTTATAGGGAAATTGTATGAATTTGAATTTGGTGGTCCCTGTCTCCCTCTATTGTTGTTAGGGAATTCCCTCGGGACGTGGGCATCGTATCTTTGACGAGTAGCCATATGGTTTGTGTTAAAATTTCGGGGATTGTGTGCCCTTTCCCCGTCATGATTATTATTATTCCACGGTCTGTGTGGATTTCTCACTGGCATTCGATTCTCATGTCTATTTTGTGAATTTTGCGTCCCAACGCTTTGTAAAGCTGTTAATAATGTAATTGCCTCTCTCAATGTCTGAGGTCTTGCTACCACCATGTGATTTCTAATGTTCTCAGGAAGGTGGGGTGTGAGAAGAGAAATCAGTTCGCCTTCCTGTAATGGAGGTTGTAGATATTTACTCATTTGCGAATATCTCAGGAAATAATCAGTAATAGACTCTCCATTATTACCTTGGTATCGGCCATTTGTTATCTGATTCCTTACTTGGTATTGGACATTGGCGTTCCAATACTTTTCTAGGAAAGCTGTTTTGAACAACTCGTAGCTGCATCCTTCTCCCACAGTTACTCGTAGCCAATTAAGTTCGGCAGATTCTAACGCCCTTTGAACTATTATCATCTTATATTGCTCGGGTACGCCTCTGATGGCAAAATACTTTTCTAAGTCGGCCAAAAATTGTACTGCGTTGTCATTGCGACAATTAAATTTCGGGAGGGGCAATTCGCTTAGAAAATTCATGTGCACTGGTGGATACATATTTACGTTTTGCATATTTACTTCGCTATTATTGCTGCTTTGAGGAGAGACAGAAGGGGCGCTAACCTGTTCGTTCTGCCTCTCTCCATTGTGTGTATGTATAGTACAATTGGAACTCTCAGGTACCTGCCCTTGCTGTCGCAGCTGTAAGCCAGTTACAGTATCTCTGATTTGAGATATCTCGCTTACTGTTTCCCTCAACATTTGTGTATTCTCTGATTGAATATTTGTTACACGTGCTACCTTTTCTTTTAACTTCTCCATGTCAGCTGCTATACTATTGTTTACAGTGTCAAACCGGTCATTTATCTCTTGTACAAAAGTTACCTGTGTCGTGGTCAGTTCATCTAATCTTATTCTCTCCTTATTAATTTCCTCCCCTATTCTATTTTCTACTCCTGCAACGAGAGATTTGGTAGCTTCTAGGTCACTTCTTATAGTACCTACTTCTCGCTGCAGGGCCTCTTTTACGGTCTGGATTTCCCCTGTTATTCCTTGAATTTTGACAGTGATTCTAGCTTCTGTTTCTTTCCCTTGGCTTGTAATTTGACTTAATTTTTTGTCCATAGCTTTGCTCTGATCTAGTAATTTAGTCTCTAGTGATTGACTCTGTTCTACTAATTTAGCTTCTAGTGTTTGGTTCAATTTAGCCTCTAGTGACTGGTTCTGTTCTACGAATTTAGCTTCTAGTGTTTGGTTCTGTTCTACTAATTTAGCCTCTAGTGATTTGTCCATAGCTTCTAGTGTTTGGTTCTGTTCTACTAATTTAGCCTCTAGTGATTTGTCCATAGCTTCTAGTGTTTGGTTCTGTTCTACTAATTTCGCTTCTAGTGATTGGTTCTGTTCTACTAATTTAGCCTCTAGTGATTGACTCTGAATAGTCATTTGCGCCATGAGTTTCTGGAACATCTCTTGTAGATTTTCCATAACCCCAGGATTGTCACTTCTCCTATTTACATTTAAGCTACTTACACCATTTACACCCTCATCTACTGATCCTATAACATTGCTTTCCATTATCTCTTCATTAACAACTTCCAACTCTTTCTCTGTCTCCATAATTATTTGTTCCCCAGAATTTTCCATTTTAAATTTATTCTGTACGATCTTCTTATTTCTCAAAAGCATTGAATTTCCACTTTAAATTTTCTAATTTCCCTTCCAAAATACTTATTACTAAGACATTACATAGATATTGATTTCATTGAATGATATTACATTTACAAGAAATATAAATTGAGTATGTGTAACTCACAGTTCTGTTGTACGGCTGTGGTGTTTATGTGATGTCTTTACCAATTTTTGTCGTGCTGCTCGTCGTCTAGTAGGCTCAGTTGATGTCGAAAGAACTTGAACTTCTCTCTTGGTTGGGGGAAAATTCTATGTAGTTGTTTTTGCCGTCTTCTTCGTAGTCTCTGCTGTCCTCATCGTAGTTGTCGTCGTCGGTCTTCTCACTTCTCCTCGTAGTCGTCCTTCGTCGTCGTTCTTCTCACTTCTCCTCGTAGTCGTCCTTCGTCGTCGTTCTTCTCACTTCTCCTTGTAGTCGTCCTTCGTCGTTACATTTCACCCATTTCCTACAATTCGAAGCCCCAACGTGTCGGCGCCATTATGCGGCATACCCGCATGTCAGATTTCAATTGGTTGGTGTTTACTTTTGATTTGGGTTCTAATTGGAGCTATGAGATCTCTTATTCTCATGTGAATGGTTGTAGGAAATGGATTTGTTGTTTGTTGGCTGCTCAGTTGTCTTAATAATACACTGGTTCGTTGCAAAAAATGATTTAATTTAATTCTCACTAAGTTCGTTGATTTAGATTGATTTGTAGCGGTGACCACCTGTTACTAAACTTCCTAACAGATTTCTCTTAATCCTTTATACGGCGAATACTTTGCTATTATAAACTTCTTCTGCTGCTTCTCTCACGCTGGTTGCGTTATTCTTGACTTCCCTACATTTCGGACTTAGAAATCTTTACGACCTCTTCTTCACGCGCACTAACACGTCTTTCCCCTCGTAGTATGACTGTAGAAGTGAAGTTTCGTCTACTCTGCGATTCCGTTCGTACTTTATTCTGATCCCTACTCTAACCCTTATCACATGACCAAAATAACTCACCCTTCTTCCTATTTCTCAAATCTTACATTATTATTGGTTTCTCATTTTATTTCAATTTTTCTTTATTGGTTAGCAAAACTCATCGAACTCATTGTCGTTACATCCCACCGTGAGTTGGGTCACGCCTACCCTGGGCTCTTTGTAACGGTATACATCGTTATCACCTTAGCAAAGTAAATCCTTTTAGGTCTTACGCTTGACCGCATCTAGAAAACCTTATTGTTCCTACACATTTTTGCTTATAGTTCTCAGACATTGAACCTTTCCTTAAACAAAGAGGCTAACGGTCACCTCTTCCTGTCTCCCCGACTTGTGTTCAGATTTTACAGAAATATTTTCTCTCCCTTACATGGATTCTAGCATGTTAATTGTCTTAAATTATATTCTTGCCATCTTATTCTTAATTAAACCGCTATTTTAATCATTACTCTAATTTCATTCTAATTTCATATTAATATAACAATATTTTATATTAGTTTAGCAAAGCATTTTCATTAATTTATCTTCTTTTTTAATTCTCGTGATTTCAATTAATTCGCCGCCTCCTAATCGCTGTCTGATACTGCGGTTACAAGGGCTCTTAGTCATTTTTTTGAATAATTTACTGCCCAAGAAGATCCTTGGTGAAACCTCCATCAGTTCTCAACCTGCACTGTGTAAGCTGAGGTTAAGCCACTAGTTGAGAGGCAATGATACTGTATTGCGTGAGCCACTATCTGGCTCATTATAAGCCTGCTTGCTTTTCTTGCAATTGCACTTTTTTTTTCTTGTCCTAACACCTAAGAATGAAGTGTCTTAAATAAATTCTTGTAATCCAATAAATTCAATATTTGAAGCTGTAAACCTCGGTATACGAAATGAACAATGTCTGATTGTTAAACAGCAGATTGAATAGCACTACTTTACAACTTAAAATAAATATTATATTACACAGGCATTTACAAGATTAAGTGTAAAGACTGTGAAAAAATTTACATAGGGAGGACAAAAAAAAAAACATAGGCACTAGAAGGAAAGAACGATTCAGGCACTTAAGATACAAAAATATTGATAAGTCCGCAATAGCAGCTCATTTCTGGTCTGAAAATCATGAAACTGGAGATAGCACAGAATTACTAAAATACGTACAAAAACATAGTGAACTCGTCATATGGGAGAGAATATACATAGAAAAGCATAAAAACCAACGAATGAACTTTGAACTCCCGCCAGAAGAGAATCCCACATTTAAGTTCATCATTAATCAACAGATGGTAGCAGCAACTCCAGAATTACCCACACCCACCACACCACTGGATCAAGCTTTAGTCGCATAAGAGCAGAAGATCCAAACGATGATTTTCGAAACATGACCTCAAAATAGGTACGAAAGTGAAGCTGATGTGTAATAAATACGACTCATCTAAATATTAATAATTATTTCGCTTCACTATGGTGTTCCAATACAGTTAAATCTTGATATATTGAAGTGACGTCAAGTCAAGAGGAACACGCGAAAGTTAGATCCAGCCAAATTTAAAAACCAGACAACATGGAGGTAAGGAAGTTCACATTTGAAAATTTCAACGAACATTTCGGCAACAAGAAAGAAATAAAACAATATTTGAAACTAAAGACAAAAAGAAGGTTAATATCAGCGGACATAAAATTTATCAACAATTGCCTAAAACAAAACATTTCTCTGAAATTTGTAAGAAACATAGTAAACTTTAACCACAAAAATAGAGAACAATTAGCTGCTGAAAAAGCCATGTTAAAATCCGAAAAAGCAAATTACTACAGAAAACTAACTAATATAGACCTCTCATTGTACAACCTATATTTGAATCTGGTAAAATTACTAGGAAACACAGCATGGGACCATTTAGAAACCAAATCATTTGAACATATCAATTATAAGATCAAAGAGAAAGTTTATCGTCAGAAGGAGAAACTAAAACATAATCATAATCATTGGCAACCAAAACATAACAAAATTTCAGCAAAGAACACATCCCTACACAATGTAATTAATCTCTCAAAGCAAAATTTTAACACGAAAAAAAATAGATGTGCTTAACCAAGGTCTAAAAGCATGTATAACATACTCCAGCAACCCGGATGAATTCATTGCAAATATAGAATTAGCAGTAGAAGGCTTGGAAACCATGGACAAAAATATAATTAGGAAAAAATCATCTCCTATATTGGAAAACTTAATAAATAAAAGACCAGGAAAACATTTGAAACAAATTAAGATAATTAAATCTTTAAGGAAAAAGTATGTAATCTTCTCAAGGGCTGATAAAGGGAACAAAATAGTAATCTTAGATACAGCTACATTCATGGAAAAAATGTTAGAGTTACTACAACAAAAAGAATTCCAAGAAATAGATTCTAATCCACTCAACAGATGCATGAAAGATGTACAAAAAACCATCATTAATAGTAAAATTTTAACAACTGCAGAACTAAAAACTATCAAACCGGACAACCCTACCCTTGCAAGACTATATGGTTTGCCTAAAATACACAAACCCAACATACCCATGAGACCAATTGTAAATAATATAAACACTCCTACTTACCTTCTGGCAAAATGGCTGTCCAAAAAATTTCAGTCCTTTCCACAACTCCATACTCTGAGCTTTAAAAACTCTTTAGACCTAGTAGACAAAATTCAAAATCTTAAACTAAAACCTCATGACACTTTAGTATCCTTTGATGTCCACTCCCTCTTCCCTAGCATTCCATTAGACAAACTTTTGATTCAACTGAAAAAATGGCTAACCTCTATAAACCTAGATGCCAATGCAATAGAAGAATATTTGGCAATGACTGAAATATGTATACATCAAAATTATTTTGTCTTCGATGAAAAATATTATAAACAAATTTCAGGACTAGCTATGGGAAGCCCGCTATCACCATTTTTGGCCAACCTATACCTGAGCTCTTTTGAAACACATATAACTAAAGCCTTCCCTTATACTTTTAAAACATGGTACAGATATGTAGACGACATCTTTGCAATAGTGCCCTACAAACAAATAGATGATGCTTTGAAACTACTCAACCTGCAAGAAATTAGCATACAATTCACAGTGGAAGTTGAAGAGGACTGTACTCTACCTTTTTTGGACCTTAAAATCACAAAAAGCAATGAAAAACTAGAATTTGGTATCCATAGAAAACCAACACACACAGATAATTACATCAAAGCAAATAGTTTCAACCCAATTCCACACAAACATGCCAGCATCAAGAGTCTCACACACAAATTAGTAAATCTACCCCTCAGCCAGCAAGAATATCAAAACGAATACCATCAAATCTTAAAAACTGCAATTAAAAATGGATATGGAAAAAACCTTGTAGATAAAAAACTAAAATCATTCAAATTTCAAAAGAGATTAAAACAGATCACAGCTCTCACACCAATAAAACAAGAAATTAGATTTGCTGAATTTACTTACCACCCCTGGGCCACAAAAAAGTTCCAAAAATATTCAAGAAATACAATATAACATTGGCAATAAAAAACAATTACAACATTAAAAACCTACTTCACAGTAATAATACTGATAAGATAAAACCAGAGGAAAAGTCAGGCATTTACAAGATTAAGTGTAAATACTGTGAAAAAATTTACATAGGGAGGACAAAAAGAAACATAGGCACTAGAAAGAAAAAACGATTCAGGCTCTTAAGATACAAAAATATTGATAAGTCCGCAATAGCAGCTCATTTCTGGTCTGAAAATCATGAAACTGAAGATAGCACAGAATTACTAAAATATGTACAAAAACATAGTGAACTGGTCATATGGGAGAGAATATACATAGAAAAGCATAAAAACCAACTAATGAACTTTGAAATCCCGCCAGAAGAGAATCCCACATTTAAGTTCATCACTAAATCAACAGATGTCAGCAGCAACTCCAGAATTACCCACACCCACCACACCACTGGATCAAGCTTTAGTCGCATAAGAGCAGAAGATGCAAACGATGATTTGCGAAACATGTCCTCAAAATAGGTATGAAAGTAAAGCAGATGTGTAATAAATACGACTCATCTAAATATTAATAATTATATTACACATTTAAACACGTTTCTGTACTTATGTCGACAAGAACATTTTCTAAAACAGGTATTTGGAACTAATGCACATGTATTCTTTTTCCCCCATCCCGTATTTTCTTCCTGGAGTGGCTGAAACTAAGAGAATTCATTCTTAAGTGTTGAGACTATTTTATTTTTACCATTTAGTGCAATAAAGCATATTTGTGACAATGTTATGACTGGTGATTAATGATGAGAAAAGGGCTTAAAGAAGTAAGAAACAGCCGTGAACCATTCCTAAGGGAAGCTACTGACAATTCAATTGGAGATGACTAAGGGAAAGCCATACATAAAACCCAGAATAAGAAGTGTAGAACCAACAAGGATCTAAACTCCATTTCTAGGTTCAGATGGGAATACATTTCAGTATCAGAATGAACTTGACAGTAGTTTCATTACTTCTCATTCTCATTTACTGAATTGAACATATCATTTGGATATTTGAATAACCTAGCTGCATTTAACAAATTAGAATGACCTTGTATCCTTACTTATGTACCTACATGTATATAGCACAAACACATTGAATTTTGCTTAAATTCTTAATAATTTTTATTACTGTTCACACCTAAAGGGACATTTACCTTATAATTTTTTCATTATATTTCATGATACAATTATTCTTAAATAAAATACTCTGAAGCAGGTTTTACAATGGCATGAGATGTACAATTGAAATTTCCGTGGGATTCACAAAACCAATCTGGACACTTCACAACTGTTTAAATCCCATTAATATAGATTTGATCAAAACTTTTTAATTTGTAAAGCTCACTGCTGTTCACAAAACTCATGCACAATTAATTAATACAGATCTTATAATTTTAAAGGTATAAGGGCCTTAGCTTCTTAACACCTCTTGAACTAGGGCGCAACTTGTATGAGGACTTAATTAATCTTGAGAAGAAAATATTTCTTATTTAATTCTTGAACTCGAACAGATTAACATTAATAGTATATTAATAGAATAAAAAACATGAGAGTATAAACATTTTTATTCTTTTTTACTAACCTATCATTACAATAAACTGCTGTTATAATAATAAATGAGTCAAACTAATTGTAAAGCTTCATTTTATTGTTACCTCTTCAAACAGTTCTGCTCCCCTTTTGGTATTTCTTTCCTCAGCTTGTGCTTAACACTTTTGGTAACAAAATTTAGCATTTCCATTGGTTGAATAATCTGTTTCTATTCAGAGGATTTACCTGCACACAAACTGGTTTGAAAACTGCCAAAGCACATTTTAGTGAAAAATAAATAAAGGATTTGATTAATTTTGAAAATCATTGGTACATTAACTTTAAGTATACATTCTTAACTGTTTTTATTTGCTTGTGCCAATTCCACTCTTTTATGTCAGGAAGTCCTTACCTAGGGACTATATTATTTTCAGTAATTTGTAGTGCCTATGGTACTGCACTAACGTGACTTCTACTGCTGTCTGGGCTGCATGTTTCGTGCATCATCTTCCAGCGCATCTGAGGGTGGGCATGAGTTGGAGTTCAGTCTCGAGTCAGTATGTCTGCCTAAGCTGCCATGGCCACGGCCCCTTCCTCTGCCTCTGCCTCTCATTTGATTTCCTCGACCTCGAGCATTTCCTCCATTCATATCAGCATTATAACTTTGATCATTCTGCCTTTGTACTGGAAAACTGTGCATTGACCCATGGTAGTTGCGGAGCTGTTGGTCGATTTCAAGTTTTTCCTGCCTTAATGCTTCTACTTCTTTCAAATGTGCCAAATGATATTCCAGAAGAACTTTTGCATTAGATATGCTCTCCACTGTGCCCACAAACATGAAGGGAACTTTATCTTCTTCATGAGGAACTGTAGGTTGTGGTTCATTATCACCTTCAATTTTTACTCGCACCACTCCACTTTTGTCCACTATTTCCTGGATTATTCGTCCATTTTTCCCAATCACTTTTCCCACCACGATTCGTGGAACTTGAATTAATTCTTCACTGTACTCCAGTAAACTGCGTGCTTTCTTCACAGATTCTTCAGTTTCTCCATATATTCGAAAGATGTTGGAATCTTCTTCAAGTTCTATGTTAGTTATTCCCTCGACCTTACGAGCCTGCTGAATATTTGCCCCATGAGCACCTATAGCCAAACCCATCAGATCCTTCCGAACACTAAATTCTTCTAAATAATCTCCAGCATTATGTAATTTTATGGATTCTAGCTGTTTTGCTGCTTGCTCAGTGCGCTTTAACAGTAACACTTTCTGACTTAGATATCTAAAATGCCATTCCTGCAACATTTTTACACGTTTCTTAGAATGCTCATTTCTAGAAACCACATTTAAAACACCCTTTTCAGGAATATAGCGACAATGTGCGGCACCAATTGCTTTCAGAAATTCCTTATGAGCATTATCCATTTTTGCATAATCCTGAAGTTCCTCAGGAATTTTAATATCAAATTTGTAAAAAGTATTCTTATCTATGGGAGGATTTTGTGTTTTAGGCCTTAATCTTTCACTAGGCACAATTTCAGTGAATATGCTTTCACAATCCAAATACTCAACTACGTGAAACTCACCTCTTATCATTTTTATTATTGCCTTCCACCAACCACAATACTCTTGCTCATTAGCCCGCGAGTACACCTCCACTTCCTGACCCTCTGTGTATTCTGGCTTTGTTTCAGGAGTTTGAGGAGGAAGATAAACTTGAGAGAATGGAAACTTGGTGTCTGGCATCCAGTCTCCTTCAAAAGTAACGCACACATCATCATCTGACACATCCACAATATAACCCTTATAAAGCGCCCCGTGTTTACCACGCACTTCCACTTCAATCTTTTCCATTTTTGCAGCTTTACTCTGAAAGAATAAAGTCGGTGATCAAGCAATTTTTACTTTTAGAAGCATTTAACATTGCACTGCTACTAATTTGTTTGGCATAGCAAGAATGCAGTGTTAGTCGTTTGTCTAAAAGAAAGTTAATGCAAGCAGTAGTATTTTATAACTAAGAGCTCCTTATGTAACTGTCAGGTAACTTTTTTACTCTATGGTTGTCTTGAATGATGCATCCAAACCTGAAATAAATAAGCAGTACTAGTTAATATATTTAATATATTCACATTGTGGTATCCTTAGCTAATTAAAAATGTTATCTCCTGTTTATACTATAGCTTTTGCACATGTATTTATTCTCTTTATCAGAAATTTTATTCCCATAACTTGAGCTGGTTATGAGGTAAGGTTTGAAGTAAACAGTAAAAGCTTCAACAGCTATTTTCGTAATAAACAACTAAATAATTTGCTTTTCGCACTTAGAAACTTCCAGTGATTTGATTTACCACCATTAGACTCCTGAACAGCCCAATCAAACGATAACGTAATAAAAGTAAAACTTCGGTACTGTCGGAACTGGCAAACGAGTATGATATTTGTGTTGCTTTTTATGAGGGGGGCAAACAAATACATGTTTGGTACTCTGGGGAAGATGAGGAATTATCTTGGTCGAAGAAAAATCTCCCTCCCACCGCCGGGAATCGTACCCGGAACCCCTAACATGGCACATTCCGTTCATATGTAATATACAGGTTTACCTTAATCCTACATTAGAAGTCAACTTTATGAAAGCAGTGACAGAGGAATGATATTTCGGGTTGAGTCCAGAGGTTCTACTCCCATTAGCCTTGAACCCGTTGGAACAAAACCTGGGCCTCTTTCAACCAGGTAGTTATCCGAGCTGTCCTAAAGGGCGCTCGGCATCCTCCGGCTTTCCGTAGGGCAAGACCTAGTTACCTAACAAGCCCCCCCCCCATCTGGTCCTATGGACACAAGACGGGATGTAAGTGCATACGCCACTTACGCGCGCCAACACCAAAGGTGAAGACTAGCGATATGACCTCGGCGGTGGCCGCCTGGTGATCTAGCACACCTTATACTAGCTTTACAGGCTAGTATCCGGGAGACTTAATGGCTTCCCTCAACCCCGTCCGAAGACGTACCCGATTCCCACGGGTATCGGGAACACACTGCCCCCTCGAACCCATCCCAATCCGAACAACTGCCGAAGGAGGGGCTCAGATGTTCGGCCCGAGTTTCTCTAGTAACGTCAGAGGTACCACGAGTGCTAAGGGTCCGCAGCGCCTGCACTTTGGCAGCTGAAGGGGACGGATCCCCTCCCAACGGGAGATATTTCGGGTAAAAACTGCGTTGTGTCTAAACGTGTAAGGAAAGCATTGTAATTTTCAGAGACAGTCCTGACTCTTATCTACGAAGTTGAGAGCTTTTAGCGAATATGAATCGCCATCTACAAAAAAAGAGAGTGTTCACAGTGCAATATTACACAAAGAAACTGCAATAAAATCAAGAAAAATATTACAATCATTAAAAAAAAAACATAAGAAATTTAAAAGTAAATTAAGATTATTAATTCAAACCTGTTTTTATTAAATGAATAATTGCAATACAAACGTAGGACTCCTATTTCAGTATTAGTATGCTACGCGTATTTTATCTACTGTTCAAAATGTGATGTACGAGGGCTGTTCAATATAGAATGATCACAATATTTTTGACGACAAAAAAACATATTTTTTCAGGGATCCTTCAAAATCGCTTCCGCAGCCTTCACCACTGCTTCTGATGATGGATAATGCCTCCCACGAAGGCATTTCTTCAAGTTAGGGAATAGAGCAAAGTCACATGGGACTAAATCCGGGGTATAGGGAGGGTGAGAGATGCGCTTCACGTTGATTTTTGCAATATATCCAGCAACAACTTTGGTAATATGTGGCCGCGCTGTATCGCGGTGCAGCATCAAGCCTGCTTCACGGAAATGTGGTCTTTTGCAACTGTTATGGACTGGAAATGTTTTCAGGACATACCTGTAGTATTCTCCGATTAATGATGTGTGTGCAGGTAAAACATGCTGATAAGCCATTCCATCAATATCAAAGAATGAGACCACCATAACTTTCCCAGCAGGAGCAACCACATATGCTTTTTGGGGGGTTGGTGATGATGGAGATTTCCATACTGACCTTTGCTGTTTGCTCTCAGCATCAAAATGATGTAGCCAAGTTTCATCAGCAGTGATTACGTTTGAAAGAAACTCCGGATCTTCCTCTAATATCAACTTTAACTGCATACAGACCGGCATGCGAATGTCCTTTTGTTCGGGAATCAACAGTCTTGGAACCCATCGCGCGCAATCATGTCCCATGTGTAATGTTTCTGTCACCAACGTGTGGGTGGCACCCAATGAAATGTTTAGTATTTCAGAAAGTGATATTAAGGTAATTCGTCTGTCCTCTCTCACAATGGCAGCAGCAGTGTTGATGTTTTGTTCCGTAGGAGCAGTAACAGGAGCACCGAGTCCACCTTCCTTTGAAATTGATTGTCTCCCCTCATTAAACATTTTAGACTACCTTCGAGCTGTGCTGTAGGGAAGAACAGACTCTCCATAGGCCTCCTGTAACATTGTATAGGCCTCAACTGCAGATTTGTTGAGACGAAAGCAAAATTTCAAAGCCGCATATTGTTCCTCTCGTGCTACCTCCATTGCAGCGGTAGGCGATACTGAACATGTCTGAACTTGCCTGGTTCTCACAGGTGGGAACCAGGAGTACCAACAATGAAACTACTACGGCGTGTTTGTTTCACATTAAGCTAACAGAGTATAATAAGATTGTATTCTAGTGCGAAAAATTATTAAAAAATTATGATCATTCTGTATTGAACGGCCCTCGTAAATACTGTGACCCAATTATCGGAACGCCAGACGAACTACAGGTGAGAAGGGACCAGAGGCAGCCAAGCCACACCCCTCATTAATCTCAGTCACTAACTGAAGGGACGATTAGGGGAGTGTCACTTGTTGCTGGCCGCCTCTTCCCCCTTCGCCTGCCATCTGGAATTTTGGCGGTGATTCACGGAAACCAGAGGCTTCTAGAAGACAATGATATTCCTATAAAAAGGGCTGGAATGAGTGGAGTTAGTTCTTGGCGAGCAGCGAAGCAGCGGACGAGAAGACTGTGTACGTGCGTCGGAGGAGTTTACGTAATTGCGAGTGCAAGTGGAATTCTAACGGACGAACTTGTGAATCGTAATTGTGTGCATTACGTAATTCTGTGTAATTGGCAAGTGTTTAACTGTAAGTCGGTGGAAATAAAGAACATTTTTGAGTGGTGTAATTGGACTTTTCATTTCACGAACCCACAAAGCCACACTGGTGACAGGAAGCGGGACCACATCACCGAACATTACTACCATGGACGCGGCATTGGAAAAGATTTTGGAAAAGATGGTGGAAATGAAGGCCGAACTGACCTCGGAAATGAATACGGCAAATGAAAACCTCGCTACAAACACAGAAGCCGCAATTTACAACCTGGCCGCGGAACTGAAACAAATGAAGACGGCCAACGACAACATCACCGAGAAGATGGAAGAAATGAAGGCCGAATTAACAGCAAAGACGGAAGAAATGAGGGCCGAATTAACAGCGAAGACGGAAACGGCATACAACAACTTGGCCACGACAATGACCGCAAGGATGGCTAAACCGACCACGGAAATGAAGATGGCGAACGAGGCCCTCGCCGCCAAATTTGAAGAACAGTTGGCCGGCGTGATGGATGACGTGACGAAGCTTGGCAAGCGGATGGGCCAAGTGGACGAGCGCGTCAAGGACCTGGCGAGCCGCGTTAACAACCTGGAAGGGAAGGCCGACAGCAGCGTCAAGTCCCTGAACGCCATGGTGGAGGACGTCGTCGGCAGGAATTTGAAGGATTTGAAGGCCGACGCACCGGGACGCGACACAACATCGGCGCGCGTCAAACCTCCGAAATATGACGGCGCGTCAACATTTGAGGTCTTCCGCCCCAGTTCGACACAGTGGCCAAGCACAGCAGATGGTCGCCGGAGGAGGAGGCTACACAGTCAATAGCCAGCCGCCAGTAACGGGCCGTGAAAGTACTAAACGCGGTGCAGACAACCGCGACGCCTAAGGACATGTGGGAGGCCCTGGAGAATCGGTTTGGGAACCACCGCTTAGCCGCAGCGTACCGCAGCCAGCTGAAGGCAAGGCCACAGCAGCCAGAGGAGACGCTGCAGGTGTTCGCCCTGGCAGTTGAGCAACTGCCCAGCAAGGCCCTAGTTGACCTACTACCAGAGTTCGTATCCCGGGAAGCTGCCTACACAATCGTGGACGGGGTGCGAGACACAGAGATTCGTCAGCGCCCAATGCTCGGCGGTTATAAAACCATCCACGAGGCACTGACGGCAGCATTAAGAATGGAGGCGGCCAAGTTAACAGCTATCCCGACGTCGAGAACGAGGAGTGTCCGCTACACCGGAGATGGAAGACCAGCTGAGGGACGCAGGCGAACACCTAGTGGTCTGCGTTGGAGGTGTGGACAGCCCGGACACCATCAGAGAGACTGCCCACACCAGGAAGGGCAGCTGGAAGAACGAATAAGGCCCGTCGTGGAGAGGGGCACGTCGGCGCCATTACCACCATTCCCTCGAGTGACACTGCGCGCCGTCAGCCGGCGGATGGATGACAGCCTCATCGCGGACGGTTGGGTGAGAGGGAAGCCGTGCCGCGTGCTTGTGGACACCGGGGCGGCCGTGACCTTCATCATACCTCACGTGGCGAAGGGTTTGCCGACAAGGAAGCCGAGCCGACCATACCAGCTTGTCACGGCACCGGGCGACACCTTGCCTGTAGAGAAGGAGGCCCTGCTGAAGCTGACCTTGGGAAGGAGCACCGTACGTCTGTGGGTGTTCGTCGCGAAAGTGGCTGAGAAGGTGATACTGGGATTGGATGCCCTCAGGAGCCATGAGGCGACGGTCGACGTCGGCAAGAAGGTCCCGTGGCTCAACGGGGAAGAGGTTATACTCCGTCAACCAGAAGAGCGCCTTGGAATTTGCAGGGTCATCTTGAGCGAAGACGTGGTTGTCCCCGCGAGGAGCGAGGTGGTGGTGATGGCG
This sequence comes from Mantis religiosa, assembly GCA_030765055.1. Classification (NCBI taxonomy): domain Eukaryota; kingdom Metazoa; phylum Arthropoda; class Insecta; order Mantodea; family Mantidae; genus Mantis; species Mantis religiosa. The sequence continues at coordinate 62,445,353 of CM060957.1, read as the reverse complement.
CGACTGGAAGGCCAGAGAACCAGGAACATGATGGTGGACCAGAAGACGCCTGTAGACGGACTGTGTGTAGCCAGAGCATTGCTGCCGTGCCGAGAGGAGGTGTTAGTGAGATTTCTAAATCCAACGGACACCGATCACTACGTCCAGGCCGGGACGGAGTTGGGAACGTGTGAGCCCGTGGTGAGCGTAACAGCAATCGACAAGACACAGGAGCCGGTGCCCACGCAACACCTGGGGCCCCGGCTAAAACGCCTACCGGAGAGTGCGGCCGACCACCTGACCGCAGAGCAGCTGGAGAAAGTTCGACAACTGCTGAGGCGATACCAGAGCGTCTTCAGCCAAGGCGACAGTGACTACGGCCGCACGGACAAAGTGCTTCACCGCATCGCCCACCGGGGACGCCCGGCCTATTCGGCAGCCACATAGGCGCGTTCCGATGGCGAAGCAAGGGGCGGTACGAGACATGCTGGAGGACATGAAATCCAGGGGAGTGATTGAAGAGTTTGACAGCGCTTGGTGTTCCCCTGTAGTCTTGGTGACAAAGAAGAATGGCGAGCTGCGCTTCTGCGTAGACTACAGAAAGTTGAACGCTGTCACCCGGAAGGACTGTTTCCCCTTACCCCGGATTGACGACACCCTGGACACGCAAGCTGGTGCGTAGTGGTTCTCGACCCTGGAGCTGAAGTCGGGCTACTGGCAGGCAGCTCTAGACCCGAGAGACAAGGAGAAGACCGCATTCTCGACGGGCCAAGGGCTCTGGCAGTTCACGGTTATGCCCTTTGACCTCTGCAACGCACCAGCTACCTTCCAACGCCTCATGGAGTCGGTGATGAGAGGGCTGACTTACGATGCCTGCCTGCCATACCTGAACGACATCATCATCGTCGGGAAGACTTTTGAAGATCACCTCGAGAATCTGAGTAAGGTTCTACGGAGACTGCAGGCGACCAAATTGAAGCTGAACGCGAAGAAGTGCCAGCTATTCCGCAAGGAAGTGAACTACTTATGCCACATAGTCTCAGCAACTGGAGTGGCCACAGACCCGGATAAGACACAGCTGTGAGAGATTGGCCTCGCCCAAAGAATAAGAAAGAGTTGCGCAGTTTTCTGGGGCTGTACAGTTATTACCGCCGCTTCATAAAGGCTTTCTCCAACATCGCAAAACCCCTCACCCGCCTGACAGAGGAACACCGGCCTTATGTGTGGACGGAGCACGCCGAAAACGCTTTCCAGCATCTAAAGGAGACCCTGTGCAGTGCTCCAATTTTGGGTTTCCTACAACCGGGCAGCGCCTTCATTGTGGACACCGACGCTAGCGACCATTGCATTGGAGGTGTCCTATCGCAGATCCCGGATGGCCATGAGCGGGTGATAGCCTACTACACAAGACGCTATTCAAGGTAGAGAAGAACTACTGCGTCACCCGACGAGAATTATTGGCGGTAGTAAAACCTTGGAGCACTTCCACAAGTACCTGTACGGTCAGCCATTCCACCTGAGGACTGACCATTCCGCCCTAACCTGGTAATTGAGCTTTAAGAACCTGGAAGGCCAGACAGCACGTTGGGTCCAGAGGCTACAGGAGTACGACTTCACCTCGGAACATCGTAGAGGGAAGAGCCACGGTAACGCTGACGCCATGTCCCGAAGACCCTGTCCAGAAGAGTGCGGCCAGTGCACATGAGTGGAGAAGAAGGAGCGTGCCACAGCAGTCCGAGTAGTCACGGCAGTGTCTACGGATGGCTGGGATAGCTTAGGCCTGAGGAGGGAGTAGCTGGCGGATGCAGACTTAGGGCCACTCTTGAGGGAAATGGAGGCAGGGACAATACCAACCTGGGAGGACATCGCACCGTGGAGTGCCACTTACAAGTCGTACCAATGGGACTCGTTGAAGACCAGAGAGGGCGTGCTGTTCCGGGTATGGGAGTCACCCGATGAGAAGACGCAGAGAGAACAGTTGGTACTTCCCCGGAGTAAGGTCACGGAAGTCTTGGAGGAAGTGCTCGCCGGCACTCCAGGAGGACACCTGGGAGCGAACCGAACGATTGACAAACTACGGCAGCACTACTACTGGCTGAGACTCCGAGCAGATGCTAAGAGATAGTGCCGTCAGTGCCACGTGTGCGCGGCGATTCGCGGCCCCCAGACTGGGAGCCGGGGTCGCATGCAGCAGTACAACTTCGGAGCGCCATTCGAGCGGATCGCCGTTGACATTGCTGGACCGTTCCCAGTTTCCGACCGAGGCAACAAGTACCTAATGGTGGTCATGGACTACTGCACCAAGTGGCCGGAAGTGTATGCCATCCCAAACCAAGAGGAAAAGACAATCACAGACTGCCTCGTGAAGCAAGCGTTCTGTCGATTTCGGGTGCCGTTGGAGCTACACAGTGACCGGGGTAACAAGTTTGAGTCCAACCTAATGAAGGAGGCACTACAAAGGCTTGGGGAGAACAAGAACCGCACGACTCCTCTACATCCCCAGTTGGATGGCATGGTCGAAAGATACATCAAGGCCTTAGAGGAACACCTGAGGAAGGTCGTGGCCAGCCATCAGCGAGACTGGGACGTCAAGGTGCCACTGTTCTTGCTGGCCTACCGCTCGTCTACACACGACACAACTGGGATGGCACCAGCCAGCTTAATGTTCGGCCGAGGGTTACGCCTCAATTTTGACCTGGCTTTTGGAAGCCCTCCAGAAGCGAAACAGCCAGCGACCGAGTATGTGGAGAACTTGGTGGACCATCTCCTAGACATGCACAAGATAGCTCGCCAGAACATCCAGAAGGCGAGCGACCGCATGAAGACCAGGTATGACAGGCAAGCCAACAGCCAAGGTTTCCAGCAAGGTGACCTGGTCTGGTTGTATCGTCCTACCCGAACCAAGGGACGCTGCCCGAAGCTCTAGCAGCCATGGCAAGGACCGTACCGGGTGGTGAAGAGGATTAACGACGTGGACTACCGCATTCAGAAGGTTCCCCGAGGGAAGATGTTGGTGGTACACCTGGATCGTCTAGCCCACTACGATGGTGCTGTTCCGGACGACCAGCTTTGAGGAGGGAGAAGTGTGATCCAATTATCGGAACGCCAGACGAACGACAGCTGAGAAGGGACCAGAGGCAGCCGAGCCACACCCCCACATTAATCTCAGTCACTAACTGAAGGGACGATTATGGGAGTGTCACTTGTCGCTGGCCGCCTCTTCCCACTTCGCCTGCCATCTGGAATTTTCGCGGTGATTCACGGAAGACAGAGACTTCTAGAAGACAATGATATTCCTATAAAAAGGGCTGGAATGAGTGGAGTTAGTAAGTTCTTGGCGAGCAGCGAAGCAGCGGACGAGAAGACTGTGTACGTGCGTCGGAGGAGTTTACGTAATTGCGAGTGCAAGTGGAATTCTAACGGACGAACTGGTTGATCGTAATTGTGTGCATTACGCAATTCTGTGTAATTGGCAAGTGTTTAACTGTAAGTCGGTGGAAATAAAGAACATTTTTGAGTGGTGTAATTGGACTTTTCATTTCACGAACCCACAAAGCCACAATACACAAGAACCTCATTTGTAAGATCATTTATCTGGAGTAGTTGGGACCGGAGATAGTCCAAACAAAAATCTAGATAGTAACGAAATGGGCACAACGTTTGATGTATAATAGTGAAATATGGAGGACAACTGCAAAAGAATACAATGATAACCGTTCAGAAAAAAATTCTACGAGTGCAGTCAGAACTGCCATGAAAAAGAATAAAAAATCACACACACTAATTTGTGGATCTGTGTAGCATGAGACGATCTTTTCATTACCTGCGGGGCCAGCATTACGACCGTATGTATTCATCTGTATTTATCAAAGGATGCATATTATTTTCGTAGTGAAAATCGCTTTAATGAGGGTGAGATAATTTTTCTTTATTTCTATGCTATAAGATGCATTATTCTATTAAAATTTGTTTTAGGTTTGTTTATTGTTGTTTGTATCTTTCTAAGGTCTGTTAATTATCTGGAAGAATAAATCTGTACATTCAAAGACTGTAGCCTTTTACTCTGCGATCGACTATATACTGTTTTATGTACGATAGCAACAAGTTGTGTATTAAAATAGTTTTGAACTCTAATATCTTCCTAGGTTATTTTTCCTTATACTTTAGGAATGCACCTTAGTAATAAGGGATGGTGGGCTGAAATAATGTCACACTGGCTTATTTGATTAGCTAAGGGAACTCTACAAGGAATCGTTTATTTCAACCATGACAAACCGAGCGAGATGTCTCTAGAGTGAAACGTAGTTAAGGTTTGTATTAGAGAGCTCCTGAGTTATATTCCTGATGGTCATCCACTTTGTCGTTTTCCCTGATCGGCAAGACGAATGGTGGAAATGAAATGTGTAGTGTGCACCGTCCGTTTTTCATTCGGGAGGCCCGTGTTCGATTCCCGTGGTGACCTACCTGACCCATGGGTTTTTACGGGGGGTTTCCAGGGTCACTAGGTGAATGCTGGGTAGGTTAATTACATCCCCCGAATTTCCTGCCCCTCCATTTTATTTACATTATTATTTCATATCGTCTTTCTTCTGGTGGTCTCTTTCAGGGTAGAAGTATCGGCGGGTGTCTCGGCGGTGCATGGCAGGATGATATGCTCTGAGGAAGACTACTTTCTCCTCCGGTAGTTCGGTTGTTAGTCTCAGCGCCTCTACTGGGACTATTTCGGGACCGCCAGCCAGGGACCTTTGGGGCTCGGATCGCCTGCCTGGGACCATTAGACCTCGGCTGTTGGGCTCGTTGCCGTCCCGCTTTAGGGGAGAAAGTTCGTTGTCCTGGCCTGTCAGGGGAAGTCTCTATCCAAGGAAAAAGTAGGGACCATGCCCTCTGTATTGTCGTGGCTCCTTGGGTCGGCCGCCCTCAGTCTCATTCGCCTCATCCTTCTTCCCATGATGCCCAGAAACAATGGGCCCAGCATCGTGGCTTACGTACCAAATCCCCTCCGTAATGGAATCCCAATACCAACTTCCGATTTTACTACATGCGGCACAGATGACATATGAGATGAAATGGAGCACCGGTGGAATGAGATGGCGGAGAAAATCGGTGATCCCGGAGAAAACCAGCCCCATCACCGTTTTGTCCCCCTCAAATCTCACCTGAGAGCGAAACCATGTCGCAATGGAGCGGCCCTAATTCTGGAGGGTGAGGTTTCTATCATGGACCTCTTTTCTCCCATTGCATTTTTCTATGGCCTGTATGGTGGTCAACGATGAACAGATGTTACAGAGAATTGCGGTATGGAACTTCTTCCCGACTCTGTCAGAAGTGGCTTTCGAGCCCCCACTGCTGGGTCTAGTTTTCCCCAGTACCCGCTGGAACGGACCCTATGAGCCACCCTTATGTCTCGTGTGATTCTTCACCAAGCCGAATAGTGAACCTGTAACTGTTTGGCGACCTCCACGCGCTTCTAACGTCTGCATTAGTCGGTCCTGCAGCACGTTGTCTTCTGCCGTCACTTCATTCTCATCTGTCCCTCCCGGGGGTGTATGCACGAAAGATCCTTTGGCGGTTATGGTACTAGACTACTAGGTGTTTCCCTCTTTGTCTAATCTATCGTATCCTATAATTAACGGTGTAAAAACGAAAATGTGAAGAAAGCTATCACTACCGTAAACAAAATGATCTGATGACGACCGACATGAAAATAACAGAATTGTTGCAGAAACCGTATCCGGAACAAAACACTAAAAATGGACGTGCAAGTACCTAACGAAGAAAAGATAAGGTAATATATGCAGCTGTTATCCCTAGTTTTATTTATCACGCGAGTATACCTAATGCTGGTAGGCAGTTGCTGATTAGAATGTTCTACTACATTTACACACAATGGATATAAATGTAGTTTGATGGTGCAGGTAAGTTTCACACTAAGGCCAGTATTTTAAACCTATTGCACCAGCTTAAGTTTCGGGAGAAAGTATGAGGCGAGGAATTACCAAAGATAAGGAGGCGGCAGGCAGAACGGTAGTCCCTTAACATTTCAAGATGGAGCATCCCAATTGAGCATTTAATTCTGTCCTCACAGGAATGATGAGTTATGCTTTCACACTTTTTTTTTTTTTTTTTTTTTTTTTTTTTTTTTTTTTTTTTTTGTAATTTACGTCCTCCAACGTTAAGTCATATCGGACGATGAATGGAATGGATGAAATGAAGTTCATATGAGTCCGGGGTCCATGGAGCTTATAGTTACCTGACATTCGTCTTACATGATAAGGGAAACCTCCGGAAAAAACCTTATCAAGGTATCTCATCCTGACCGAGATTCGAACTCGGGACCTCTTGAACGTGAGGCAGACATGCTTCCACCACGCTACCAAGGCGGGCGTTCATTCACACCCGCCGTGTGTAAGACGCACTATGAAAGGGGAGAGCCAGACTGAAAAATTCAATGCCATAGTTGGGATTTGAACCACAGATCTTCTGGTCTCCCTCCAGCCGCTCTAAACCGTTAAGCTACTATGACCAACGTGCCAACATGGCATTAAAATCTCCAACTGACCCGTGTTTTTTTTCCGGTAAACCACTAGGAGTTCTCATAAACACATGAGACAACTACCTTAATGGCGACTTACTATACTGTAAGTACTTAAAGGCTCAGGCTTTATAGTTCGGACCACTATTAGGTACAAATTAATGGAAATGAATTGTTATTCGACACTAGCTGTGTGTAGAAAGGGTAGAGCCAGACTGAAAAATACAACTATTGCAAACGATAAAGCCCGGACCTTAAAGGACTTACAGAATAGTAAATCGCCATTTATGCAATTGTCTCATGTGTTTATGAGAACCTCTAGTGGTTTACTGGGAAAAACACGCGTCAGTTGGAGAAATTAATGTCATGTCGGCACGTTGGCTATAGTGGCTCAAGGGTTAAGGCGGCTGGACGGCAACTAGATGATCCGTGGTTCAAATCCTGGCTATGGCATTGAGTTTTTCAATCTGGCTCTACCCTTTACACAATAAATAAAATAAATAATAAATGCAACGTTTCTTCATAGTAATCTGGGAGAGATTATGTCTTTTTTTTGGAGGGGTGGT